>OZ005649.1:168702084-169109584 GCA_963930645.1 Salticus scenicus
CTGTAGCGGTAGTTTTTAGAACTTTTTTAGTACTAGGTAAAATCCTCATCTGATTAATGTTATTACCCAATTTTCATGAAATTCTGCAGCATGGTTTTTGATACAGAACGCTTTAAAATGTCAAGTTTAATTACGAATGCCATGTATATGTGTGTAAGTATTGTGTGTATTTTGGGATTTGTGTGCATCTATGTATTTACATAAAAGAAAAAGAATCAATACAGGAAAACACGATTGATATTTACTTAAATTCAGGGAAGTGACAAATTAGACAGAGCATCTAAATTGGATTCTCCCAAAATCAGTGTTTTATTTTCATTGTTTTTTCCTGAAATAAAAATTAGTTATTCTGTTCGTTACAAATAGTGTTAGAATCCTGAATCAATTTTAATGACGTAGAAGGCAAAGTCATCCCAGGAAATTTCAGTGATCTTCCAAAAGCATATTTACCTGTGCGAAATTATGCATATTAAAGAAAAATATTTAGGATTAGAAAATATGTATTTTAATATAAAACCGGATTTGACTTGGAATGTTAAATGTTAGATTTTTCATGGCCGTATGTTGTATTGAATGCTGTTAAACAGGTATTGGAGTTAGTTATCAGATATTTTTCATAATTACTCGGCAAAAATAAACATCTGAATCCGGTTTTTCATTTAATTTTCTACGCAATTTATCTTTTATTACATTTAGAAATCTTTAAACACTCTCCAGCTGGGCTTATTCAATCTATATCCTGTTTCCTTCAGTCAGTGTATTGATATTACTATGCCATTAATGCTTTTAAAAATACTGTTTCAAATGGATCGAAACTTTATATTGATTATTAAATCACAATTGAACTAGTATGTTGTAGCCACCACATGACTTTCTTCTATATTTTCCTGTACAAATTCACTCAGTAAAAATAGTTTATTAAAATTATTAAAAAAAAAAAAAAAAAAATTCCTTGATAATGCAGACTATTTCCATATTAGAGAAGTAGTATAACACTAAATATCCCCAAAAAGTCAATTTTATTCTCAATATTATTATTATTATTATTATTTTGTTAAAAATGAAAAAAAATCTGGTGTGAAACAACCACACGACTTCCATTACCCACTATTACACGTATTATATACAATTTTGAGAGATAATGTGATCAGAAAACATAAAAGTGACCTAAAGAGAAAATCGTTAGAGCCATTTTTGAGATATTTTTGAGATACTTTTGAGATACTTTTAGTACCAACATTTACAAAAAATCAATTATTGACAGGAAAACAATAATTACATACAAAAGCATATTTAAACGTGAGTTAAAATGGCGAGTTTGAAAAAAATCCGTACAGCTGTTTTTAAAGGAACGCCCTTGGGAGACCTGACATTGAGCTATTTATACAGGACGCGTATCAATTTTCCTGAACTAACCAACTATATCATTCGAAAGGACATCTAATAGTGTTTATATAGCAAATTTGAAGAAAATCGTTAGAGCCGTTTTTGAGATACGGACCTACGGTCCCACTTCCGGTTTCCGATGTCCCACTTCCGGTTAAACTCAATTATTGACAGGAAAACAATAATTACATACAAAAGCATATTTAAAAGTGAGTTAAAATGGCGAGTTTGAAAAAAATCCGTACAGCCGTTTTTAAAGGAACGCCTTTGCGAGGCCTGAAATTGAGCTATTTATACAGGACGCCTATCAATTTTCCTGAACTAACCAACTATATCATTCGAAAGCACATCTAACAGAGTGTTTATATAGCAAGTTTGAAGAAAATCGTTAGAGCCGTTTTTGAGATACGGACCTACGGTCCCACTTCCGGTTTTTCAATTTTCACCAAAATTTGGAAATTTCATCTGTACACCAGACGTATTTCAATCCTAAAATTTTGTAGCTCTATCTTTATTACTTTCTGAGCTATAGTAGCCAGAAGATTCTCCACATACATACACACATACATACACACTGACCAATTGCCAAAAACCACTTTTTTGGACTCAGGGGACCTTAAAACGTGTAAATCAGGTGAAAACCCGATATCGAATTTTCAGACCGAATACAATACTTCCATTACCTACGGTAGTAGGGTAATGGAAGTAAAAATCGATAACTTTATTTTAAATTATCGCAGATCGATAGTTCAACCATTCATTTTAAAGGTATTAGCGAGCTTTTTTGAGAGATACTCATCGTGAAAATTTACTCCCCTCGAGGGGGGGGGGGGGGCGAGGCTCCTACATACACAATTTTTTTTCCCCAGTTGACTATCTCTATTACAAATAATTCTTTTAAATTTCATAATGATTATTAAAAAATAATTCTTTTATGCACATTTATACAAAATTTTGTCCTATACCACCATGTTAAAAATTTAGAAAAAGCGGGATGGCAACGTAACCTGTAAGAAATTTTTTACCAAAAGTTGATAGGCACTAATTTATGTCAAGGTGCAACTACATACCAATTTGTATGAAATTCTGTTCAGTTGTACCTGAGATACAGTCGTCATAAAATTTTGTCACACAAACACACACAGACATTTTCTAAAAATGGTCAAACCGTGTTCTACAGTTCTCAAAACGTATAAATCCATCAAAAGCCTGAGGTCGAAAATTTTTATGAATCCAATACTTTCTTCTATTGAATATAGAACAAAGTAAAAATCGCTTCGCGTTAAAAAGTTTTTGAAAATATTTACTCGGCTTTTTTATTTATTTTTTTTTCCCAAAATAGTCTTCTGAGATTTTCACTTATGTTAATTCTGCCTGAAAATTTTTAAGCAAAATAATTTTACAAGAACTTTGGATACTCTTATTTATAAAATTCTAATATTTAGATGAATTTAAATTTTGCCATGGCAAAAATTTCATTACTTTTTTTGGTTTAAAATTTTTAAACATAAGATTTTCTCCAAGCAGGAACTTCCAAAATATAAATTTCTTTGTGAAATTGTTTAAAATTTTTCAAAGTGGGGGTATTTGGTTTCATTTTTTAGTTATTATTAACATAAAAAATGTAAACTTTACAAAAATAAAAAATTTAAGATTAATTATACTTAAATACAAGTATATTAAATCGAAATAGGCATTTTAATGGGGAATGTCTAAATGAGTTATCTACTTTTTAAAGCTAATTATCTTCACCGATAATCAAAGCCTATGTTAATCTACGGAAAGACTTGTTACCAGAATTAAACTATTTGGTTGAACTGTGATAATTAAGTAAAATTAAAATATCAGATATAAAAAAAAAAAAAAATAAAATAAAAAAAATCTGACAATCATTAAAATAGATATTTCTTTATTTAAGTATACTATTATTAAATTTATTTCAATCAAAGGTAAGTTGCTCTTAAGGGGACTCTTTATCAAAGATGGAAGTCAAAGGAAATATTCTATGAGGAAATAATCCACATAACTCATTTAAACACATTTTTTACTTTCTCTTACCCATAAGGTAGAGAAACTATTGTTTTTGGCTCAAATTTTCGAACGCGATATTTTGTTATATTTACACGTTTTGAGGTCCCCTGAATACGAAAATCATGTTTTTAGCAAATGGTCTGTGTGTCTGTCTGTTATCAGCATATCTCAAAAACAAATTATGGTAGAAAGTTCAAACTTGGTATTCTAAATGTGTATCATATAGGGATGCTACAGTAAGCTTTTCGTTAAGATCAACCAAATGGTTCGTGTACAGGGACAATCAAGAGAATTCTAATACATTACGTCTATGGGGGAAATTGCAGGAAAGTAGAGTTTAATGTCTATAGACTGCACGAAACCAAATGAAACAAATATATATTTTTTGTAATAGAGATAGTTAACTGGGAAAAATTTTTTGTGTATGTAGGAGCCTCGCCTCCACCCCTGGGGGGGGGGAAGTCCCCCCTCGAGGGGAGTAAATTTTCATGATGGGTATCTTTCAAAAGAGCTCGCCAATACATTTAAAACGAATGGTTGAACCATCGATCTGCGATAATTTAAACAAAGTTATCGATTTTTTTTACTTTTAACGGAAAAAAAAAAAAAAAAAAAAACTTAGAAAAAAAATCGTTTTTCCCCCCCCCCCTTCTTTTTAATGATGAGAATAAAATGGACTTTTTTTTGGATATTTGGTGTTATACCACTTTTCTAATATGGAAATCGTCTGCATTATCATAAGAGATATATATATATTTTTTTTAATAATAATTTTAATAAATTATTTTTTAAAAACAGAATTATTTTTTAATAACCCAATTAAATTCTATGTAAATGTAGGTGCATTAAGGGCCCTCTTCACTCACCGCCGCCGGAAGCCGAAACTAATGCTATTCTATGGGAAATTTTTCTTTACAAATAACTTATTAACTAATACATATTTTTAAATTCTGTTTTCACATTTAGAAAATTCCCAACTGTGAAATTGACGGACCTTTTTTAAAAATGTATTTTTTTAATTTTTAATATTTTATTTCGAAATTGCAAAATGAAAAAAATTCACATATTGAAAATTCGTATTTTGCAGCTTCAAAATAAAATATAAAAAAATAAATAAATAATTTTTTAGAAAAGGTGCGTCAATTTTACAGCCGGGAACTTTCTGAATGTGAAAACAGAATTTAAAAATATGTATTAGTTAATAAGTTATTTGTAAAGAAAAATTTCCCATAGAATAGCATTAGTTTCGGCTTCCGGCGGCGGTGAGTGAAGAGGGCCCTTAATGAAACGGGGGGTTGAGGGGGGCGGTAGCCCCCCTCACACAGAAATAATTATCATATAAAACTCTTCAGAAGCCTAATATGAATTGTTTAACACAGGTTTACATAACAGTACTCGTTATCTTACCTTTTAATCTGCAACCTGTATTTATACTGTTAAATTTCAGGGTAAGAGAAAGTCGTGTGAGTGACACACCAGATTATTTTTTTTCAGTTAATGAGTTATAATGGAGATTATTTAAGCCCCATACAGTAACTTTGGCTTTCGGCAGCAAGAAAATAGTGGATTAACAATGCAATTAAAACTAAATTAAGAGGAAAAAATTGGCATTAATGAATGGAAGTTTTTTATTTTACTTTTATAAAAACTTGTATGAGTAAAATAATTTTCTTATTTGAAATTATTCCTTTTGGAGAAATGAAGAATTTTTAGTACAGAATTGACTATTTTCAATATCGAAAAAGGATGTCACCAAAAATACTTACATTGGATTTACTATGAAGTGAAGCAATAAAAATGAAAATTGGATATATTACTATTTAGTCTATAAAAGCTATTTCTTTCATTCTGTGGATAAATCGCTGTTACCAGAATTATTGCAGCACTGATAAACAATTAACCGTATAACTAGATAGTTGTAGAAAGTTAAAATAAAGAACTTAATTACTTACGCGCATGAAACAATAATTGTATTAAAAACTCATATTTTTATGAACACGTGAGTAAATTTATTAAATGTTGTTTGAGTTATTGTTATTTTTGTAAAAGAAAAGCAATATAACGTGAATTGAAAATTGTTCAACATGCACATATGTCTGTCGAACATTTTGCAAGAAAAGAAATGGTCCTTTCAGTAAAATAAAAACAAACTTTCATATAGTTACAACGGATTAAGTCTTTTTCCCTGCATCAATTATACTGTTGCAGTAAAAGAAGTTTTACAGGCAAAGTGAAAATAAAGGGACAATTCATTCAATTTCCGTGAAGTCAGCCTTGGCGAAAAAGTTCTCGAAAGTTCTCGAAATTTTGAAGCTCTTCAAAGCACAGAAACCAAGTTTTAGAACTTTCCATGCCATTCTGGATCGAATTACCGCCAAAAGCTATAAATAAGAGTGAATTGACTTCTGCGTGAGAGAGTGAAGTCACTGCGAGTCAGTGTTGTTCAGAGCGTTATTCTGAGCGATTGCACTTTGGAGATTGTGCCTCAAGCGATTGAACTTTGTTCGTGAGCTAGCGAAAACTTCTGCTGTGGAGTATTTAACGTTGTTTGCTTTACTCCTGTGTAACAATTGACTGCTTTCTTAGACTGATCCGAGACATTCGTGTGATAGCGACAATGGACTGCTGCCAGAATATTCGATAAATGAACAGTACTATTGCATTGTTTCGAGAATATGCGTTGCAATAACAGTTTTGTTGTATAGATTCGAAAAGTTGCGCAGAATAAAATGCATTCATCGATTAGGACCTGCCTTTTTCTTAAACTACTTTCTCACTCAAGAAAGTAAAGTTTTTCGTAACTTTTTTTTTTTTTTTTTTTTACTATGAGGCTCAGGCCCCTCCTTGCTCCGCTCACCAACCCCCGGGAAAGGCTTCTCTTTCCCCGACTTGCTTCGCTTATTAACCTCAGCGGGGTTCTATCGACCTATTCGCTGCTTTGCCTTTCACCAAATAAAAATAATAGTGCCACACACACACACCAAAAAAAAAAAAAAAAAAAAAGTAAAACAATATTATGGAAATCCTTATATTCAATGTCAAATTGAAATCTAAATAAAGAGAAGTGTGTGTGTGTCTGCACTCTGGTGCTCACACTTATTGACCGCAGAGCTTCCAAATTTGGCATATAGGTACCTGAGACCCTGCAGATGTGCACCTCGTCGATATTTTTTCGAATTTGAATTTTTTAAATTAATGTTTTTTCGATTTTAAATATTGGCTTTAATGCTTCATTTTTCATAAATTTAATTCTTTGATTGTAATCGTCTGCGCATCTTTTTGTATTTAATACATTCATCTGAAGGCGATTTTCTTTCTTTCTTTCTTTTCTTTTTTTTTTTTTTTTTTTTGTTATATTTATCTATATAAATAAAGAGAAGTGTCTGTGTGTGTATCTGCGCTCTGGCGCTCACACTACTGATCACAGAGCTTCCAAATGTGGCATATAGGTACCTGGGGCCTTGCAGGTGTGCGAGATTTTTTCGAATTTGAATTTTTTAAATTAATGTTTCGATTTTAAATATTGGCTTTAATGTTTCATTTTTCATGAATTTATTCTTAGATTGTTATCGTCTGCGTATCTTAGAAACGGCTATCCGCGTTTGTAATGATCGATAGATGGCGCTGTCTGAACTGAAGTTGCTAGTAATTATAATAGCCACGTGGATTGATAATTGTTCTTTCACCGCCATTACATCATGGAAAATCGATTGCATAATATGATGATATGCAGTGGTGTGATAATTTCACCTTAGCCCACCAGAGGGCGAGCATTTCATTACAATCGCGGATTATGCAATTCATTTTTTATTTAATACATTCATTTGAAGGCGATTTTATTATTATTATTATTATTATATTTATTGAAAATCAAATGGTAATGCAATAGAAATAAATTGTTACGTTTATGTATAAATTTTATAATATAGCAACTTTTTATTTTTCATTTTTTTTTCCCAATTCCTTTAAAAGAAAAATCTTTTTATTATTATTATTATTATTATTATTATTATTATTTATAATATTTATTGGGTGAAAAAAATGGTAGTTTATCCGCGATTGTAATGAAATGCTCGCCCTCTGGTGGGCTAAGGTGAAATTACAATTAACATGCTTTAATTTGGCTTCCATTAAGCCGCCATTGTTTGCCGATGGTTACTTTCACATATATTTATTGAATAAAAATGAATAAATCCGGTAAAAAATACAACACTTACTGTTGTATAACACAGTGTAACTCCAAGAAATCCAGAATTAAGCTTCCATTTATTTCCAAATGAGAAATTTAAAATTTCAGTTGTTTCGGCTAATGGAAGTAAAGAATTAATCAGATGATTTGAAACTAATATTTGTTCAACTTCAGTTAAATATCTACTTCCGATCGAACTTTGTATAAACTGAAATATTTTTTTCCAAAAGCAATCAATTTTCCATGATGTAATGGCGGAGAAATTATAGTAGGAATATTAAGTAGAATAACAAAAAGAACAATAATAAATACACGTGGCTGTTGTATTTACTAACAAAAAAAGCTGAAAAAGCGCCATCTATCGATCATTACAAACGCGGATAGTAGAAAGGATAAACTGATTAAAATTCTTTTTTCATGTATTTAATTCCTTTTAAAAGAAAATCTACTTTTTTATTTTATTTTATTGCACTGGTCGGAATCAAATCGTAATATAGTGTAAATAACGGGGGCTGTAAAACACATGGTTCAAAAACTAAAATATATAATAGATGCTGAGATACAGTCATCTTTAAAATCGTAGTTCTTAAATAACAGAAAATCCACAAGTCGTCGATAAATACCCAGATTGAAGTGCCCGGGAAAGACCTTTCTATAGACAGTGGGGAACTGTACCCGATGCAGTACGAGTAGAAAAAAAGAGCTGCCTTAGGCAACGGGTACCCGAAGAAGCGAGATCTAAAGCGATTTCAGTGTTTATTTTATTTATTTATTTTAAGTTTTTATTTGTAATGTGATGTAAAAAATAAATACTGATCAAATTCTTTTGAGAATTCATTTAAATATAGTGACCAGCGAAGCGGGCGTAGCCTGCTAGTTGAAAATAAAATCGTAATGCAGTAGAAAAAATTTATAATAAGTTTTAAATTTAAAAACGTATATATAACAGTTATGTTTAATTTTTTATTGTAGAAGAGTTTCTTATTTTTAATTTTTTTAATTAATTCCTTTAAAAGAAAAATCTTTTATTTATTAATTTTTTTTTTTTTTTTACAGTATTTATCGGGGAAAATATTATATACATAGTAAAAAGGATTAAACTGACTAAAATTTATTTATTTATTTAATCTACTTTTTTTTTTATTACACTGATCGGAATCAAATCGTAATATAGTGTAAATAGCACGGGCTATAAAATACATGGTTCAAAAACTAAAATATTTAATAGATGCTGAGATACAGTCATCTTTAAAATCGCAGTTCTTAAATAATTGCAGATCCCCCCCTGTCGTCGATAAATATCCAGATTGAAGTGCCCGGGAAAGATCTTTCTGCAGGCATGGGAAACCTAGACCTGATGCAGTGCGGGCGGAAAAAGAGCTGCCGTAGGCAGGGGTACCCGAAGCGAGGTTTGGAGCATTTTATTATTATTATTATTATTATTATCTAATGTAGTGTAAAAAAGTAAATATTAATTAAATTCTTTTGAAAATTCATTTAAATATAGGGACCAGCGAAGCGGGCGTAGCTTGCTAGTATATAATATTTAATACTTTTTTTTAATAAAGCATTATACGAAAAATCTTTTTTTTTTTTTTTTTTTTTTTTTTGGGGGGGGGGAGAACAGAAAGAAATTTGTAATATCTGGAGCATTTTGCGTTACATTCTCAATATATATATATATGACCCCTTTGGCGACTTTAAAATTCTCGTCACTATTTGGAGATGAAATTTTTGGTATAATTGCTTTATATATATATTATATATATAACCTATTTTTTCTTATGCCTATGCTTTTTACTATTGAATGTTTTGGTTAATTTAGGGCAATATATAACTAACTCTATTTCTAATGCACACCTAAGTAATAATTTTACACATTCGAAAATATCTGAGAAGAAAAAAGTTATTATTTGGAAAAATGCCTGCAGCTTCAACTTTTAATTCTCCCCTGCTATTTCTTAAAATAACGAAGGATAAAAAGTACTCGATTCTCTTGCCATAATTAGAAATATATGTATCATAGAAATGTTTAATTCTGTAATGTTAAAAAAATATTAATGTGAAATTAGAAGATACTGTCATTTATAAATGAGCTTGAACTTGACTCTAAAATATATCTGAAATATTTTTAAATATGTTTTTTAACCGAAAGAAAAAAAAAAAAAAAAAGATAGGATAAAAAGAAATTAAACCAATTATGCAGATATTATTTTATTTTTTCTCTCTCTCTTTCAAAATATTTAAGTATTAGGAACTTTTTCTCGAGAAAAAGTTTAATATAAATTTTTCAGATAAAATTCTCTGAGTATAAGTAAATCATTCTGAAAACTTCACAATATTTGACATCCCTGCAAAATACTGCTTCATTACTGCATTATTTCTTTATTCACAAATAATAATAATAAATATATAAATACATAAATTGGAAAAAATATACATGATAAACATAAAAAATTGCCTGTAAGAAATTTAATATTCTAAAAGTAGTTCTTTGTTACCAATAGCAATATTGACTTTTTTTTTTTCCTTTTTTTTTTTTACACCTTTGACTACATTTTAATTACCCTGTGGTAAGACTCCTATATGATAAGAGCTGGCGCAGTGTCCGCCATTTTCTATCCCGTCTGGAAAAGTGTTGGCGGTAGTAAAAGCTAGGTTACCTGATTAGCGTTGTTATCGCCTTTAAACTTCTATACAGATCAAGTGAGCTAGAACTTCTTATCAGGAAACAAACAAGTTGGCAATTTTAAGAATATCGCCAACATTCTCAAAACTGCAACCTTTCACGTTAAAAGAAATGTAATATTAAAGTTAATTTTAAAAGAATTTAAAACAATAACTTAAAAAAACAGTACATTCATATCAAATTTGTCAAACAACTTTGAAAATAAAATGTAATAATTTGAAAATAAGGGAAATCTTACGCTACAAAGTTGTGCTCCTGCTCCGGGTATCCACGAGTTACATCTGCAATTTATAATCCACTTTTTCCTTCTTTCTGGATTAGAAGAAAATATAAACAGGCGGTGCCCTTTTCTGGAGTTATTCGTGCAATTTATTGCAGAAAAACCACCAATAATAAATAGTCAGCCGGTCTTGTGGGATAGAAAATGGAGGATGCGTCAGCCTGTCTATGTAGGAGTTCTACCCTGTGGAAAATGACGTGACATCATTGACAGAAAGAACAACGTAATTGGATAAACTGTTTGCAAGTTGGCAAATAGTTTACCTTTGTTACTTCGAGGTTTTTAATTGATAACTTCATTAATGCAATAGAATTTTCTAACGAAGAGAAATATGGTCCTTGGAGTACTCGGCAAACATTGATGCCTCTCATGACGCTGAACCCCCCCCCCCCCCCCCAACCCCGTTCGCGAGAAGATGCGGTCGAAGACAAAAAATTATTTGACTCCGCGTTGCCGTTGCCAGTAACCTTTTTGGATTTATACATTGCCGGCAGAAATTCTTGTGGAACATGTGTTCATTTTGTTGGCAACATGTGTTGAGTGTTTTTTCTTTTTTAATATTTCATGCAATAATTTGTTTGACATGATTCTGAAATCTTATTAATATTTTAAGATTATAAAAAAATATTTTTGTATAGAATTCAAAATTTAAAGTCCGCTATTAAATATATTGAATTCTGTAACTGAGTAACTTTTTGTATTTTTTTCACTTATTCTAAAGAAATATGTAACGCTTATAAACTATCTAAGAAGTAGCCATGGAAACAAAATTTTTGATATCCACACAAAGTGATAAGTGATCGAATAAAGGGAACAGGCGATTATTAAAAGCATTGCTATTTTATTTTTATCAAAAATAATGACTGTTTCTTGATTGACTTTTTGCACAAATGGATTGGATGGTGACAGAATTTTCGTTTTTAAGACATTTACCTCTTTTGAAATCAATTCTTAAACTTTTTAGTATAAATCTCATTTTGTTTTGAAAATCGTCATAATTATAACAATAATTGCAGTTTTAAAATATTTAATTTTCGATAATTTAGAATTTTATGCCAAATCACAAAAAATTGTAAACTTCACAGTGCGATGCAAAATAGGTAAACATTTCTTTCGACTCAGTTTGTCGTGTAAATATAATATCTGTAGATATTTTTGTGTATTCTTTAAAAAAAAAAAAAAAAAACTTGCGCAGTTCTTTATAATATATAGCTGAAATCAAAATTGAGAAATTTCAGATTAAATAAGTCATTAAAAATTATATATATATTTATATATACACTTAAGTCCGGTTTCCACTTGCGCTCATTGGGCGGTTTCTATTCAGAATCCTTTGATGTGGTGAGCCGAGCTCACCGGAGCTCAAAGCCCTCGAACGGGGATGGAATCGAACCCCCTGCTGAGATAATTGAGGGCTAGGGGTAGACATCTTTGTCAATTTTGCATGCTTTCCTTTGAGGTAACAGCGCAATCTGATAAAAAAGGGCTACAACTGATGACAAGACATTTGGCTCTTTGTGTCGGAAGCGTGATTAATGACGTTTTGAGCGTTGATCTTGAGCCCAAGTCGATACTGGCCTTAAGCGACAAAAAAAAAAAAAAAAAAAAAAAAAAAAAAAAATGCCGCACTTGGATATTTTCCATTTTTCTTTCTGTAATCGCTAATTTTATTGCTTCAAAAGTAATTTTTTTTAACAGATTTTATTACGTTGTGTTCCACGTGAAATTTAGGATTGAGCCAAGTGTTAAAAACAAGATGCAATTGTTCGGAAAATTGTAATTTTAGAAAGTATTTTAAAAATGGCAAGAATAAGGCAATTAAAAATACCACGAAAAATATTAATTTTAGAGCGAAAATAAAAAAAATACTTTAATACGTGGGATGTTAAAATGATTAAATGTTAACAAAATATTAGTGATCTGGTTTTTAGCAAGATACAACATTTTTTGATTGTTTAAGCACATTTATCTTTAGGCGGGCACGTTACTCATCCAGTCGAGACGACTGCAAGTAAAAAAGCCAGCGCTTAAAAAATCAGTTTGTATTACATTTAGAACATAGCAGGGATTCAGAAAAAGTGTTCAGTAACATAATTTATCTAAATACAGTGCAATAACAATTAAACAAAACAGGTTTAATTGCCAGAAAATCTGAAAAAAATCCATTCTAAACGAAAAGAATTAGAAAACAAAGACTTTAAAGGGTTAAAATTTTAAAGTGATTGGGTTAATTGTTGGGCTGAAGTGGTCTCTCTGATGAGTCAAGTTTAATTTATTTCGAACTGACGGAAACAAGCAGATCTGATCACGAAAATGTGACTGACTTAATGAAAATCGCACTTTTAAAACAAAGACATATTCCCCGTACATTACGATACGAAAATGCATACTTTTTCAGTGAGTCTGGCAAATTTTCATGTTCAAGGGATCAATTAACCCGAAATAAATCTTGGCAATTTACCTGACCGACTACTTTGGAGGTATTTCAGACTCTTCCATAATCAGCATCTCAAGATTATAATGAAACTTCTTACATGGTGCCTGTGGTTCGTTTACTTGATTCAAGTTGTTAAAATTACTTATCCATTCTCATCAGCATCTATAACTTTGTAAGTTATAACTTTTTTTTCTAAAAATTAAATACGACAAAGAATATCGCAGGCTTTCTTCTTTGTTAGACCTGAAAATTGTCCTAATCTCAATCCGCTCGAAAATGTTTAGTCTATAATAGAGGGTATGGATTAGAAATTTGTAGCATACAACTTTGCAAGAACTAAGATAAAAATATTTATGATATTTGGCACAGTGAAATTTCTGAGTTTCATGCTAAAAAACTGTAAAATATTATGCCATTGCGCATTAAAGCAGTAATTCCATGTAAAGGCGGATTTATTCAATCCAGAATACATATTTTTATTAAATAATTGTTTATATCTAACATAGTTTTATTTCATACATTAAAATAGTACTTGTTTATTTCATATAATAAATCCTAATAGAATATAAAGTATATGTTTATTATATTACGTTTAAAAAGAAAATTTTCTGTAGATTTTTATTAAACACTTCATAGAGTGTAATAAAACGAATTATTAAATCGAAAATGTACGTAGGTATAATGTTATGACTTCCATATTATACAAACATAACAATTTTATTTGCTGCAATCATTAGTTTTTAAATTATTACAAGTTCAAAAGGTGTAAGTCAAATTTTCTTCAGTGCGGCTTTTTTTTTTTTTTTTTTTTTTTTTTTTTTTTTTTTTTGTCGCTTAGTGTATAAAAAGTGTCTGGATTTATCCATTCTAGGCACCCTAAGTGTATATATATCAAGTTAATATTTTGCAGTTTTGAACAGCAGGAAACTGTTGTTGGCTGATAATTTTTGCTTTCATTACCCGCTACCGTAGGTAATAGAAATATCGTATTTAGTCAAAAATTTCGATATAAAATTTTCATTTGATTTATAAGTTTTTAAAATCTCCTGAGTCCTTTTTTTTTTTTTTTTTTTTTTTTTTGGGGGGGGGGGGGGATTTGCAAGTATGTGTAGAGTCTTTTAGTACCTCCAAAAAGAATAAAGATAGAACAACGAAACTGTAGAATTGAGACATATCCAGTGTACAGATGATTTTATTAACTTTTTGTGAAAATTGGAGAACCGGAAGCGAGACCGTAGATCTGTACCTTCAAAACGGTTCCAACGATTTTCTTCAAAGTTGCTATATAAACATCCATTTAGATGTTCTTTTGCATGTATTAGTCAATTAGTTCAGGAAAATTGGTAGGTATCCTTTACATGTAGGCCAATTTTAGGTCTTGGAAGTGCATTCCTTTTGAAAACGGCTCTACGGATTTTCTTCAAGCTCGCCATATTAATTCCCTTTTAAATTTCCTTTCGTATGTAGTTTGTATCCGGTGAACAGATGATTTTTCAAAGTATTTGTGTGCATCGGAAGTGCGGCCAAATGTCCTCTATCACAAAAATGGCTATAACGATTTTCTTTTAATTTATTGCAAAAACCCCTTTTGAGATTTCCGGTGAGCTTTCCACCTATAGGCCTAGGACCCTAGTGTAGTCAATCGGCCGTAACCCGCACACAACAACCAGCCTTTTGAGGTTTTTTTTTTTTTTTTTTTTTTTTAGCATGTGTTGTTTGGTTACCACAGGAAAAATGACAGGCGTCTTGATTAAGTAGGTCAGTTATAGATCTTGGAAAATGGGTGTTTCAAAAGTCAGCTCTACCGATTATTTTTAAACTCGTAATGTAAATTCTCTTTTGTCTTAAGATGTATCTGTTTGTTTTTACAGAAAAATTGTTAGGCGTCTAATTTGTGAAACCAATTTTGCCTTCTGGCCCCACTATTTCCAAAGAGAGTACACAATGTATGTAATATTGCAAGAATGCAAGTTTTTGTGTTTGTTACGCACAAAATTTTTTCCTGATTCCTGTGTGTTTTAATATTTAAATGTTTTAATCTGTAAACTGTGTATAAAAACAGTAATAAATATAAAAACAGTTCATTTCTTTACTGTAAACTGTGTTTGTTACAAATGCCTTGAAATAATCTCAAAACTTCACCTTAAAACATCGAATAGAAATATTTTAAACAGTACGATGTAAGTATGTCAGGAAAAGAAGAAAGTTATGTTTAGTTCAATAAGTTTTTCTATTGCTTGTTTTCGCGACATAAAAGGAATATAGAATGAAAAGAAAATTCTGTTCAAATGAATTATTTTAATTTTCATCGCGTGTCAAGATTGATGGCATGACAAGGTCAGACAATATTTGCTTAAAATGTCAACAATCAGACATCTGGATTCTTGAAAAAGTATCATCTACTGCAAAAATAGTATTTCGGTTTTTCAATAAAGAAGTAAAATCTTAAACGTATACTTCATAGAGAAATTAATCAACTCTGGTAATAATAAAGATATGTAATAAATAATTTATAGTATATTTGTTTCAACTGGGGCAGTTTCACAATATTAGTTTCTCATTCTGATTTTTAATTAAACGTAAATTACGGGAAATTGTACGTTTCATTGATTGAATCTTAATATACGTAGCCAAATTTATAACGAAAAACGTCTTAGTTTTTTAAACGAGCATATATTTGTAGACTGATGTATTATGTGAAACCCACGCGCATTTAAATGCACTATTATTCAGTGGTTGGTAACATCACCAACGGTCACTGTTTGCTTGGTTTAAGCTAAAATTTAAGTCTCGCACACTCCTCGCTGCCTAGTTTTTCTACGAATAAAGTTAAAAAAAAAAAAAAAAAAAAAAAAAAAAGTCCCAAATTTTGTTTTGTTTGAAAGTTTTTTTTTTTTTTTTTTTTTTCTCTCTACCTTAATTTCAAAATCACTTTTGTCCTGTAGTTATTATTATTAATTATTTTATTAATTTATTTTTTTAAGTGTTGGAGTTGGGGGCAGGTTTTGTCATATTTTATAGGAGTATTGTTCTTATTTCTCTTAACATATTTTATTTTCTTACCTATATAATGACAGAATATTGTTCTTTGGGGTTATGTTTTCGAAATATAGTTTCGCTATATTTACACGTTTTGCGATTACCTGAATAAGAAAAGAAAAAAAAAAAAAAAAAAAAAAGATTGGTCTGTGAATATGTTATTAGCATAATTCTATAATGCATATCAGCATTTTCTTTAAGTTCAACAACTCACTCAACCAACTTAAACACCACCCTTCCTCCGTAATCAAACATCTGCCCGCCAATTCTCTCTTTTTTTTTTCCTTTCTCTCTTTTTTTTTTTTTACACGTGAATTAATAATGTTCATCCACATATTTTGAATTTTCATATTTTTGGGTCCATTACTAATATAAGAAAAAACTTAGTATTTTCCCTCCCTCTTGCAATAATTTGCCTTTGTTAACGATGTTGTAAGAGGGGAGGGTATTTCAAAGTAATTTTCCTATTTACTTAATTACTTTGGTTTAATCTTCATTTGCTATGTTATTTTTGTTTGATTTTGCCCTTGTTATAGTTTTCAGATTTTTATATATTATGAAAACCTTTTCAAACACTGCACAGGATAAATTCTAAAACATCACATGGAGTGAAAATATAAAATAATTAGAATTAAAAAAAAAAAAAAAAATGAAAGCATTTAGTATTAATACTATAGCGGCATTATTAAATATATGCAAAATAGGTCTAATTCTGTAGGTGCCAAGTTATTATGGGTTGTCCGTAACCTTAATAACGAAATTTTTTAATGATTTTTTTTTTTTTTTTTTTTTTTTTTTAACAGTAGTTATCTGAGATTTAATGACCAAGATTTCTATTTCTGAACAACGGTATGAAACTTACTTTTTGTTAGTAGCAACTTTGCATTAGCCAAAATTCAGAGTTCAATGCGCAAGAACACTGATACATGACTTTTCAAACAAAGACAAAATTGCAAGTTATTTAATACTTAAAATACACGTAAAGGTAAAATAAAACTTGAAGGATAAAATAACTTAGAAACATGAAAAAGGAAATATATCTGCATAAAGAAGAGCTATGATTTCCGCTAACTTTACTATTTAAAAAAAGAAAAACTTTCTGTGAAAGAAGTTAAAGAATTTCTAGTCGTACCATAATTTGATTGACTTAAAACTAAATAAAAATAATTAATTTTATAGCTACTCTCATAAATCAAATATTAAAATAGAGATATTAATATCTAATTTATTTTTTATTATTTAATAATTAAGGATTTTAAAGAAACTTGCAAATATATACTTTATACACACACTCTAGTTGGCCTTCGCCCGCCTAGCGGTCGCGATATTTCCAAATTAATCTATTTTCAAATTCGGTGCTTGCATGTTAAACAGGAAAAACCATATTCGCCAAACCAAAAACGGAGTTCAAATGTCCTGATATATAGCCAGTAATAATAAATATTTAAAATTTATTTATTTGTTAAGTTAAGATAGTGGAATTAGAGTAAAGAACATTGGAACATTTTAAGGTTTTAGCGGATGCCGAGAAAGCAAACCGCCAAATCGCAAAGCGACGGTCTTTATTCAGCAATAGAATCAATTATTTAAAATTTTCTTTTAGAATGATTTTGTTTTGAAATCTCAGATGATACTTATTTTTGCATTACATTGTTGCAATTGTGACGTCATTTTTTTCTGCTAAAATTGTCCTTCCATTTTCACCCTTCTTCCCCTCCAAACAAAGATTAGAAATTTATTTTCGTTATTTCAATACATTTTTCTAGCTGTGTTGTTAGTTTCGACCGTTACCCTCGGCAAACTTGGACTTTTATTGTTACAGATTTATAGAGTCTATATTCAATATCACTTTTGTATTTCTTGGGTAAACATTTTGGTTATGTGAGAAAGAAACGGGTTTGTATTTTAGAACAAACAACTTAATTATCTCAATGAAATTGAGACTACTGTGGCACGTGCGTTGGATCCTCGTGGTTTCCAGTTGCTTGCGAACACACAGAGGGACAACCCGAAGTCTGAAAAATATGGGTCTGCCCTGAGGTTTATTACTTTATTTTGTTGTAATACTAGGTGGGATTAAAAGTTTAAATCGGAACGTGATAAAGACTTTTCTAGACTTATTTCAGATGCTTTCCATTTTATAGGCATTTTAATTTTAAATGTTTTGGCATTTTTGGTGACATTTATTTAAAAAATCTTATTTGACATTAAAAGCAATTTTTTCTTTGTGAAATGTTACACACACAAAAACAAAAACTACTGCGAGTTGTATGAAATTTATGTATTAATCTTCGGTTTCATGTATATGTTCCTGTGTACTATTATGTTTAAATATCCTAAAACATTACTGAAATAAGATTAAAATATTTGGATTACAACATTTAAATTAAAAAATAATAAAAGTAAGAGATATGAGCCACGATATTGCACTGGGTCGCTTCTAATTCTCTTATTCTGAAATTATTGTAGGAAGTTTTAGTAATCATAAAAAGAAAAGACATAACCATATCATAAACCAAAGTCATAAACATTTATTTTCAACGTTTTGTATGAGAAAGAGATGGATTAAAAGTACGAAAAACACAGGTGCAAGCTCAATCTGCTTTTTTTTTTTTTTTTTTATCCCTTTAGTGGCTAAAGGCAAAGGTGCCGAATTCAAATCCACGACGCGCTCGAGGCGTGTGCGTTCGGAATTTTCCTTGGCTTTCTCCGAAAAAGCATATAAACGAGCTAGAAGGTCTTAGAAAGCTCAATCCCCTTACATGGCATCTACTCACTTCATGGGCTATGTCCTCCGTGAAGATAATTGACTTTAGTCCAAACAACAGAATTTTCTTTTGTCTAGACTTTACGCAAAGGGAAACACAGTGGTGTTCAGGATTCTATGAGTGCATCGAACTAAAACTCGTATTAAAATCTATCATGTTTTAAAAAAGTAAAGTTATTCAGTACATTTTTCCTGGATTCAGTAATGGTTTTTTTTTTCCAATTACAAAGTAGGCTATTACCAACTTTTTTTTTTTTTTTTTTTTTATTCTTTACTTGACTCTGGCATGGCATTGAATCAGTTTCGTACATGTTTATTTCGATAGAAAAACTAGTTGGCATAGGTGGACTCTGCTCAGTCCCCATCATATTTATGTTCTCAGAAATTTCTAGTGCGAGACACATTATAATCATGTTAAAAGAAATGAATTTGACCAAAGCTTGATACAGTGACAGAATGAAATCCCCGCCTAATAGGCTATCCACCGTTCACTTCGATATATTTATCTTATTCTAATTTATTAATTTATTTTATCAGGGTCAATTCTGTTGTTTAGTTTTCATGCTACTATTTCCAATGCAATAAACCTCAAAATTCATATTTATATGAAAAATTTACAATTTCGCTATGTTGATAAAATCGTAAATTACGAATAATTTACGAAAATTTCCTAGTAGAATATTTGTATTCAATCATGTTCAAACAAATATCATAAACTTAATTTTGAAGTTATCTAATGTATTTAGGATCCTCAAAATGGAAGTTTGTGATCAATTTTGCCTTATTCTGACATGTTAAGTAAATCGTAAATTCCAAATAACTTACGAATTTTTTTTAATTGGAACAATCATAGTCTGATATTCATGCCAGTATCCTAAATAATATTTCGAAAGTGGTTTGACATCTTTACGCTGAAAATATTCAAGATTGACGTTTATGTGAAATTTTGCTCTATTCTGACATGTTAAGAAATTCGTAAATTTCCAATAACTTACGAAATCTTTATATTGGAAAATTCATAGTCATTAATATTCATGCCAGTGTCCTAAATAATATTTCAAAAGTAGTCTGACATCTTTACGATGAAAATATCTCTCAAAATTGACGTTTATGTGAAATTTTGACCTATACTGCCATGTTAAGAAATTCGTAAATTTCCAGTAACTTGCGAAATTTTCAAAGTAGCATATTTATAGTTACTGATGTTCATTCCTGCATCAAAACTGACATTTTAAAACTGGTCTGACATTTTTACAGTAAAAAGTTTTCATTTAATGCACGTTTAAGTGAATTTTTGTCCTATTCTCCCATGTTAAGAAAATCGTAAATTTCTAATAACTTACGAAGTTTTTAAATTCGAATGTTGCAAATGAATAGGGTTCTTGCCAGTGTCGAAAGTAATATTTTAAAACTGATCTGACCTCTCTGCGACAATTTGTTCTTGAGATATCGTGTACACAGACTAACAAACTAACGGACTGACCCACTAACAGACTAACAGACACCCTACAGACAGACACCATAGAAATTTTGTCATTTTCGGATTCCTCACACCTAAAAACGTGTAGAAAAGTCGAGAAACCGGGGTCGAAAATTTTCACGATTACCTAAGTTCCCCATACCTATAGTATGATGGGGGAACTAAAAATTAAGTAAATGAGTTTTGAATTCATTTTTCTTAAGTATTAAAATTGCTCGACAAATTATTTTATTCGAATATTTTTTAAATTATTTTGATTGTTAAACATTTTAGATTGTAGCTCTTGTATATAATCTTATAAGCATTCGAAAATACGAAGGACGTGCCCGATGTGCCTTAAAAACATAATTGTCCTTAACTGTGCCAATTGAAATGATTCAGTTACTAATACTTTTATTAAACTTATATAAATTGATGTTAACTAGGAAATCAAACGAAAGCAATAATATACTATGGCCTGAAATCAGAGAACAAATATACATATTGCCCTTTTTTTTTTTTAGATTTTATTGCAATTTTTTGAAATTCTTTGTTTATACTAAATGTTTTCTCAAATCACTTACGATAAAATTAAATTTTAAGAAATAAATCCTTAAGAATTAATTTAAAAAAATCCTTTTAAATATTCGGTTGTTACTTTCTTAATATAATTTTACACCAGATTAACAAGTTTCTCTCGTAACTGCAGTAACATTTCGATGCAGGAATATTTGATGAAAATCATCAAACATTCCATGGTGATTATTTTTTGCATTTCCCTTTAAATGGCGTATTCTTTAGTAATAAATTTTAGATCATCGAATATTTTTACATGTGGATTTTTTTTTTATTTTTTTTTTATTTAATGATGTTTATTGACTACTGCATATTCCTTGAAGTGCAAACTAATAAAATCCCTTTTACTTTTTTAAAGGGAACGCCCGCTTCGCTGGTCCCTATTTTTAAATGAATCACTATAATGAATTCTCAAAATTGCATTAATTTTTATCACGTGAAAAAAAAAAGAGAAACAAAATCTGAGTAGGAAAAAGGTCGCACCGGGTTCTCACTGCCTTCGGAAAAAATTCCCAAAATGCTCTAACCCTTATTTCTATTATTTTCCCACTTTGCCCCCCCCCCCCCGTCCTGTCTATCCTAATAATTTTACAAATTTGAAAGTATCCGCAATCGATTTGTAAGTATCAAAAACCTCTATGCACCAGTTTTGAACGATATATCTCTATTTTTATTTTTTTGCCGCTCTACTCCCCCCCCCCCTTCCCGCCCTCCCAATAATTTTAAAAATTCGAAAATATCCGCAATCGATTTGTAGGTATTGGAAACCTCTATGTACCAATTTTGAATGATCTAACTCTATTTTCTTTTTCTTCGCCCATATGCCTCCCCTTCCCGGCCCTCCTAATAACTTTACACTTTCGAAAATATCCCCATTCGACTTGCCGGCCTCTAAAACCTATCTGTACCAATTTTGAACGGCCTAACTGTATTTCTATTAGTTTTTGACCATAGCCCCCCGCCTTCCCGCCCCACCTAATAATTTTAAAAACGAGAATATCCGCAATCGATTTGTAAGTATCGAAAACATCTATATACCAATTTTGAACGATCTAACTCTATTTTTATTTTTTTGCCCCCCCTCTCCCCTCCCCCTTTCCCGGCCCTCCTAATAACTTTACACTTTCGAAAATATCCCCATTCGACTTGCAGGCATCTAAAACCTATCTGTACTAATTTTGAACGGCCTAACTGTATTTCTATTTGTTTTTGCCCCATAGCTCCCCCCTTCCCGCCTCTCCTAATAATTTTACAAATTCAAAAATATCCGAAATCGATTTGTAGGTATCGAAAACCTCTATATACCAATTTTGAACGATCTAACTCTATTTTTATTTTTTGCCCCCCCCCTCTCCCCCTCCCCCCTTCCTGCCCCTCCTAATAACTTTACACAATTGAAAATATCCTCATTCGACTTGCAGGCCTCTAAAACCTGTCTGTATCAATTTTGAACGCCCTAACTGTATTTCTATTTGTTTTTGACCCTTAGCCCCTCCCCCCCCACCTGGGGGCTGAATTTCCAAAATTCCAGAAATTGGTTTTTAGATATTTGCATTAGCTATATTTTAGAGCAAAAATTTCACGCATATCTATTTTTTTGCTTGAGATATATAGGATTATGCGAAATCACGTTTTACGCATGTGAAATTACGTTTTGCCCCCCTTGGGGACCGAATTTCGAAAATTCCAGAAATTGATTTTTAGACATTTGTATTAGCTATATTTTAAAGCAAAAATTTTACGGATATCTCTTTTTTTTGTTTGAGATATGAAGGATTTTGTGAAACCACGTTTTACCCCCCCCCCTCCTCCCCTTGGGGGGCGAATTTTGTAAAATCGCTTCTTAGTGGATGCCTACGTCATAGAAAGAACATTGTCACAAAATTTCATGCTTCTAGGTCCAGGGGTTTGGTCTGGGCGTTGATAGATCACCCCCTCACTCAGTCAGTCAGGAAGTACTCTTTTATATATATAGATAACTGTTCATGTTTTCAATGGGTAAAATGGAAAAAGGGCAAAAAAATATTTTTTTAATTGAAGCGTTGGCAATGAAAATGAGGTAAGTGCCAAATTTTGCGAAACTGCGTTTTTTCACTGAAAATGATCTATGTTCCAACGCCAATAGCATCTAAAGAGGCAAGTGCCTAACGAGCTTCGTTTAGTTTCAGTCGTTGCCGGAATTTTTCTAATTCAAATAATTTCTAATAAATATTCAATATTTCAAATAATTTTTTTTTTCTTTTCACACCAACATGTTATGTCTTTTGCTTCAATAAACAATTTGTAGCCAAGGACGTGAGTATTCATTTCGATATTGGACCATCAAAACTTCTTTTGCTCCTCCTGTAAAATTTAACTTTTGGCTCTTATCTCATTTTCATTGTCAACACCTCAATTATTAATACTAATAATATTGGGATATTTTACTCATATTTGAAAACTTATTATTAAAGAAATACAAAATAAAGTTATCACTGTTTGCATTTTACAATTGTATGTTCATTCAATGCTATATTCAATATATTTAATATTTATTAGTTATGTTTAATATTTGTTGTTTAATTGTTAGAATGTTAGGCAAATTACTTTTTACATAAAAAAAAAATCTGGTGCGAAACAACCACACGACTTCCATTACCCGCTATTACATGTATTATATGCATTTTTGAGAGATAATGTGATCAGAAAACATAAAAATGACCTAAAGAGAAAATCGTTAGAGCCGTTTTTGAGATACCAACTTTTACAAAAAATCAATTATTGACCGGAAAAAAATAATTACATACAAAAGCATATTTAAAAGTGAGTTAAAATGGCGAGTTTGAAAAAAATCCGTACAACCGTTTTTAAAGGAACGCCTTTGCGAGGCCTGAACTTGAGCTATTTATACAGGACGCCTATCAATTTTCCTGAACTAACCAACTATATCATTCTTAAGGACATCTAATAGAGTGTTTATATAGCAAGTTTGAAGAAAATCGTTAGACCCGTTTTTGAGATACGGACTTACGGTCCCACTTCCGGTTTCCGATGTCCCCCTTCCGGTTTTTCAATTTTCACCAAAATTTGGAAATTTCATCTGTACACCAGACGTACTTCAATTCTAAAGTTTCGTAGATCTATCTTTATTAGTTTCTGAGCTATAATAGCCAGAAGATTTTCCACATACACACACACACACACACACACACATACATACATACACACTGACCAATTGCCAAAAACCACTTTTTTGGACTCGGGGGACCTTAAAACGTGTAAATCAGGTGAAAACCCGATATCGAATTTTCAGACCGAATACAATACTTCCGTATTACCTACGGTAGTAGGGTAATGGAAGTAAAAATAACAGAAATTAATTTTTTTTTTTTTTTTGCTATTCTGTCCTAAACAAATAATACACATAGAATCAGTAAAACATTTCTTAAGATGTTAAGATGTTATTGTTAAAAAGAATTTGACTTTCCTTATAAACTAAAAACTTCCCTTTAGAAACTAAAAAAAAAAATATTACATACTTATAAGACACATATTTATCTAATGTAATACACTGTTATGTAGGTGATATAAATACTTAATACGAAATAAATAATAACAAATGATTTTTTTTTTTTTTTTTTTTAAGTAAAATTTTTTATTGGGTTACCAAAAAAAAAAATTTTGTTTTTTAAGTGAGCTTTTTTTTTTTTTTTTTTTTTTTTTTAAAGAAAAAAAAAAAAAGTGTTGGTCCAAAATACTGGCTAGACATAATCAAATCTTGTCCAATTTTCTTCTCTGTTTAGTATGGAGCTAAAATTCATTCTTTAAGATTTCGGAAGATTTTAATGAATGCATCAAAATGTACATATACGGTATGGGCAAAATTATCTGCACTTTCGACTTTTGAAATTTTGTCGAATACCTAAAGAAATACTTAGAAGATTCTCTTAAAACTGAGGGATGTAAAGAGCATGTTATACATATATTTCAGCAAAGGTTTTTATCTCGAAAGCTAAAAAGGTGATCAACAAAAAATAATTAAAAAGGGAAAGTCTGGGAATCACTTTGTAAAAAAATTGCTGGAAATGCTTTGTAGTTAAAGCATGTGATTAAGAGGCTTCTTTCAATTATTCGTATTTATTTGTATTTGAATACATGATCAGTGGCGTATCCAGGATTTTATTTCGGGGAGGGCTGAATACATGTATATTAATGGACACACATGTATATTCATATACATTTTTCTTAAAAAAAAAAAAAAAAAAAAAAAATTCTGTAAATAAACAGTTGAATGGCGCCATCACAACTTTTACTTAGTAGCAAAATAGTTTTAACAACAGTATTGTGTAAGTATTGGATGTAAATTTAGTCTATTCCTATCCAGTAGAAGAATCAAACAATTAAAATGAGCGCTTTGAAAAAGCATAGTGAGTTTTATTTAGTGATTCGTATCCAAACTGAATCGGCCGAATTTTCATCTACTAAATTTTGGATTGCACATCCCATAAAGGTTGAGATAGTTATCGTGTAAATTATATGTTTAAGCCTTCCCCCTTCAACAAGAAAAGTGACACAACTTAAAAAAGCAGTATTTGTGGAAAATCAGTTTAAAGATAACAATAAAATATTGACTAACATTGACATAAAACTCAACTGCCTCTAAGGTGGATAATTTTTTAGATAAAAGTCTGACGCTTCTTGTGTACGTAGAGGCACGTCATATACATTTTTCAATGACACTAACTCAAAATACCTTTTTTTTTTTTTTTTTTTTTTTTTCTGTTACTTTTTATATTTTACTGTAGTAAGCAGTATATATACGTTTAATCTAAAACTGTTCGTAAGTGTAACGTGGATCAAAATATACCAGTCGTAAAAAGTCATCAAAGCAAAGCATTTTTTATTTTATTTATTTTTACTACTTTATTCAAAGTAAAAGGAGGCACTGGAATCCCGATTTACGAAATGGATTTAATTTCTCGCATACCTCAAAAACGAATCATCATAGAACGTTGTACACTTGCAAGATTCGTCTTAATAAGAGCTCTCGTTAGAGATATCGGCGACTTTACACGATTTTTCGTGACGTCTGTATGTATGCGTGCGTGCGTGCATGTGTGTATGTATCTCGCATAATTCAAAAACGGTTGGACGTAGAACGTTGAAAATTAGTATATAGGTTTGTTATAACATCTAGTTGTGTACCTCCCTTTTCAGTCTTTCTGTGAATTTCCGTTTTGGAGATGTTTAAGAAAATTATATTCATAATGGCAAATATACGAAGGTTTTGTCCATTATATATGACCTACCATCATAGAGATTTCAAAGTAAGCTAATGATAGAGCCCGTAATGATATTATGAAAGTTGTCGACATTTTTGCGTCTAGAAAGGTAATTTGTAATGACATAAGTAGGTTCTAGTCGACGAATGCATTTTATTTAATGAATATTCAACACGTAAATAGAGCTCGTAGTGATATTTTTATAAAAGTTGCCGATATTTTTGTGTGTAGAAAGTAATTCTTAAAGACATAAACATGTTCTAGTCGATGAATGCACTTTAATGAATATTCAGCACGTAATAATATTATTATGAAAGTTGCGGACATTTTCGAGTATAGAAAGTAATTCTTAATATATAAGCAGGTTGTAATCGAGGAATGCACTGTATTTTGTTTTAGTCTTGTTTGCCATTTAAAGAATTTTCGTAGAATTTAGTTGAACGCTATAAACCAATGAATCTTTCTGGAAAATTCCAGAGTTCTTTTCTTATTGAAGTTGAATTTTCCAAACTCTGGCAACCCTAAACTATAAATTTTCACTAAATTTGACGCAAAATCACCAACATGGATGCCAAGACCAAAATTAGCGTTGGTTACAAACTTGACGACTTGGCGAGATTAGCAATCAAATTTGAAGGCAAATATTGTTTCATGATAGCCAGAATTAGTAAATACTTTCTCAACTTCAACTGAATTAATTTGTTCGATAAAATGTATCAATTTTCACCTCCAATTTTCGGCAAAGAGAACAAAAGTAGTCCATCTGTACTGGAAGAATTTTCATTAAACTACGCTATGTATTTGCCAATGAGAGATTCTTTAATAAGCCATTCCTGAAAAAAACTAGTATATTTGTATGGCGGTATATAGAGGAGAGTGGGGATGCAGGATGAATGGGACAGTAGCAAAATTTTTATGTTTTTCATGCACCAGAAACTTGACAATTTTTCTGATATATGGCAGCACTGAGGTTATTCATCAAGTGTAGTTTGAGTTGTGCTATCCATAGAAGGGCAGAAAAGAAAATTAAAGTGTCTTTTTCTGCGGCCAAAGTAACTTTTACTGATTCAAATACGTAGTAGTTAAGAGATTAACTGTTTGCTTAAAGTTAATATAACTCTTATATGATGAAAAGGCATAATCTTTTACTGTATTTATGATATTTAAAAGAATATTGACAATTGTTCATTAAACGTATTTCTTGTTTTATATGATCATGTGGTGGTGGGGATGAATGGGACATTCTCCACTATGTGCTAATTTAAAATTGTACACAAGAATTATATTAAAACAAATCGTAAATAGATTTTCAATATTTTTATAACCTGTAGTTCAGTAGTTATAACATAGAATTATAAAAATAGCATGGATTTAGAGAAAAATAGATTGAAATTAATTGTTCCGATTTTTGTTTATAATAATTATGATTAAAAAAAATTATAAGTTAGAATATTCAATGCAACTTAAATCAATAATATCAATATTTAAAAAATAAACTAATAATAATTTGATTAAAATCACAATTTCAATCAAGCTAATTAAATAAATCCTGGTGATTATTGATGTAATACAAAATAGAATGCTTATTTTTCCTGATCAGTCGGAAACAAAAATTTATCTGGATAATTTGTACTCTATTATAATGATTTATATCTTTCTAGTGTCTTATTTATTTTTAGATTAAATCTTATTAGACTAGTGGATCTGCAGATCAGGAGCCTCAACGTCCTATTTGCACCAGACATTTTTCAATAGGTCACTTTTATTTATTCCTTATTATACAATAGTATATATTGATTCGATTGACTTATTACCATAATCAGATACATTCCTGAGGGGGGCTGCCGCCCCCCTCAACCCCCCGCTGTATCTCTCTTTGTATACCTATTTGTATATCATATAAAGTGTTACGGAATTGAAAATAATTGCATTTATTTTTGTATAAATTTTTTCAAAGAGGCTTAGTAAGTCGGTAAAATGCTAATTTTGTGCATTTCTAGTCGTTTTAGCGTTAAAATAGCCTAATTTTCCTTTAAAAACGCATTAAAAAGCACCATTTAAGGGAAGAAATGGATTTAGTGCCAAATTTGGCGACTGTTTCCCTTCTTGGCGATTTTTTGGCGACCTTGGCGAGAAAATCCTTATTAGAGATATACCAAATATGGAAGCTCTAATCTCATTGGCTGATGAGATACGATAATTTTCCAGAACAGTCTGTGTACGATAGAATAGTATAAAAGGAGCATTTTTTTAGCCAAGGCGGCCAATCTCAGATGTGTGTCAGTTTCGTCAAATGCTTGCTTTGCTTTGAGCCTCTTTGAATGAGACTTGCTTTATGTGTTATTGATAAACAGTTTGTACTGTTGTTTTGCTGTTAACGGCTGTTGTTTAAGCTATGTTTACTGGTTGAATTGAAGCTGATACTTGGTTTATAGACCTGTATTTTTCTGGAACTTTCTGTAAATAAATCACTGAATTTTTGCAATTTTCACCTTTCATTCTCGGATAACTTACGAACCCCCAAGTGCGCAACAATATGTATTCTTAATAAACGACGGTCTTGTATTATATCCCTGAAATTCATAAATACCAAATTTCATACAAAAAAATTACATAGCATATCGGAAATATTTTGCGTATTCTTTAAACTAATTATCAATTCTTTGCCCACAATTTTCAACAGAAAAACATGCTTTTAAAATTCTAATAAAATTTCATTATATTTGATGGGGTGTAACCATGTTAAAATACACTTTTAAGAAATACCGACTATAGGCCGTAATAGTACGAAATTCCTTTATGTATCCCGGAAAAGTAGCCACAGTCATTATAAACGCCAATAATAAGAATAAACCTAATTAATTATAACTCATTACTTTTTCAAACTAATTTGACATCATTTGGATGATTACAGTACATACTCGGAATTATTTTGTGTGGTCCCATAAACTATTTAGTCTATACATAACCTTTTTTAAGAGAAAACATGATTTTAAGCATCTTTATAATGTATGTTAACTTTATTAAGTTCAATTCAGCATAAACGCATTAAAGTGCGCTCTAAAATTAAAAATTTGTCCATAGGCTCTAATGTTACGAAATTCTTTCGTGTGTCTTTGTAAACGAACCATAAACATTGTATACACCAGTAAAAACTATTCAGCTTATTTTGCGTTTAAAATTAATAATTGTTCCAAATTTAACATCGTTTGGATGACTAAGTGACATTGTCAGAACACTTTTGTAAGGTCCTGTACATCAATTAGAAAGCTTAAGAGCACATATTTTCTTCAAACAACATAAGTTTAATAAGCATCTTACTCACGTACTCTAGTGTCTCTAGTTTCATTTTCTTCATTGCAAAGTAATGATATTAAAATGCGTTTAAACGAAATTCAGCCCATACGCCGTAATGTTAAGAATTTTGGCGTATCCCTGTACACAGTTTATAAAAAATATAGCAATAAAAATTATACAGCTACTTATATGCAAAGCTGGGACGTGTGCGCCAATTTGCAAGTCAATCGAAGGATTTTTGCGGCTGCTATTGCGGTACATACAAATTTTTCCCATAGGCCGTAAGGATAAGAAAAATTTTGGCGTGTCCCTGTACACGAACAACAAATGGAATACACACCTAACACTATACAGCTAATTCCGTTGGGCTCATGAATATGTGTACAAAATTGCAAGTCAATAGCGTTCTTTTTTGGGCCGCTATCGCGGTACATACAAATTCTTCCCATAGGCCGTAATGATAAAAAAACTTTGGCGTGTCCCTGTACACGAACTACAAATGGAATACACACCTAAAACTATACAGCTGATTCCGTTGGGCTCATGAACATGCGTACCAAATTGCAAGTCAATAGCGTGATTTTTGTGGCCGCTATCGCGGTACATACAAATTCCTCCCATAGGCCGTAATGATAAGAAAAATTTTGGCGTGTCCCTGTACACGAATTACAAATGGAATACACACCCAAAACTATACAGCTGATTTCGTGGGGCACATGAACTTGTGTACCAAATTGCAAGTCAATAGCGTGATTTTTGGAGCCGCTATCGCGATACAAATTCCTCCCATAGGCCGTAATGATAAGAAAAACTTTGGCGTGTCCCTGTATACGAACTATAAATGGAATACATACCAAAAACTATACAGCTGATTTCGTGGGGCTCATGAACATGTGTACCAAATTTCAAGTCAATAGCGCTATTTTTGCGGCCGCTATCGCACGACAGACAGACACAGCCCAAAACCGTTTTGAGTCTCAATGTAGGGCCTCCACTGACGTTTCGGCAATTAAATTACCAAAGCCTAGAGCACTGGGAACTGTGCGAACCAAAGGACTTTTGCCTTTTGATGTTAATTTGAGTCAATGTTTGTTAATTTCAGTAAATCCATAGTGTGTAATAAAGTCACATAAACCAATTTAACTTTAAAAATTTATTTACTTTCCATTTTGTTTTCTTTTCTTTAACTTCAGTCCTGTCCCATTCATCCCCACATGTGGGGGTGAATGGGACAATGCACATGCATGTAATATATATATATATATATTAAATAAAAATAACTTTTTATTAAAGTTAGGTTTTTATGTAACTGATTACTGAAGTGTGCTTATGAGCAATGTTACAAAATTCTGAATTACGCATGGCGAACGTTATTAATAAAAACATGAAAAATGTCCCATTCATCCCCACTCTCCCCTATAATCCTATTATGTCTTTTGTGATTAGAGTAGCAGTTTTTCAATTTTTTTGTTAGAACCTGTTTATTTACGAATTCACACAAAAATGTCAATGATTTCATAATATGTATATTCCAATGGGTGTATAAGGAAGTCATTTAGTGTCCACATCAGAATTTTTTTTTTTTTTTTTTTATAGACATCAACAAATGTTAGGATCCAACAAGTTATAAAATTTCGTTGGCAGACTTTTTTTTTTTTCTTTTGTATTTAAAATTGCCTCAAGTTTCCGACTATTTATTGTCTAAAAACAAATACTTGTTATACTCAGGGCATCCCGCATCATGTACATCCGTCTGAAATTGATAATAAGAAATTTTTATGAATTCAATGTGTGTGTATACACGTGTGTATATATATGTGTGTGTGTATGTACTATGTATATAGAATAATGAATAATTTATATAGAAAAATGAAATAATTGACATACCCTATTATTAATCACATTAACTACAAAAGGGGGGGGGGAAATGTCAATCCAATAGAACGTTATGAGTCTGATATTTTTTTTTTTTTTTTTTTTTTTTTTTTGTCTTCTAAAGGAGTAAATATGAGTCACAAATTTCAAATATCCTAATCCTGAAACAGCGTAAGACATTATTTTTTATTGAGTGTTCGCCCCCCCCCCTTAAACACACATACACACACCAAAAGAAAAAGAAATCGACGTCTTATTAATAAATATTTGTATTTTACTACTAATGCAAACAAAACTTTAGTACGTTCAAGTTGATTACGTTTGTGTCTACGACATATGGCTATAAAGAGTAAAATTTTCACATAACTCAAACTCTATAACTTTAACCCGCCAGTGCACGGGTGGGAAAAAGACACAATTTTCTTTCAATGTTTTAATGGTTACAATATAACACCTACAAAATAAAATCGCACAATAAAAACACGAAGCATAAAATTTTAGGTTTATTATAATTTTTTTTTCACAGAATATATAAAATGTTTCTCTTACATTGCATTCTAGTAAATAAAATGGGTCTCACAGACCCAACCCGTGTACTGGCGGGTTAAAATGACTGTTTTATAACTTGCTTCAGTAGAAAACTTACATATTCGGACCACCCCTAGACTCTCTTCTATATTTTCCTATACAAATTTACGCACTGCAGATTATGCAGCTTGATAAATACAGACTTTTTCATTTCAGATTTATGACACTAAATGTCAAAGAAAGTCAATTTTCTGCCGGTGTCTGAGGAAATGCTTTTTTTTTTTTTAAGTGGGTGAGGGGAACTTTATTTTTAAATTACCAGAAATATATCGTTTAATCATTCGTTTTAAAAGGTATTATCGAGTCTCACAATGAAAATTTACGCACCCCCTATCACAGGAAGGGTGAAACGATGCTCCTATGTACAATTTTTTCATAGTTTGCTATTAGTATTAAAAAATATTTTTCATTAATTTCATAGTCATTCTTTAAAGATAATTCTCAATGTTTATTTATTCGATTTTTTTTTCCTATACTGCCATATTAAAAATTATGAAAAGTGAAATGAAAGCTTTACTTGTTGAATGATTGATCTTCAAATGTAATCAGCACAATTTAAGTTAAAGTCCAACTAGATATCAAGTTTGGTTAAATCTCGCCTATTACTTAGTGAGATACAGCATCCACAAATTTTTAAATACACAGACGGACATTTTCTAAAAATGGACATATCCTGATCTAGGGATCTCAAAACATGTAAATCCATCGAAAACCGGAGATCGAAAATTTTCACGAATCTAATACTTTCTTATATAAATATAAAAGAAAGTAAAAAAAAGAATACTGAATTAATAAATTTTCTAATTATTTTGCTCATGCCAAGATTTCGTGACTTCTAATATAAAATGCCGAAGCAATGTTTACGATTGCGTTTTTGACGTTGAAATTGCATAATTTCATGAGTTATACTACGTAACATTGTTTTTGTAAACTGATAATCACTGCTACGCGTGACTTATTCCTCCCCTTCCCCAATAATGACTGTAGTTTTAGAGTTCCGTTTAAGTTTCTAAATACACTTGCACTGAGGATAGTTCACTATCACTGTTTTAAGCACATAGGCATTGTTTTTAAGTGACGTTCGGTTTATTTTAAACCAGCTACTTATTCTTGTATAAATTTTGACCCTTTAATTTATGTTGAATCATAAACTTTTTCAGGCAATGAAAAAACTAAGTATTAAAGAGTGAAATGCTCGAATATATAAATTTATCTTGGTTATTAACTCACAAATAAAAGTAGTTAGAGTATAAATTTTTAAATAATTAGTTCCAAAAGTTCATTATATATTTCTATATAATGAACTTTGGATGCACATGTCAGAATTTCATAGTATAGTTTTTTCGGGGACAAAATATGGAAAAAACTTACGTTATGTTAGTATAAAAATACTGATTTAGGGTTGCATATAAATTTATAACGCAGCATGCCATGGCCGTCCCATGTTGAAATTTGCAATAGTTACAGATACTAAATGTAAAAATAACAACATATAATTTTTTAAAGAAAATTAAATGTGTACTTTTTGAGATATTGGAGGTCAAAGGTCAAAATGTTTTATTTTAAAGTGATAAAATGTAAAAATACATACTTGTGATATATCATTTGAAAGCCTGTATTATAAGCTTTCTAATGATACCATTTTTTTTTTTTTTTTTTTTTTTTTATCTCTAAGTTAATTAGGAAAGAAAATATGGGTACTTTTGTATAGTAGAATTTCGGAAATTTGAATTTTTTACCCATTTTTGCAGCCTTGTATATTAAAAACCAAAAGAGATAGGGACTTATTAGTTGGTATAAATTCATTTCTCTATAGAACAAACAAATGAGCGCAATTTCATAAAAATCTGAGGGGGCCAGGTTTTTTAGCTGTGTTGATTTGACATGGAATGACTCTTATCTATTATTGCCACTATTTTTTGAGTCAAGATTTTTGTTGTTTACAATTGTTTTATTATTATTATTGTTTATTATTGCTTAAGCTTTTGGTTATAAAAAAAAATTATTTTAGCGAAAAATGGTGTATAAAAATCATATTAATGAGATATATAGTATTATTATTTTGATATTTCTATAAATGATAAATTTTATGCAGTATAATGTCAGTTAATTATTTTCAAGCTATGTATTATAGCAGATAAATTACAAGAATATTTCCAACAGACTATAGCGCAAATATAAACATTTTTAATACGATTGTTGTAAATTACAATTTACGGTAAGTCAATGCTAGTTTCATTTCAATAATAAAGTAAGACTATAAATCTAGAGTAATAATAAATAAATAAAAATGTTGGGGCCATTACAAATTTTTCTTATTCATTTTTCTATACACTTTCCCGCAGTACAAATTATTTATTAAAATTATTTTCCGCGATAAATTCAGACGATTTCCATCTCGGCGAAGTACAAACCTAAATATCAAACGAAAATCAATTTTGTGCTGTGTAGACGATATTTCAGGAACGCTTTTCTCAGGGTTTTTGTTCGGAGTGTTTCGTGTTTTTCACCGAAACTTTCGTAAATACGGGCTAGAGAATCCCTTAAAAAGATCCCCCACGGAGGACACTCCCCCTCAGGCCTAGGACCCAAGAGTAGTCAATCGGCATTACTCCCAAAACACCTAAGTTTTATTTCCCCTCAATAAAATAAACATTTTTTTAAATTAGTTCAGATTTGATTCAATCATTCTTAACACTTTGAGGTAATTCTTAAGGAAATCCCCGTCAGGCCACTCGCGCTGCTTAGAAGCGCGGTATGTTTACCGTGTTTCAATAAAATCCATTAAAATGCCTTAATGATATAATTCTTAATAAATAAAAATTGAGTAAGTTTGAAATAAATTTTTAGTAATTACTTAAAACGATGTAAATTTTTTAGTTTTATATCATATTTTACACTTGTCAGTCATTGGTGGTTGACACGGCTTTATATCATATTTTACACTGTCAGCCACCGGTGGTTGACACGGCCTAAACGGAAAGTTCAGTGTCAGCCACCGATCGCTGACATGGCACTCAACGTGTTACAGGTACTGATGAGTTCTTTTGGGAAAAGAAAAGAGGGGAAAAAAAAAGACAATTTATACCCTTTTGGGGAAAAGATATCCCTAAATATACAATTTTATTTTCCCTGTTGACTATTATACTCGTATACTCATTTTTTTCTCTTTTAGGTTCAAAAGTAGAAAAATAATTCTTAATATGTACATTTATGCGAAATGTTTTCCTGTGCTGTCATATTAAAAATTATGAAAAATGGGATTACAGCGCCACCTGTTGAGTGATTATCCCCAAACGTAATCAGCACCATTTTAAATCAAACTAAATATCGCGATAGGTTAAATTCCATTCACTAGTTTGTGCGATACAGCGTACTCAAAATTTTGGATAAGTTCGTATTGATAAATATTCTAGTAAAAATAAACACACGCAGTTTAGTAAAATTTGCGGGCATAATAATAAATTCCAATAATTTTAAGTACAAATATATTTTTATTTTACAATAATAAATGAAATCTAACGTAAATTTTGAGCAGAAGCATTTTTATGACGGCGTAGTTAAAATAGAAGAAAAATGTAGAAGTCTTTTATGTAAAGATTATTCTACAATTGAAACTCATTTTACAGGTACTATTTACTGACAATTGTCCTTTTATTTTGAAGTTTTAAATGTTAAATGTATGACTTTCTGTAGGCAGCAATAGTCTTGAAGTTGTAAAAGAAATAGAGAGAAATCATTCCTTACTCATGTTTTTGAGACACTTTCCAACATCATGATTATACGTTGATATAATTGTGATACGATTATTTCGTTGGCATATTAAAAGTAAGCAAAACTTTATAAATTAATACATAGGTTTTTGTTCTGTTATCTCGGATATATAATGCAAATTATTTAGATTCCATAAAATGAGGAAAACTCCTTAATTATAATAAATTACGTATTCAATCAAATGACAAGAATTTTCGAAAGAAACTTCTAAGTACAGCAGTGTGCAAATTATTGCACTGAATAGAATTACACATTAAGCTTTTATTTTTCATTATTTCAGTTTCCAATCTTGTAAAGGGTAAAGAAATATGCCTCATATTTCAGCATTTTTTTTTTTTTTTTTTTTTTTTTTTTTTTTAAGTAATGGATCAATTAAAAATTAAATCAATGTTTCTATCAAGGTACGGTCTTGGACATAACTGAATAAAAATGAAAATATGGGTAAAATCCCCCCTTAGCGTTTTTCATCTTTTTGGAAGTGAATTTTAACTCTTCTATCGACGATATCTTTCTGAATTTTGTTAGCGCTTATGCAAGTGCAGCTAAAAATTTAGTAAAAATGCTCAGATTTCATGAGATATTTAATATTTTTATGACTGCAGTATATTCTGTCTAATGCAGCATGTTAAGTTTTCTGAAAATGATGTTGTGCTGCAGTAGCCTGATCGGTAGAACGACGCGCTCCTAACTAAAGATTATGAGTTCAATACTCGATCCGGCTGAAAACCGTCGTGTACACTAATGGTGGCTGGTGCACGCAAAATCAATCGTGGCCGCAATGTCCTTCATGTTCACATCAAAAATTATATCTCTGGTGGGTCACCGAAGCGGAAAAACCATCCTCTCCATGGAACATCAAAATTGCGACGGCATGTCTAGGGACCAATCTTAGAGGTGAATCCTAGACCTTCGTCAATTGCTCTTAGTGTAACACTTGTCCGATGTGAAACCCACCCAGACTCAACTCAACCTGAAAATGGTGTGTTATTAGTTTAAAACATCTACATATTATAAACAAAAAACGTTCACAAAATTTCCGCTGCTAAAGAAAGCTTTATCTCCATGATATACCTGCAATTAATATACAAATAATTACAAGTAATTGTAAAAAAAAGTACACAATCACATGCTACAGCAGCAATGGATTTCAGTTTTTTTTTTTTTTTTTTTTTTATGTTCATCCCAAACGTTTTGTTTTTACTGCCTCTTATCCATATATATATAGTAAAAAAAGTATTGTTTTTGGGTCAAATTTTCGAAATTGAGTTTTTGTTCTAGTTAGACGTTTTAAGGTCCCCTGAATCTGTAAAACATGTTTTCAGTGATTGGACTCTCTCTCTGTGTGTTTGTTATCAGCATATCTCAAGAACAAATAACAGCAGGAAGTTCAAACTTTGTATTCATATTTGTATCATATAGAGATGCTACACGAAACATTTCGTTGAGATCAAGGAAAATGGTTCGGGTATAGGGCCATCCAAGAGTATTCAAATACATTGCTTCTATGGATGAAATTGTAGGTAAGTCGAGTTTAACATCTATAGGCTGCACTAAACCAAATGAAAGGAATATATATTTTTTATATACATAAAATCGTGTTTCATGTAGAATATGGTATGAAAATCATTCATCGTTCGTTTACAGGGCTACACAAAAGAACTAGAATATAGTGGGACAATACTTGGAAATTGATGCAAATGTATTTCTGGTTGTGTTGTGTGTTATTAATATGGGATTATTTTTAAGTTCACAATGGGGTGTATACATAATTTTTAAATGATATATACGACTGCCAACAACTAGGCGAAAACAATTTTTTTTATTGAATGCAATTAGTGGAAGTTCTTTACTATACTTTTGTTTTACCATGTACAAGGAAACAGTTCAAGTATTAAAATTAATTTCTCATACACATACGGTAATAAAGTATTTTTTAAGCTGATTCAGCGCTTGTTTTTTTTTTTTTTTTTTTTTTGCATGTTTTGAATACTGAAGTCTTATTTTTAACGTTTGATTTTTGCCTGCGACTCTTATCAGAGTAACTTAAAAACAAATAATTTCAGGCAGTTTAAATGTTGTATTTAAGTTAATATAAGGTTATCAAACTTTGTAAGTAATAAGTTTCAAAGAATAGTGCGGGTGAAAATTGACTGAATAATTTAAAATGAACTTTTAAATTTAATAATAGCTTCGAATTCTATGTAAATGTAAGTAAAATTGTCTAACGGGCGTTTGACCACACACACACACACACACACACACACACACACACACACACACACACACACACACACACACACACACACACACACACAGAATTATTTATGAAATAAAACTGTTCCGAAATATAATTTGATTTTTTTTTTCTTTTTTTTGACATAGGTTTATATAACAGTACTCATTATTTTACCTTTTAATTTCCAGTCTGTTTTTACAGTATGGAATTTCGGGGTAGGAGAAAGTCGTGTGAGTGCCATACCATATTACTGTTTAATCTTTTACTGGTCCCTATTTGTTTTTGGGAAAAACTTTCCCTGAAATATGAGGGATAACATGTTTTTTACCACACACCCTACACACAAACATGACTGGAATTTAAAATAGTGAAAAATAAATTCAGAATGCAAGGAAATGTGCGATTTCTGTTTTGAATCTGATAATTTGCATACCATTGTATGTGTACGATGAGTTTCATTCTGAGCGAATTAATTTCATTCTGAGTGAAATTAAATGTTAAAGGAAATATTTTTCATCTCATATCCTTGGGCACGAAAATTTCTCTAGATAAATATCTTATAGTATGAAGAAATTCATGTTCGCTAAAATGTTTGAAATAATCTGGTGTGTCACTCACACAACTTTCTCTTACCCTGAAATTTAATACTATAAGTACGGATTGGAGATTAAGGGTTAAGATAATGTGTACTGTTATGTAAACCTATGTTAGAACAATTCAACTTAGGCATCAGAACAGCTTCTTTTGACAAACAATTCTATGTGAATGTGAGGGGGGCTATCGCCCCCCTCAACCCCCGTTTCCTAATCGTACCTCCACTTATAGAGAATTCTTCTAACAGTTACAATCAACGATCAAACTATAAAACTTGACTTCGGTATTCAGGAAGCCTCAACATTTCCATTCCTGAGCAGCTTTCCTGGACACGGTAAAATATTATGTGATATAGTATATTATAGTAAAGCACTTCCACTAACAAATAAAAACAGAATCTTATAGCTTAAATATTGACAGCCCTGTATATCTTCTGAAAGTTATGTAACATCGCATGGTACACATAATTGTAATCCTATATTAACACACGGCACAACCTGAAATACTCTTCCATCAATTTTCAAGTATAATCTAGTTCTTTTGTGTAACCCTGTAAACGAACAATGAATTATTTCTTTGCCATATTTTACATGAAACATGTTTTTACGCATATAAAAAATATATATTCGTTTCATATGGTTTAGTACAGTTTGTAGATGTTAAACTCGACTTACTTGCAATTTCTCCCATAGACGCAGTGAATTTGAATTTTCTTGGGTGTCCCTGTACACGAACCATTTGCTTGATCTCAACGAAAAGCTTAGTGTAGCATCCCTATATGATACACATTTAGAATTCCAAGTTTGAACTTTATGATATATATATATATATATATATGGGTTTCAGCATTTAGAACTCTGTTTTTCCTTCATGCATTCCTTTTTATTTCAATAGTATTTTGGGTTAATTTCTTTCAATTTTTATTTTGTGTTGCATGTATTTACTGGATTAATGGATTCTGAAAACTATCTCATAGTTTAGGCTTAAGTGTTATATACGTCATTTCTCTTCTGCGTAAGTACTTTAACATGTTTTTACTACTCAGTGATATTTAATTAAATGGCAATTGTGACAATAACTTTATTATACGTAATACATCTCATTTTAAATTTCATTGTTGGTATTTTCATCTTTCTTTCATTTGCTGAGTATTGTAAAGGAATTAAATTATTCATTTTATATATATATATATATATATATATATATATTGAGATATGCTAATAACAGACACACGCACACACGGGCTAACCGCTAAAAACATGAGTTTCGCAGAGATGCCAAGTTGCTACTAACGAAAAATCAATTTCATACTACAATAAAGAAATAGTAAAACTTGTCCTATTAAATTGCAGATAATTATTACAAAAGAATACATTAAAAATTTTCCGGTATTAAGATTACGGACAATCCGTAATAACTTGGCATCTTTGTTTTCGGATTCAGGTAATCTCAAAACGTGTAAATATAACAAATTAATTTTCGAAAATCTGACCCAAAAAGGATATTTTCTCTACCTTATGGGTAAGAGAAAGTAAAAAAAAAAATACTTCATCTTTCCCGCTTTTGCAGGTGTGTAATTAGCAAACAGGGCGAAGTTGCGTCGTTTTGTCTTCTTTTATAGCCCGAAGATATTTACGTATGTGATCTTGTGTATTCATATGTGGACTTTTACTCTTTCCCTCACCCATTTATGATGTCAGGGTTATGGAAGCTATTCCGTTTCGTTTATGCAGAGCTACGAGAGTTCTAATTGTTAATTCTTTTAAACTGGGGCATTTTAGAAAGTAATAACGTTCAATGGGATATCATGAATGAAAACTTCTTGGACAGATTTCGATGATAAATTTGAACTCGTAAAACTACACGTGATCTTTGGATAAATAAGACTTTTTTTTTTTTTTTTTATAAACAAATTTTATTTTAAAATTTGTTTTTATGTAAATTCATTTATCCGAATGTTTACATAGTTATAACATTATTTGATTCTCCTTAATACTACTTTAACTGTAAACTTTAATTTATGAAAGTTTTCTATGTAAATTACGAAAATAAACTTTAAAGCTTTATAAGCTATTCCATTTGTTTTTAGCTAGTTACATCCATTCCACTTCTTAACCCTCCCACAAACACCGATATTCCGTTTGTAAGTTCATTTTCGAAGAATCATCCTTCAGTTTTTAAAAATGTTTTCTAGAACATTTAAATAGATGAGTTTTTAAATAAAAAATATTTTTAAGTTAACTGAATTTATATTCACACTTTAACTTCGCTGTCTGAGAAGACCGCGTACAGTAATTATGTGACAATTTTTGTCACAGTAAGTTCAAGGTTAAATTTTATGAAATTTTTATTCTATTGCTTTAGAAGTTTTAGTGGTTTGAAAGATAAAGTACAAAATCTTGTATGTTTCAATCAACATAAAAAAAAAAAAAAAGCTTCATCATTCACCACATAAGGTTACTCTCAAAATTACCAAATTATTCAAAATGTCTCCCCACCCCTCTTTTATTTAGTTTCTGATTTCAAACTTTTATTTTTACTTTTGAATTGCGATTGAAGTTCCGATTCACTGCTAATAGCATACAAAATCAGTCATTCATGAAAACAATGTAAGTGTATATGCACCGATTTATTTTATTTATTGCTTGTGTATTTAAAGATATTGTATTAAAACAATTTCTCATTGAAAGCTCAATCTCAATTATTTAGCTGAATAAATTTTGGTTGATAGTTTAATTTTTATGTTTAAAGAAAAAGCCTCTAAAAATATCTTGCTCTCATAAATAAAATAAGCTCTTGGGATTTTTTTTTTTTTTTTTTAATATATTTCATTATAAATTGCAGAATTGTTTTTTTTTTTTTTTTTTTTTTTTTTAAACTTTCCGAACACTATAGTGAGGAAAGTATTGTAATCATGTCAAAAATCCGAATTCGAGATTTTGATGTTTCTATACGTTTCAAGGTCCAATGAGTCAGTTTTCACTATTTTTGCGATGATGTATGTATGTGTGTGTGTATGTATGTGTGTATGTCTGTGAGTGAACACGCTAGCGTCTAAACGCTTTGTTCGAATAAGCTGAAAGTTGGTACGTATATTGTAAGTCACCATAGTACGAACCCTATAGATTTTGGTGAATCTAGCACTTATAGTTTTTTTACAGGGACACAAAGAAAAATTCTTTATCATTACGGCCTATGGGACCAAAATCTTAAAAGTGCGAAGCATCTAAACGCCTTATTCAATTGAGCAAAAAATTTATACACATATTATAGGTCACAGATACTCAACCTGTATAGATTTTGGAGAATGTAGGACTTATAGTTTTCTTACAGGGACATAAAGAAAAATTCTTTATCATTATGGCCAATGGGGCCAAATTTTTAAAAGTGTTATAGCGTCTAATCGCCTTATTAATATAAACAAAAAATTTGTACACATGTTATAGGTCACAGTTGCACATACTGTATAGATTTTGGTGAATCTAGCACTTACAGTTTTTTTACAGGGACGCAAAGAAAAAATCTTTATCAAATATGGCTTATGGGACCAAATTTTAAAAGTGCGATAGCATCTAAACGCCTTATTCAATTGAGCTGAAAATTTATATGAATATTATAAATCACTGTTGCACTAACTATAAACATTTTGGTGAATCTAGCATTTATAGGTTTTTACAGGGACACAACGAAAAATTCTTTATCATTATGATCTATGGGCTCAAAGATCAGTAGCTTTAAAAAAAACATCGTGCAATATATGGAGAAAAATACTCACTCTATTACGGTTTTCTCCCTTTTGTTTGTTTAACAACCCCTCTTTCTTTACTTTATCTACAAAACTGTTAATTACTCAATGTTCGGAAAGTCGAGTGGAGTCACTCCAGATTTTTTTTTTTTTTGCTATCTGTGTTCCTCTGCTGAATATTACCTCTTTAGAAGAAGGATCGGATGCAATTTCTCCATTTATTGCGAGAAACTTTTAATGTATCTACAAAAACTGAGTCTGCTTGCAGTTTTATACCATTCTTAAATTTACAATTCTAATATTTTACAATATCATTCAATCTATTGTACCGTTTATTCTATAGTTAAGTATATGCTACACAACTACAGCATTATGGTTTACAGTCCTCACAGCGTCCCTAAAATTTTACTTGCTTTTTTATTATATTATCACCACTACATAAATAGGAAATTTTTAAATGTTTGAATGTTAAAATATTGTTTAAACTAGTATGTTGTGGCTGCCACAAGACTTTCTTCTGTATTTTCCAATACAAATTCACTAAGGGCAAATAATTTATTAAAACTATTATTTATTAAAATTACCTAACATGGTTTACTGTTAATGATTTTCATCTCAGAGGAAACTAACACTAAATATCCAAAAAAAAGACAGTTTTATTGTCTATAAATAACATCTTAAAAAATGCATTTTTATAATGGTTATTTCACATATCAAGTTTCGTATAGTTATATGCCATACAAGTTGAGATACAGCCTTCCAGTTATCGAGGAAATTTCCAGTATAGCAGCGCCATCTATTGGCCTATAAGCATCCAACTTAAATTAGCATAATGCCTCATAATGGTCTTCTCACATATCAAGTTTTGTTTGATTATATGCATACCTGAGATATAACTTTTTCTTAAACTGCAGAAATCGCTGTGTAGTAGCGCCACCTGTTGATCAGTTAACACCAAAAGTTGCTAGGTACTACTTTATGTCAAGGTGCATCTACATATAAATTTATATGCAATTCTGTGCAGTAGTTTCTGAGATGTAACCTTCCCTTAAACTGCGGAAATCGCTGTATAGCAGCGACACCTGTTAAGCAGTTGACACCAAAAGTTGGTATATAGGCACTCATTTAGGTCAAAATGCATCTACATATAAATTTATATACAATTCAGAGCAGTAGTTCTAGAGATGCAGTTGCCACAAAATATTTGTCATACACAGACGGACAGACGTTTTCTAAAAAGGGTAAAATCGTGTTCTAGACCCTTCAAAACGTGTAAATCTGTCAAACTGAAAGTCGAAAATTTTTACGAATCCAATACTTTCTTCTATTGAATATAGAATAAAGTAAAAATATATTGTTTTATAATAGTGGTGATAATATAATGAGCGTAAAAATTTAGAAACGCTCGAGGCCTGGGATTATTTAAAGGGATTTTTTTCATTCTTATAGCAAAGCTTTGATCTTCATCAGTTGAATATTAATATGTATAAGCTGCCAAATGGTCAAATATAAAAAGAATTATTTGTAACCTAACGTTCAGTATAGTCTCTCCTCTGCTTTAATATTAAGCCTTTAAATTTCTCTTTCCAACATTCTTTGATCTTGTGCGGAATATATATATATATATATAAATAATAGATAACGTAATAAAATTTAATCTTAAAATTTAGCAATTAATAGAACTAAAACAATAACAGCACACTAAAATATAGAACTGAATTTAACATAGAGGAAAGAATGACACAAAAAGTTGCGATATAGATAAGGAACCAATGAGTTACCATATTAACTTAAAATACTTACGCCGACCTGAAGGATAATAAAAAAGGACCATTAAACTTGTGAAAGAGAAAAAAGATAATAAGCCACATAATCAATTGGATATAAATGCTTAAAATTAGAAATATACTTATCAAGGGGCGCATACTTCATAAAGCAGAGAATGCTGCAATGATTTCGTAAAACGATATTGCTAATCATAGCAATTTATATCATCTCACGCCCCGATCAATGCAGCAAAAAAACCATAAAGAATGAGAAAAAAGTGAAAAATTAAATTAAAACAAAGAATAAATAAATATTAATTAAAATCTTAAAGGAAACCAAATTAATAACATGAAATAATCAGAGTAACCACATGGAAAACAGTTAACACAAACTGGAAAAATGGTTGATGCCAAAACCTAAATTGAAGTTAAAATAATAGCTCAACAGATATCGATTAATCGAAAATACTTCAGAACAATTACATTAAAGATAAAATACACAGAGTAAATATTAAATGATAATGTTAAAATTAATACTAGCAGAGTTAAATTAAATCGTACCAAAAATATTAATAATTAAATCGTTTAAGATAAGGACTGAAGAATGAAGATATAAGACTACTGAGTACAAGCGCCATCTTTCGGTTAGCTATAAAAACATTAAGTCAGTTAAATAAGATGTATTGACTGAAAGATTAAGATAATTTAGAAGTATTAACAGCAAGATTAAGATAATTTTTAAGATTTTTATTTTGAAGTCAAATTATTAAGTGTAAAGTTTAAGATAATTTAGAAGTATTGACAGCAAGATTAAGATAATTTTTAAGATTTTTATTGTGAAGTCAAATTATTAAGTGTTAAGTTTTAAGAAGACATAATTACAAGCAATAATGCCAAAGAGCACACACATAAGGATAAGCATTATAATGCGGTCATCAATAATAATTAAAATTAAAAATTAAAATAAAAATATTTTTATTTTGAAGTCAAAGTATTAAATGTTAAGTTTTAAGAAGAGTCAATTACACGCAATAATGCCAAAGAGCCCACATAGAAGGATAAGCATTATAATGCAGTCATCATAAATTAAAATTAAAAATTAAAATTTAAAAGATTTTTATTTTATTTTTTATTTATTTATTTATTTATTTATTTATTTATTTTTATAATTAATATTTATAAGATTTTATTTTTGTTATGCAAATAGATGGATTGTTCAAACTTAACAAGGGAAGCCTCAAGTAGCCAGAAGTACATAGTAAAATTTAATGATAAAAGTGTTCAAAATTCATAGTATCAACCAGAAAAAATAAGAATGTAACTTACAGCAATCCCCCCATTTTTTTTTTTTTTTTTTTTATAAATTTTATTCAGCATCAAACCCTCCCAGCCAAACAACACCACCCTTCCTCCTTAATCAAACATCTGCCCACCCATCCACCTGATTTTTTTTTTTTTTTTTTTTTTTTAATTAGTTTTATTTTATTTTATTTTTTTTGTTAGACAGAGACCCTTTTTGATAAACAAGTGTAAAAATATATATTTTTTAGGATAACCCATTTTTGTAGCAACATTAATTATGTGAGAGATATTTTTGTTTTTAAACCTATCTGAACAAAGACTATGTATACGAAAGAGGTGATTGAGAATAATATTTCTGTAGACAGAGATATGAAGACAAGAGGTAAATTGTGTAAATAAATTTACTTTGAAACTAAAATCTTGTCTTTTGTCATACAGATCGGTATAAATTTTACTACCATCAAGTTTAAGTTTTAAATCTAAGAAACTAATACAGTTATTGTTCAGATGATTATAAGTTAAGGTAAGGTGAGAAGGATATTCAAATTTAAATAAATTAGGCGAAGAATTATTGACATAAAAAATTATGTCATCAATGTAACGGTAAAAATAGACATTTTCAATACATAATCCCTGTTCATAATGGTAAAGGTATAAGTCAGCTAACATACTCGAGCTACATCCTCCTTGTGGAATACCGACCTTTTGAATATAGATCTTATTACAGTGTAGAATGTAATTGTTATGAATAATAAAATTTAAAAGTGTCTTAAATGAAGTTGCCGAAAAGCATTTTGGTAAAGAGATTTGACTTTTAAATTTTTCAAAAAGGTTAAAGATGATACGATGAAGATCTGTTAAATTAATATTATTAAATAGGTCAGCAAAATCATAAGTCATGATATCAGTCACATTATTCATAGATAAGACATTGGCTTTAAGTTGATAACTATTTTTAAGGCAAAAGAAATTTTTGATTTACTAATTAAGTCATAGATTTGTTTGAGAATATCAAGGAGAATTTTGTTAGCATTGTTGTTGTAAGTATTACACCCTACAGTGACAGTTCTGAATTTAATAGGATTTTTGTGAAATTTAGGGATAAGTACAATATAAGGATATTTAAAATTATTAAATGGAAGCTTTAGCAATTTATAAAAGCAGTGAATTTTGCGGTTATTGATTTTAAGATCATTATTGGTCGTATGAAAGTTAGTACTATTAGATATAGATGAACTGAGTAAAGAAAGATAATGTTTACAGATTATTGCATAATTATTAGGAGATTTATCGACATAAGTAATAACAAAGTTTTGTTGCAATTCTTTGATAGATTTAAAGAGATTTGATTTATTGTAATGTGTGAGATTTGATCTATGTTGAATTAATTCAGCTTTAAGTTTTGAAATTACTAAAAATTTCCATTGATTGAAATATTCAATAGGTTTATTATAAGAGATGGAGAGTTTATAAATAAACAAATCAATATCATAAGAAAACTGTTGTATAATCTTTGAAATATTAGTTTTTGAAAGGAGTCGATATTTAGTACCATATTCCATAAATTTCTTTAAATTTGAGTCATTAATAATATTAAGATCACCAGTGATAATATGTGCATGATCTCTGTCAACATATTTTACATTTGAGGGATGAGCACAACTACAAGTCACATGAGAAGATAAATTAGACTTAGAGACTGAATTATAGTTAAAAAGCAGGCGACCAAGTGTAATAGGATATTTAAATGTACGAGAAATATGAATGTCTTTAATAGGAAACATGCATGATTTATCATTAAGAATAGATGAAACATTAATGCTATTAAATATTTGATTAGAATAATTTAGAATAAGCTGTGAATTTGATTGGATTTTGTGAGGTTTTTTAGAGATATTTAAATTGAAGAGTTTAAGTCTGTATAATATTAAATCATAGAAAATATCAGAAAAATGTTGATTATAGGATTGGTTTTTAAATACACTTAAGTAAGTGGACAAATACTTTTTTTTGATAGCAAATATAAACTTTCTAATGTAAATCCAATCATAATGGTTAAGATAATTTGACTGTAAGGCAAGAATATTTTTGATAATGAGATTTTTTGATATTAAACCATTAGTAGATTTATTGGATTTGTTACCTCTTTTTGAACGAGAAGTTTTCTGGTTGACACTATGATTTAGTACAGAGTAAACAGGGGAGTAATCATGAAGGGGATTAATGTTAGTATAAACCTTAACAACCCTATTAAAATATTCATGATTCAAGCCATATGGATAAATTGTATTAAAATATTTCATGTAGTTAGATTCAAAGAAAAGGCGCTCACTTTTATTTTTTTGAATCCTAAGAATTTCAATAGTACATGAGCAGAAATTGTGTAAATTAAAATGTCTTAACTCAATAGTTGATTTACTGTTAAGGACAGGTGATGATAACTTTTTTGAGTCTGAGCGATGTTGATTAATTCTAATGTGTAAAGGGGTTATATATATATATATATATATATATAATGAATACCTTTTCACACATTTTAAAAAATGAAATGACATCACCTGAAGGGTAAGAACAATTTGAAAAAAGAAAATTAATGATTTTTTTTTTTTTGAAGGCATACAACAATACAATACTTCATTAGAGGCCTAGATAGCATGTTGTATGCAAAAGGTGTATTTTTCTGTGTATTGAAAGCAAATGCTAAGAATTTATGAGTACCTTGGCCTTATATACACAAATTGAGATTTAACAATTTCAAAAAATGGGAAGAATACAGATTAAAAAGCTATAAAATGAAAAACAACTGCAAATACCAGAAATTTAAAATAACATTCAAAGTATAATGCTAACTTTAGCCTTTACATTGTTTAAAACAGAAAATATTAATTATTTATTTATTTGTTTATTTTTTTTTGGGGGGGGGGGGGAGGTGAGGGGGAGTGGTTTATATCATTTTTATCTGCAAAATTTAATATATTTTATATACTCTTATTTGACTATTATTCTTCTCATATTTTTTCATATATATATATTAGTTCACCTTTGTAAATAATTCAATCGGTATTAACTTTACTAAGTAAATTATAACTAGAATAAAACATTTTTTAAGACAGGAATCTGCGTTTTTTAGTATAACCGTTTTCAAATTGAATGTTCTTAAATGTAGAGATTCATATCACAAGATACGGGAAGCAACAAAAGCTGTCGTGTTAAATAGCATGCTTTGTACAACGACTGTGGTGTCAAAAAATTGAAAAATTTTAAGTGAATGAATAATAGAGGTAAAACACTAAATGTTCTTGAAATGTTTAAACAATGGTGAAGAAAAATTTTAATGTTAGTTTTTCTTTTTAATTTTAATTCTTCAATATAAACTTTTTGCTTTCTTCTATATTAAATAGAAGTTATTGAATTCGTAAAATTTTCCGGTTTTCAACGGAATTACACGTTTTGAGAGGTCTAGAACACGATGTGACCATTTTTAGAAAATGCCCGCCTTTGTGGAGACTGTATCTCTGGAACTACTACTCAGAACTGTATATAAATGTATACGTAGATGCACCTTCACCTAAATTTAGTGCCTATCAACTTTTGGTGTCAACCGCGCAACAAGTGGCGCTTCAGTACAGCGATTTCCGCAATTTAAGGGGAGGCTATATCTCAGGTTATGTTGCGTATAATCAATCAAAACTTGATATATGAGAAGGCGATTTAGGAGACATTATATTGATTCCACTTGAATGCTTATCCGCCAACAGGTGGCGCTGCTATACAGCGATTTCCGCAATTTAAGGGAAGGCTATATCTCGGGTTTTATTGCGTTTCATCAGATAAAACTTGATATGGGAGAAAACCATTAGGGGACGTCCATTAATTACGGGAGGCGGTTTTGACGATTTTTTGTTCCCCTCCTTCCCCCCCTGGTGAGATTTCGTGAGATTTGGCTCGACCCCCCTCTAATCTCACGTGAGATTTTTCAAAATTCGCACTTTTTTCTGTAAATGCGTTGTATTTATTTCAAAAAACACATTTTGCTTTATTATTTTTATTGAAGACTAGTTAAGACTAGTTTTTAAGATTGCATAGATCGTAGTCTAGAATCACAGTAATAAAATTGAACAATAAAATACTTAAATAGAAACTACTAAAATTAATAAAAGAATATTTATTCTAATTCAATCCATGGGGACTCGTGCACAGTCTCGAGTGACTATTGGAACCAACATATCCATGTAATTTTCAGTAAAATCCTTCAACTTCGCTCTGATTTAGCCACTCTAAACCGTTGTCGCTTGTGCATAGAAACTCAGTAGCCTAAACAATTGAAAAGATACTGTGCTGCTTCGCGACGTTAGGATAGCCACGATAAATATTAGTGTCAGATTACGCCATATCTAAGTCAAGAAACATGTTTTACTTGAATTTAACTCATTTTTTTTTCGCAATTTTACACTGTTTTTTGCGGGGAAAATATTGCATGATAATTGGCGAGACCCCCCCCCCCTGAACACCTCACGTAATTTATGGACGCCCCCGTATGAGACATTATGCTGATTCAATTTGGAAGCTTATCGCCAAATAGATGGCGCTGCTATACTGCAAATTTCCTCTGTAACGGGAAGGCTATATCTCAACTTCTATGGAATATAACTGTACGAAACTTGATATGTGAGATAACCATTATAAAAACGCATAATTTAAGATGTTATTTTTAGACAATAAAACTGTCTATATCTAAATAATCCAGACAATAAAACTCTCTTGATATTTAGGGTTAATTTTCTCTAAGATGAAAATCATTTGTATTCATCCTGTTAGATAATTTTAATAAATAATAGTTTTAATAAATCCTTTGCACTTAGTGAATTTGTATAGGAAAATATAGAAGAAAGTCTTGTGGTAGTCACAACATACTAGTTTTTTTTTTTTTTTAATAAATAATTTATTTATCATAAAACAAAGTTTTTATAAAACATATGATCGCTTTAACATTTCTTGATTAATAAATTTTATGTTATTATATAAATACTCTTGTCTTTTGCTTTGAAACCTTCTCAAATAAAATATTAAAAACAATATATTTTTGTGATCTCAGTATTTTAAAGAATAGTGACTATAAAACCTTCTTGCCTGTCATATTTTTTAGATTTCTATTAAAATTTTTAGCAAATAAGATTAAAATTGCTTTCATAAATTATTTTTTCTTCAAAGACAGATGGCGGAATGATACTTTTATGTGTGCCAGTTTTTCCATGAAATTAATATTTCAGCAATTTAGCGTTTAATTTCAGTGAAAGTTAAAACAATATAAAATGTCTAAATTATTTAAATGAAAAATAAAATACAAAATTGTTCAGTTTTATTTAAAAGGATTTATTTAAAAAAAAAAAAAAAAATCATTTTTTACTTTCTCTTACCCATAAGGTAGAGAGAGAAAATTTTCGAAAGTGAGTTTTTGTTATATTTACACGTTTTGAGGTCCCCTGAATTCGAAAATCATGTTCTTAGCGGTTTGGTCTGTGTGGTGTGTCTGTTATCAGCATATCTCAAGAACGAATAATAGCAGAAAGCAAAAACTTGGTATTCTAAATGTGTATCATATAGTAATGCTACACTAAGCTTTTCGTTGAGATATGAAGCAAATGGTTCGTGCACAGGAATACCAAGAAAATTCATATACATTACGTCTATTGGGGGAAATTGCAGGTAAGTAGAATTTAACGTCTGTAGACTGCTCTAAACCAAATAAAATTAATGTATATTTTTTATATGCGTAAAAACATGCCTCATGCAGAATATGGTAGGGAAATCATCCACTGTTCGTTTACAGGGCTACACAAAAGAACTAGATTATAGTGCGACAATAGTTGAAAATTGGTGAAAGTGTATTTCATGTTCTGCAGTATATTATTACCGTAGGATTATATGTTTAGGTGCACTATGTGGCTTATATATAAATTCCAAAAGATATACAGGGCTGCAAATATTTAAGCGATAACATTCTTTTTTATTATTAGTGGAAGTGCTTTTCTATAATATTTTACCATGTCCAGGAAAACTCCTCAAGAATTGAAATGAATTCCTCACAGACATGTGATAAATATTGTATGTTTTTAAGCTAAATATTCATCGCTTATTTTTGGCATATTTACACGTTTTGAGGCTTCCAGATTACTAAAGTCAAGTTTTCTAACGTTTGATCTTTGTCTGTGTGTCTTAGAGTAACTTAAAAACGAATAATTTCAAGAGATCGAAAAGTTGTATTTTCCAATTAATATAAGTTTGTTGCTTTTAAAGTTTGATCAAGACTAATAAGTTCCAAGGAATGTTGCGTGTAAAATTTGTCTGAATAATTTCAAATGAACTTTAATTTTAATAACAGATTTAAATTCTATATAAATGTAGGTGCAGTAATGAAAACGGGGGGTTAAGGGAGATGGTAGCCCCCTCATACAGAACTAATTATCATATAAAACTCTTCCGAAGCATAATTTGATTTGTTTTAACATATAGGTTTACATAACAGTACTCGTTATCTTACCTCTTAATCTCAAACCTGTATTTATAGTATTAAATTTCAGTGTAAGAGAAAGTCATGTGAGTGACACACCAGATTATTAGTTTTACTTTTAAAGAAAAATCAAGATGGAGAAAGAAAAATTTAATAAGATTTTTCTTATTCATTAATTTTTTTTTTTTTTTTTTTTTGGGGGGGGGGGGGGGATTTAGTTTATGAAGAGAAAATATGAAAGTTACAATGTTGTTATTACAATGTTCAAACGTTTGAGTGCATTTAGATATGTACTTAAAAAATTCTACTGCTATATTTTTAAACATTTGTAAATGTCTATACTGGCTAATTTTTATTTTTATGCCTTTTTTATTAAGCATTTTTTAATTTTAATAAGAAAACTGTATTGTGGCCATCATACCTTTCTTTATTTAACACTAATAGTTACCGGTTAATATGCACAAAAAAATAATCAACATAACTTTTACAGTGAAGATATGTATGTAGTTCGGTGAAATTTTAACCAATAGATGCTGATATATAGGCATTAAGCGATCTAATCATGTCCGAAGATAAAATGCCTTGTCGGGGGATGCTGATGCCGTGATGCCTGTCTAAAAAACTGAAACCGTTAGTTCATCTCCTTCGGGACTAGTCCAGGGTCTGACCTGGAGAGGAACATTGATACTGCATACATATATGAAGTGAATAGGTATATATGTTAATTGGATCAACAAAGTTAAGTTTTGGGGAAGGGGAAATTGCAGAAGGGGAGGTAGTAAAAGAGACATCAATCGGCCAATGTACTCCCAAATTAAGCCAACATTTTTTTCACAATGGCTGCCAAGCATATCAAGTTTAGTGTATTTATACACAATAGAAGCTGAGATATAACGAGAAAAATTAGTCTAGGAGCGCAGCCTGTCGGTCGATATGCACCGAAATTAACTCAGCATAAATTTTCAGAACGCCTCTTCCACATTACGTTTTGTGCTCCTATACACTGTATAGAAGCTGAAAAATAGCCTTCTGGTTTATGGGTGAAATTGTAGCGCTACCCGATGTGCGATATGCATTAAGGTGATGAATATAAACTTGTTAAGGTGAAACTAAAATTCTTGTGAAATACTGTGTATTAGTTCTGGATTTAGATATGTCACAAAAATTTTTGTTACAAAAAACACCGAAAGCATTTTAACACTAAACCATTTTAAAACATTTTAACCGACCCATTTTAAACTTTTTGTCAGAATTTCTTGCAAATAACATTATCAAATCGTCCAAGTTTCATGTACAAAATTGTGCTAAATATATTTTTGCTATACATAGTAATATAAAAACATTTTAAAGACGCGTCACTTGACCCGTTGTGGTAGGAATAGGTATACATGAAGTATCGGTAGGTTTAGTGTTAAAAATGGTCTTAAATGTTTCAGAATGTCTTTATATATCAAAAACTGGAAGAAAAGTTTACGAATTCAATACTTTCTTTTATTGTGAATGTACAAGAAAGTAAAAAATGATAAATATTATAATAAAAGATAAAGTACTACCTGTAAACACAATGCAAAATACCAAGACATCTTAATAACCAAAATCCTAAGAAAACGTAAATTTATTTTTTGAAAAATAATCGAAAATTATTTGAATTATTTTTCATCCTGTTTAATTATAAAGTCAGAAAAAAAAAATGCACCAATAATAGCATATAATATAAAATAATTCACATTACAGTGAAAAAATACCAAGAAGGAAGCCTTATGCATATAATATCAACATAAAAACGACAGCACTGGAAATATTTTGGTGAGGGCTCATAAAAGAAACAAAAATAAAATAACCGCTAATGATCAGGTATTACTACTTAGAAATCTCATATGGAAGTCGATTTGTTATGCATTGATAACCTTTATTAGGAAATACCAGGCAACAAACCCAAGTAGTTCACTATTCTGCTGCATCTCTTATGAATGCAGAGTTAATTGGGAGAGAGTATATTGCACGTGAATGCTTATCGACTGCGTCCCCGCCAGTGTAATGCGTGTGTGGTAAGCCCTCTTAACCTCATTTAATCTTTACTTCATTTCATAATTACCTATGTCAAGGTCATAAAGTAATCGAGAAAAATTCTAATTCCTAGCATTTTTACGACATTTTACAAATTCATTCATATGGATGAAAATCTATGTACACTAATATTTGAATGTTCTATATACAGATTATCTTCACGGTTGCATCTTGCACAGTACTTTTGCAAGTGCATTATTTCAAGTAAACCTAAAATTAAGTGTTGATTATTATTATTTTATAAATATATACATCAGTAATTTTAATTCGGTATTCTTTTCATTCCTCGGCCCATCCAGTGTCGAGAGGTTTTATTCCCATAGCGGATAAAAGGAGGGGTTCGAACCCACGTTATGCTCTACAATCCTATCCGCTCGGATGTTTCTGTGGTTTTCTCGGAAACTCTTGTGAACATGGGCTTAAGACCCCCCCTCCTAGAGTTGACACTGCTCATAAATGCTTATACTATATGTTCGCTCAAACAAAATTCAGAATTTTATTTTCATTCATTTATTTTATTTATTGTTATTATTTTTAATAACTTTCAATTTCATTTTTACTGTAGTTAAATAAGTATTCAATCTGGTTAATACATATATATATATATATATATTAAAAAAATAAATGAATTGTTAAATGTTGCAGTTAAGAAAAATATATCGCACAGCGCTTATTTCGTTGACAGGATCATCTACTAAGTTTTGTTCGCAATCCAAAATTATTCTTTAGAGATTTAAAAAAAACAAAAAAAAAAAAACAAAATTTTGGATTAAAAAATAACTGCTTTCTTTTCTTTTTCTTTTTTCTTTCTTTTCTTTTCTTTTTTTTTTTTTTTAAGAGATTTTCAACAAGATAAGAATGACAAATAATAATTAGAAATCACGCCAAACAATTATTTAAAATCCATAACAAGAAGTAAAAATCAGACTAAGGAGGGGTTGAGGAGCACGAAAGACTAGGTATTTGCACCTAAAATAAAACAATATGTATATTTATTGAAACTTTTTTTTTTTTAATAATTTGAATTTTAGTATAGTTTTTTTTTACTTTCCACTATTTTTGGTGTCGAAAATTTCAATATAGAATTTTCACAATTCTTTTGTTAAAAAAAAAAAAAGTGTAAAAGGTTATTATTATTTTAATTAAATTATTATTTTTTTCATATATTTATTTTATTATTTTATTTTATTTATTTTTTATTTATTTATTTATTTTTATTTTATTTTTTTTTGGGGGGGGGGAGGGGGGGCGGGGGGATTGATCGCGTTTATATTTGTGGAGAATCTTCTATTATATTTATAAAACAAAGAAAGATAATCTTTAAAACCGATTTAATGTACAGACGAGTTTGCCGAATTTTATTAAAAATTGGGAAACTGAAAAAGGCACTTTGCAAAGCCAGAAATGGAACTGAAAGTCTGCAACTCAAAAGGCTTTAACGGATTTATTTTTATCTATTTATTTTTATTAATTTATTTATTTATATTTATTTTTTCAAAATTGCTATATAAATTCCCTTTCTAGATTTTCTTTATTTCCTTTTGTTGGTTACTTCGTGAAAATTGATAAGCTCCTCATTTAGGTAGATCAATTTCATGTTTCGAAAGTGTATGTCTCATAATACGGTTCGACCGATTTCCTTCTCTCTCTAACTCTTTTTGATGTTCTTTCGTTGTCGGCGCCAGTTGTGTATAGATTAGTTTATCAAGTTTTAGTAAAAAATCTGAAGTGGAACCAAAAACTGGTATCTAAATGGTTATAACGATTTTCTTAAATTTTTCTATTTTCACCTATCTTCAGATGTTCTTTCGCATGCATAAGTTGATTAGTACCGGAAATTCATAAGCGTCTTAGCGTTTATTTATTTATTTTTCCTTCACGTATGCATTAATTGGTTATTTCTAAAAAAATTATAGACGTCCTGGTTATTCTAAGTAGATAATCTGAATTATGTATTATAATTATAATTTATATGAACGCTGCCTTTGTACTTTATACGAGTAGATATTGTATTAGAAATTTTACAATTTCAAAATTATCTAATACATTATTGATGATACGTTAATATAAAAATTACTATAAACTGAAAATCTTTTTTTTTTTTTTTTTATCATCATTAAACGTTTAAAGTTTTTTAATATAATTTTTCATTTATGTGAACGTCGAAAAATTGTAATTGATCCGAAAAAGCTGGAGCATTTGGCAGCTATGCAATTGTTTCAGGTCGGAAATAATCAAGCATGACCTATCATCAGATGAAGAAAAAGTGTAGGCACGAGTTCATTCTTCAATATTTCGGTGCATTTGCTGCAATAAGTAATAAATATTATTTCACTCTTAAGAATGTATACAAGAATTTCAACGACATAACATGTTGAATTTCAAAGGAGATCACATTTTTCCCTCTACTCGAGGAAACTTCACTTGAACATCAAAGTTGTTCACTTAATATTCCTGTTTACCAAGCGTAGTAATCTATATAACTCTTGTCTTGAGAAAAGATACAATAAGGGAAGAAAAGTAGTAGCATTGATATATGTTTCAATGATTTGAAATTTCTCATGCATACATTGTATGCATGGTTTGAATGAAATATTTCCGCAATGTCACTCATTAACACTGACCTTTCACTCACTTTTTTAATTAAGATCGTCATCGCATTTTCAACTGATAATTTTCTATGCAGCATTTTGTTTTTCCGCTCTTGCATATTGTTTTAAAACGGGTTATAGTAACACTAAATCTGATTCATTTGATAGCATCTTATCAAAAGATATTCATTGTCACTGTACCATTTGTATGTTACTTAATATTGAATAATTTCGTGCTTGGAATAATATAGTCTAACCGTTCAAGGTTTTAATGTGTTACACACATTTGTGTAAATATCGTGTTATAATATACACACATTTTAATTCTCGGCTATCCTCCTATGATATGAGATTCAAATGGTTACCAATAATTTTCTTTGTTTTATCGTCTAAAGTAGTCTTAAAATTTGAACTAGTATGTTGTGGCCACCACAAAACTTTTTTCTGTATTTTTCTATACAAATTCACTCAGTACAAGTAATTTATTAAAATTATTTTCCATCGTAAATGCAGACGATTTTTTCCCCTTATAGAAGTACAACACTAAAATGTCCAAACGAATTTATGCTTTACAATGAAGAAAAATGAGTTTTTTTTTTTTTTTTTTTTTTGTAAAAAATAGTTAACTTCGTTTTAAATTGCAGCATGCCAATGATTCATCCGTTCGTTTTAAAGGTATTGACGAGTTATTTTAAGATATCCACATTGCTAATTTGTCTCCCTGGAGGTGGGGACTTCTACCCTAGAGTACGAAATGTTTCTTCCATGTGTCCAAATGATTCGTAAAAGTAATTCTCATTCTGCAAATTTATAGGAAATTTTATCCCTATACCCCGCCATGTTAAAAATTTAGAAAAAACGGTATGTCAGCACCATTTCTTGAACGATTTTTCACGAAAAGTTGACAAGCACTAATTTATGTCAAGGTGCAACTATATATCAATTTGTATGAAATTTTGTGCAGTAGTTTCTGAGATACAGTTGCTACAAAATTTTTTATCGCGCACACACAGGCACTTTCTAAAAATAGTGAAATTCTGTTTTACACCTCAAAACATGTAAATCTATCGAAAACCTGAAATCGAAAATTTTTATGAAACCGATACTTTTTTCTATTGAATATAGAAGAAAGTAAAAAATTAGATCCCATGTCTCAGTACAGGTAAACATAGGTTTATCACTATGATTATGATTTAGGTTTCAAGTTAGCATGGCGACAAAATGATTTTTAGCTCCAAGTAATCAAAAAATGTCGTCAAAATCATATGCAAAAAAACGACGAATTTCTCTCCTAAAACCTCTTAATTAGACCTAATTTTTTTTTCTTTTTTAATTAAACTTTAATGAAAGTGGAATTAAATGTATTTTGATATTTAGAAAATGCTGCGGTTTTCGATTTAATTACTTTTTGAACATATGTCGTCTTTTTAGTTTAGTGAGCATTTCCCCCCCCCCCCCCCTTTTTTTGTTTACTAAGCTAAAAGGCGAGATTCTCATAATACGAAGCAACAAATATCGCATAAGATAAACAGGGTCCGACTAAGTTTTTTGAAGACCCGGGCCACTGATGCTATTTGGAGGCCCCCTTTCCCAGCTCTAAAGAGCTCGCCAAAAGGACCCATTTTCAAAAACAAAAATAAATAAGTAAAAATAGTGCATTTTTTAAATTTTTCCTTCAATTATACCTTCTATTTCCTCACTTTTTTAGCAACCTGTAACAAAATCATTAGTTTTATGTTCAAGACAAATGAAAAACTGAAGCACACTGATCAGTCAATGTTTAGGAAATGAGTCACAAAATTTAATAATTGTTTAAGCTCTCTAATAAAATATAGGAAAAAAAAATTAATAAATATTTGTTTTAAATAAACATATCATGAAAAAAAAAATTGTACTATTACTCCTCAATTTTTGGAAATGAGGCCCCCTAAATTTGGAGGCCCTGGGCCAGTGCCCCGTGTGCCCGTGCCATAATCTGGCCCTGATAGGTAAACATGGGAAGGAAGCAAGCCTGAATCTGACGAATGTGCAGCTTTGAGATTATTATTGAAAATCTGTGTATTTTAAACAAGTTACTAATAATTTTCATTGCTTGTTTTGTTTCATAAACAATTACCAAAAAAAAAAAAAAAAAACCTAGCACCTTTTTAACGTTCTGTACCAATGCTACTTTGAGTCCTTAGTGCTGTGTTGCCTTTACACTGCACTTTCGCTTACTTTTTTGCCTAGTGAAAGGTCTGGCTTAATATTTTCCACTCAAATTTCTTATGTACATTTTTAATTTGACATTTCTTTACTTTCTTCATCGTTCATCAAATTTTTTATTAATTTTACTGCAAGTTGTTAAAAAAAAGAAAAAAAAATCTGACTCCCATAATTTGCATAAAATAATTAATAAGTATTAAAGTTTTCTACTTAAACAGAAAGACATAGACATTTTATATTTATAACATATTAAAATAAGTGTTTAAGCTATTTTTGCATTAAGACAAAAATATATATACACCTTTTTAAAATACACGTACAAAAAATATGTACTTTTCTATGTTTGTGTAAAATTCTATGATGTATATGTTATTAGAGATGCGTTATGATTGTATGTGTTAATATACTTAGCATATTAATTATACTTTTTAAACTTATATAATATTAAGATGAGCCAATTTATGTTAAGAAGCATTTGGTAACTCATGTAGTAACCGAATGTCTAACACTCTGGATTTCAGTTGCGAGGTGCTGGTTTCGAATCTCGGTTCAAGTACGGATTTTCGTAGTGATTCAAAATCCTCTTCTAATCGTATGTCCAAGTATAATAAGCCTCGATGTGCAAAAAATGACCGTAGAACGGCCTCCACAAACTCTAACAAGTTAAAAGAATATAGGGTCTGATTTTCCAAAAAACTGCTTGTCCACCTGGTAGCCAAATAATTACAGCTCTGGATTTCAAGTGACTTTATTCGAATCCCGCCTCTGGTATAGACGTTCGTAGTGGTGCGAAATCCATTTTAATCTCCATAGGTCCAGGTCTAATGAACCTTAATATGCAAAAAGTGTCCTAGAATAACAATCCAAAACAAAAAACTTCTGTCAAAGTTAATGTTTTGATTGAAGTTTTGACATGCTATAATCAATACTAATATACAAAGGAAAGCATCTGTTTAAAAGTTAAAAATGTACTCGAGCCTGAAAGGGAAACTGAAATTTCCATGCAAATAGGAACGGAAATTACTTAATGTTTTGGTAAAAGATTTTAGTCACTGGAAGAGAAGTTAACACCTTATCGGTTCCATGTTCGGAATATCCGACAGCTGTATTGGAAATCTATTAATCTGTCAGACTCGAGTACTGAAGATTTTAAACCGAACTCGTAAAACTGCTTAAAAATAATTATTACATTCCTATGCATCTTCAGCTTTGCATGAATGTAAGCTTATTTTGACAGCCTTTTTATTTGTAAAGGAGATTTTGGTTATATATATATATATATATAATAGATATCGTAATAAAATTTAATCTTAAAATTTAGCTATTAATAGAACTAAAACTGTAATATATATAAGCAGTTATTTAAATTTGCCATGCATCCTGTCTGGCGCTTTTTTTTTTTTTTTTGAGGGGGGGGGGGGAAAGGGAGGTTTTTAAAATTTCATATTTTTACAAATTTTAAACCAACTTTAAAATTCATACCAGTTATATATATTTGAAAAAGTGAGTATTTACCGCAAGGTATCAAAACTTTTGCAAGTATTCGAATAAGTATAAATAACTTAACATTCGGTAAATTAAAAAAAAAAAAAAAACTTATTTTATGGAAAAGATTTTAATAATTCATTTTATGTTTGAAGGAAGTAATTTCGATGATTTATTTATGATAATTTTGCTTTTAACTGAAGCTTGAATTTTTCCATAACTTAAGCTTTTCTGATAACGCGTTTAAAACTAGTATATTATGGCATACATAAAACTTTTTTCTAAATTTTCTTATACAAATTCACTTAGATTAAACCAAAACAATCGCCACTGCATTTTACATTGTAAAAACAAGTTCATATATGTGTGTGTGTGTGTCAGTCAATCTTTCGTTCGAAATGGCATCGACACATTCTTTTGAAAAATACTCATATTGAAAATTTACACCAAGGGGGGAGACTCTCTCCCGTGGGAGAGTGATATACTGCAACATATATATATATATATATATATATATATATATATATATATATATATATATATATATATATATATATATATAATCCTGGTTGACTTGTTACTATTATAAATATCTTTCCAATTTCATAAGGATTGATCAAAAATGAGCCTAATTGTGTACATTTATATGAAATTTTGTCCTATACAGCCAGATTAAAGATTATGAAGAAACGGAACGGCAATATATATGCTACCTGTTGAACGATAATACAAAAATTGATAGACACCAATTTATATCAAGGAGCAACTTTCTTGAAAATTTACGAATCAATTCTTGATTTAGAGCTGTCACAAAGTTTTTGTCACATATAGACATTTTCTAACAATGGTCAAGTCAAGCTCAGGATATCTGAAAACGTGTAAATTCATCGTAAACCTAAAGTCGAAAATTTTTACCAATACAATACTATTGAATATAGAAAAAATGTAATAAGGACCAAAGGAAAGGACCTAAAGAAAAAATACCTTTTGTCCTTTTGGTTATTTTATTTTTAAAGATTATTCTGATGTAATCAGTGGCCCGTTTTATGTATACGGACGTAATTCAAAGTGGTAAAATGAAATACTGACTTCCGTAACAATATTATTTTCCAACTTTTACCAAAAGGGGAGGAAGGGTATTTAAATTGAGCATTTCGGCACCAGTTCAGGTCTTTAGAGTTTATTTTGTAAATGTTAATAAATTTCGTTAAATTAACCTTTTGCCAACCTTAACGTTGTAAAGCGCTCTAAACAGTAATGCCAGATTTAGGGACTCTTTTATTCAACTATCACCAATAATTTTGAGGAGTGATAGTTGATGTCTATGTAACGGACGAATAACTTTCGAAGTGATTAGGCAACCATTACAGTTAAAATTTAGTGGTAGATATTGAATAAAAATGTCCCCAAATTTGGCAACACTGACTACAGAAGTGAAATTAAATAAGATCTGCAAAGGGTTAAATTCTTCTTTTAAATATTAATTTTTTAGCTTATCGTTTGAAAGAAAATCATTTTAATATTTTAGAAAAAGTTAATCGGTGCATAAATTCTTTATTCTATTAAGTAGACATAAATTAGTAGTTATCTTTTTCATAAATTTGAAAACATTAGATTATTCCAAACGGTGTCTTCCCATTTGCGCGAAGTGAGGGAAAAATTCCCATCTGCGCGATTTTTCTTCCCATTTGCGAGAACAAAGTAAAAATACAAGAATAGTACGAGTTACATGCGTTCTCAGATTCCTACACAGCGAGGCAGGGCTGTCAGTGATTTTATTTATTATTTTTTTATTCAATGTGCACGAAGCGTATATATATACGTGCGTGATACTGGTTTCTGTGAAAAGGTTCATGCACAGCGAGGTAGGGGTGTCCAGTGATTTTTTTTTTTTTTTTTTTTGGGGGGGGGGGGAGGGAGTTATGTGCGTGGTAGTGATTGCCGCGGAACCTAGTTACGGGCGTTCTCAGATTCATGCACAGCAAGGTAGGAGTGTCCAGTGATTTGTTTTGTTTTTACGTGCGTGGTAGTGATTGCCGCGGAACCGAGTTACGGGTGTTCTCCGATTATCAAGTGAAAAAGGAAGAAATCGCCTGCACGCCCGGTCCTGCAATTTCCGGTCTCACAAATGGTAATTTTCACCCCTTCGCGCAAATGGGAATCGCGCAAGTGGTACTAATTCATTACAAACATCCGTTTATATATATAAACAATGGCCAGTGGCGTTGCCAGAAAATTGTTCAAGGGGGGAGGGACTTAAAATTGCAAATGTTTCCGTATATTTTAGAAGTTCAGACAAACTCAAATGATTGGTTCGTTGATTTGAAATGATTAAGCAAGCCTATTTATAAACATCTCGGTCATCTTTGCAAACCTATTTATTATGCATCAGATTTCAATTACTTACTACTACAACAATTTTTTTAGTAAGTAATTTAATACATTTTATATGCAAAAAACACAGTTTGCCCCAAACCAATTTGAATCCAATATACTTGCCATCAAGTTGACTCGGGATTCTACTTTTCGAGCCAATCTGACCTACAGGTCTGACCTGTTTGGCTCTAAATTGGCCCAGTGCTATCAATTTTATTTGGCAATTTAGATAATCATCGGAACTTGTGATGTATGTTTAAAGCTTTATATGTTTTTTAGTTTATTTATGGAATAAAATTTTCCAGGAGCGATAAAAGTACCCCCACCTTACCTACGTGTGCCGACGCCCATGTTATAAATACTTTGGAAACTAGTTTACTGTGTATGCATAGCGTGCAAAATGCTGGTACATATCCATTTGTTTTGGTTCTATTGCTTTCGCGAACAATTCTGATAGTGTGTCGCTCTCGGCATTCAAAACACTTTCCAACAACCTCTGCTAACGATGTCACGGTCAGGCATCTTAGCACTCAGGTCTTTACACTCACGGATTTCCGTGAGTGTAAAGACCGGCAGACAAGTTAAATTCATTTTACCATTCAAGATAGCATTAGACTTTTAATACATCGAAACATCTACTCACTGAATCATGTTACACATGTGTTGCCTTTTTACACATCTTCTAATGTGATGGGAAATAATTTTCTTAAAATTTTCTTCCTAATTTTTACAAGTTCTTCGCTGCATTTTTTTTTTTTTTTTTTTTTTTTTTTTTAAATCTTTATATATAGTTAAATAAAATTTTATCTTTTCTTGTTTTAGGGTAAACTAAGTCTGATCAAATCTGCTTCAAAGATATATCCCCTCCAAATCTCAGTGCGATACATCCGATAGTGTTGTAAGTTCACTTTCTTTCCTTTCCTTTCTTTTCTTTTTTTTTTTTTTTTTTTTTTTTTTTTTTTTAGCCCCGCCATGAGATCACATTTTGTAAAACATGCATGTACAAACTATATTGAATTAACTTTTTTTACATTTAATTTCCTTTCTACATTAATATTTTTATTTATGATATTCGCATCCGGACAAGAAAAATGGCAAATGAAAAATTAGTATTTGTGGAAAAATAAACTTAATAATAAAGGTAACACAACTGTCTTTGAGATAATTTTCGATATAGAGATGTGACGTTTTTGTGTACGTTGAGGCATTTCATACACATTTTTCAAGTACACTCTTTTTTTTGACTTGTCTCTTTTCTTGCTGGTATGCGATATGAAATTTAGGATTGCCTTTAAGAGTTTTCAGTAAAAGAATATCTTATATAAAAAAATTTAACAGTAATTTAATTTAAATATATTTAACTCTTATTTTGTATTAACACTTAACCTTTAAATGGGGAGTGTAAGTTCACTAAACTCCAATATTCAAATAAGTGCATTTCTGTACATTTCAATAAATTTTGTTTTTACAACGTCTTGTTTTTTTTTTTTCGAAACATTTACCTAGTCATTGATAAACATGATTTAATACGAATAAATAATAATAAATTAATGAAAAATTCAAAAACTTTAATGTCTAGTAGACACCACATCCCTAGAGTGTGAACTTTCTTGTCCTCATATGAAAGCTAATACAATCCGAGAATTCTTAAATCCTTAGTGTATTGCGTTGATATTAATTTTATGGACACGACCTTTCACCTTAGTGGTCCTCTAAGTTTTTGTAGGCGGGGGCACATTTAAAATCCTATAAGTAAGTGTAAGCATAATATCATGGGTGATTGTGAATTTATGAAAAAATACCCGAAAGTTCAGCAAGAAAAAATTTTCGTTTGGGGAGAGAACATATAATTTATTACGGAAAAGTCCATTCCTCTCAGTATGAAAAATATTCATTTTAATCAGATTTAGCATCCATGTGCCATTGATATTTCAGTCTTAGTGGATGAATTTAACTATCAGAAAAATTGGAATTCCGGTATTGAAAATGAAATAAATACCAGATTTCAGGCAAATTACCTGAACACAATCACCCCAGCAATATGCACATTATTTTTCGCTTAATTTTGATGAGAATAGAAAATTCTAATTCACACAAATGACGTTGGAAATAATTTTTATTATATCATATATCCGAGTGGTCTGGCCCACCAGTGAACGAACGGTTCTGCGCTCAAAGCTGTTAGGCGTGAAGTGCCGGGTTCGATCTCAAGACGCGCTCATCGGCCTAGCCATTCGGAATTTTCCGTAGTTTTCTCCGAAATTTACGTAAATACGGGCTAAGGACCCTTTAAAAAGTCCCCCCATGGAGTGCACTCCCCTCAGATCTAGGACCCTAGTGCAGTCAATCGGCCTTAATCCCACAATCCAACCTAATGGATAATGATTTTGTTTTATTAATGGTACTTAATTTTTTTTCGCTTCCAAAATAATGCTTCTTTTATAGAAATCTATGCATTTTGAATGTATTTATCTAATAACAAATAATATGCACCTAGCATCTGCTTCCTAAATTTTTAAATTCAGATACATAGCAAGAAATACCAGAATAAAGGTAAATGGTTATTTTTTGCAACGCAAAACGTCGTTAATAAACTTAATAAGGAATATGTTGACAAAAAAAAAAAAAAAAAAAAAAAGAATGGTATATTCATAAAAAAAGATACAGCTGAGTAACTATATATATATTTCTCTGAAACACTTTAGCAGCATACTTGCAAATCTTCTAAGGCACATCAATGTGCCCTGGTAGTAGCACCCTCTTTAAGAATCACTTTTTGCATCTCCTTTTCATTCTTATAGAATAAATGATGGAAAGCATACAAGCTTCATAATTAACATATAGGAATCTGCTAAAAATAAAAATCATTATTAAGTATGATTACCAAGGTTTAATTTTTAGGCTTAAAAGAAACTTTTTTTTATAAATAACTTTTATAATATGTTCAATAATTAAAGCAAAAGTATTGTTAAACCATAAAGATGCAATTTTAAAAACTTGTAAATATTCCGGATATTAATAAAATATTTTTTATTGTTAAAATTTTTAGCAAATGAATCTAATTATATTGCAATCAAAAAATCTTTTTGTCAAATAATTTATTTTTTTGGTATATGAAGTCATAAAAGTCCTTGAAATTTTCGCGTATTTTATAAGTATGAATATTATATCAAATTTATAATTATATAAATTATTTAATATAAATTTGAACAAACATCAAATAGAAATATTTCTGTTAAAACTTGATAAATATTAAAGTTTCACTTATTTTCGAGTACATAGTTTAAAACTTCTTGCTCATGAAAAATTGGCTTTATCTATAAAAGCCACTGAAACCACTTTTAGTAAGTAAAGTGCAACAGATGTTTGTGCTTGCTAATTGCAACTGTTTTATCGTTGTAAAATGTGGTGGTATTACTTCTATAAAACTTATTTCATTGATATTGTAAAAATTCATTGCGCGAAAAAGATATGTAGCAGTTTTCTGAAAAAATTTACAAGTTTTGCTTTTCAAGGCGTTTTATAAAAACTTCATCTTCTTTGCTATTAACATATAGTTAAATACCGTTCTTTTAGAAAATTTTCCTTTATATTCGTGTAAATATTAGAGCTATACAGAGTATTCGGTACAGTCGGTACTCGACTAAATTTGGCCTAAGTATTCGGCCAATACCTAGTAGTTGTGAGAATTTCCTTATTTTTATGCATTATTGAAAGAAATATGCTAATGAGATATATTTATTTTATAACTAAACTAAAAAATTATGAAAATATAAACACAGTCATTATAACAAAAATAAGAAAGCACCACAGAACTGGCTTTTTAAAGTAATGAGTACAAAACTTTGAATAAACACAATGAAGTCCATTAAACTCGCAACAGTTGTTTCGGGTCGAAAAAACACACGACTTTTCGTACTGGTACCAGTATTTATATATTTACATTCGTCTTTGTGTATTTTTGTTCTTCACTTAAAACAGTTTTGTGTGTTGCCGCTTTGATTGCAGCACTCGTGCATACTTTGTTCGCCTGACAAAGGGTCGTGTGTTTTTTCGGCCCGAAATAATTGTTGCGAGTTTATTGCATTTTATGTTTATTCAAAGTTTTGCACTTATTACAGAGGCATTATAATTAAAATTTTTGGTATAATAGATTTCTGCAGTTAAAACGGGCAAGCAGATTGCCACCAAACATGGTATACAGACGATTAATGATATGAGCTTGTCCATTTCAGTTATAAGAATTTAATTATAACTATCTTGTATGTATATAATACGCGATATTTTATAAAACCTTAGTACATAAAATTGTATCTATAAATCCGACGAAAATAAAATTTTTTAGAAAAAAAGAACCTTTATGTAATATTAGCACAAAATTTTAGTTATACATTTGTGCAAATAAAAGTAAAAAAAAAAAAAAAAAAATTAATTTTTAATTTAAAGAAATATATATTCATCAATTCAAAAATATTCGTAATCTTTTTTTGTATTTTATGTCTTTTTTCTGTTTCATCTTATTCAATGTTTCTTGTTTTCATCTATTCAATGTTTGAAAAGGTTTTCAATATATATTTCAATTCAATATCAATGACAAAATTAATTTGTATAGAAAAGGCGCTCAAAGCAGCACAAAATAGTATACAAAAACAATAATATATTTAAATGAAGATAAATGAAGAGATGAAAGTGAAATGTAACAAACAACAAGAAAACTTATCATACAATGCTAATAAACAAGAAAATTGGTTAGATTTAAACATTATTTAAGCTAGAAATTCAAATTATGCTGTGCCAATCTCTTCAGCAGGTGGGAACACAGCTATTAAAAGATTGCAGTATATATATATATACTGCAAAATATCGTTCAGTTGCCCCCTGATTAGTCTTCAAGGAAAATTGGGGATATATTAGGAAGGGGGCGGATAAACGGTAAAAATATGCAAAAATACAGAAATTGACATGTATTTGTGACATAAAAATGATTTAAAAACAAAGCATATATATAGTCAAACCTTGTTAACGTGAATCTCAAGGGGAATAAAAAATTTGTTCATTTATCAGTAGTTCAACCCATGAACTACTGATAACACGGGGGAAAAAAAAAAAAAAAAAAATCTGAAACTAATCTTCATTTTGACAGGGATTGTGGAAACAATTCCTGTTAAAATTAATTCACGTTAAGCGTATTCACTGTAACGAGGTTCGACCGTATATATATATATTTAAGTTCTAATGATAATTGAATACAATAAACTCTTGGTTAACCGGTATTCAACAAACCTAAAAAAAATTCAGAAAACTTTTTTCTCTTCCGATAAACTGTTTTAAAATATTTGCTGCTATTTTAGGAAAATTTATGGTTTTAATTTTCGTATAATCATTATCCGATTTAATCTAACACAAATCAGTGTTTATATATACAAAGGCGAATGTTATAAAATAAATATATAACGTAAAATACTATCACCTAATTCGGATGCAGTCTACTGCTGAGCGTAAGGGGCGTTTATTTCACAGATATAGAATAATCATTGGAGGGGGAAAAGTGATACCATTTTACTCGGGAAAAGACGGCTATTTTTCTCTCTTATGGATATATTTTCCCGAGTGAATATACATGGTAATACACACAGGTAATTTAGCAAATAAAATTTATGAACTAAAAGCGAATGAAAAACTCCAGATACCCCCTTTTTTTTTTCTTTCTTTTAACTTTCCTTTCCATTTTTTTTTTTTTTTTACTATACTCTAGTATACTCATGTCTGCACACAAAACTGTCTTTCTTTCGGCATTTATTATTATTATACTTCTTTTAGATAAAAATCGTCTGCATTCATCAGGAAAAATAATTTTAATAAATTATAATTTAATAAATTATTTGTATGGCGTAAATTTGTATAAGATTATATATGAAAGAAAGTCTTGTGGTGGTCACAACATACTCGTTATATATTAAAACTTCCCCGACTACTAACTATATTTAAAAGAATTTTGAGCATTCCATATTACTAATATAAAATTTAAAAAAAGTATTCCATTAAATATGAAGACAGTAATTATTTCATAATAACATACAAAGCAACTGATTATAAAACTTATATTTTACATAAATTACTTGAATGTAACTTATTTATGAAAATTTATCCCATTTTTTTTTTTTTTTTTTTTTTTAATATTTATTAGAACACTTAAAAGCCGCGCAATATTTCGGCATTTTCAAAATTCATTACCATTCTATTCTATTATTATTTTCGAGTTTTAACTCTCTAATGACTGATGCCAAAAAACTTTTTCGGCATCAAAAACCTTTGCTCGTTAACATGGGGATGATAGATCTATATAAATTACTATATCTATGGTTTATTTGGTATTTTAAGAACAAACGAAATTAATATGAAAAACAGAAGGGGGGGGGGGCATTTAACTGAGTAAAGGCGATTTTACGGTGTATACACATACATATATATGTAAATACACTAAAACGTTATTTAAAATAGATTTTTATAATCAAATCTGTTGTTTTGCTAATTATGGCCCAAAACTACCTATCATTTTACATTTCTACGATCGATCTGAAGATAAATGAAACCTATCGTGTTTGAAATTATAAAACATTTATTTTAATGTTCTCATTTCATATGTAAATTTCATGCATCTTAAATTAAGTCTCCGTGCATTTTTATATTCTCTAAGAATTTTTCGAGGATGATAATTTCGCATCTCAGAAAGATTTTAAGAATAAAGTTATCGGTTATGTTTTTAGTAGTCCATTACACTGATAGTATCAAATATAGCAAAGAACTTAATTATGTATATACACTACAAAAGTTCTGCATAAAAACATGCTGTTTGCCCTTTGACTAAACTTTATGTTCAAAAAGCTTTTCTTTTAATTTCAAGATGTGCAAAATTCTTCATATGTGCATTAACTATTCTTTCTTACAACTGCTCGGCTACTCGGTGCAGCACTAGTAAATATAAAAGTAATATTTTATTTTGCCTGAAAACTCGTGCGCTTAGGTTATGAATATTTCAACGACATTTTCCGTCTGCAAAATTATATTTTACTCTTAACAATGAAGCTGTTTAATTGGTTATAGATTTTTTTTCCCACTTTAGAGTATTAGATATACAGTTAGGATCAAATAACGGATAACGTCTTTCGACTGAGAATTTTGTCTTCTTACAAATAATGTTATAAGAATATTGATTTTAATGTTTTAAGTTATTATACAGACTAATTCTGAATACTGTAAAATAAATTTAACGAAAATAAAGTTCTATTCTAAATCGTTTCGCACTTAAATTTTACTCGAAAGAAAAAGAAAAAAAAAAAAAAGCTAACAACAGTGCTGGTATTATTTTTTTATAAGATGCCATTATATTAATATTTCTGTTATGCGTATATATAAGGTAGAGAACATATTGTTTAAAGTCAAATTTTCGAAATTTAGTTTTTGCTATATTTACGTTTTGAAGTCCCCTGAACCCGAAAACCATGTTTTTAGCGATTAGTCTCAGTGGGTTTGTCCGTGGGCCTGTTAGCAGCATATTTCAAGAGCAAATAGTAATAAAGTCCAAACTCGATATTCTAAATCTGTACCATATAGGGATGCTACATTCAACTTTTCGTTGAGATCAAGTAAATGATTGGCATATAGGGACATTCAAGAGAATTCAAATACATTGCGACTATGGCCTGAATTTTTTATAGGCACAGTTCAACATCTTTAGGCTGCGCTAAACAAAAGGAAATGAACATAACATTTTTTTTTATCTGAATAAAGGTATGGTTGATGTAGAGTGTGAAATGAAAATCATTCACCATTTCTTTTCCAGGGCTTCCCAAAAGAACTAGATTATAGTGGGACTGTACTTGGAAATTGCTGTAAGTGCATTTTAGGTTGAGTTGTTTGTTAATAATATAGAACTATATTTAAGTACACAACGACACAACGTAGTACATACATAATTTATAAAAGAGATGCAGAGCTACCAATATCAAAGCGAAAACATTCTCTTTTATTGCATGTAATTGGTGGAAGTGTTTAACTATATTTCACTCCCAGGTAAACTGCTTGTACTTAAGAATAAAAATAAATTCTTCATAACCATATGGTAAATAAAATATTTAAGTAAATTTTCAGCGCTTGTTTTTTGTATAATTTCGCATTTTGAGGTTCACTGAATACTAAAGTCAAGTTTTTAACGGTTGATCTTTGTGTACGTCTGTTATCAATGTAATTTAAATTTAAAAACAAATGAATGAAAACAATTAAAATGTTATCTTTTGAAGTTCATCTGAAATTGCTACTTTAAAAGTTTTATCAAGATTGATGTTTCAAGCAGTGTTGCGGGTGAAAGTTTTTTGAAAATTTTGATAACTTTCAAAATTTATTCAAAGCCTTAAATTCTGTATAAATGTAAGTACTATCAATACAAAAAACCCTTAACGGGTTAAAAGTTTGTGACGCAGCACTGTACTTTATGGCTATAAGAATTAGAAATACGGGTCTTAAAAATAATGATATCAAATTTTCAGTGACGCTTTGATATTAATTAAATTATACATAGATTTTCTTATTTGAATTTGCTTTTTCCTTTTATTTATATTTACAGTGTAAACGTTATTTTCAACATAAAATAATATATAGCATTTACTCATTGATACCTTTCCATTCACATCTCTTATACTATGAAAGCATGTGTTTTAAAAGAAATTATATGAAATTCCAGTAACGCAGTGGTGTTACATTAAGTGATTTGTTTTTAAATTTCTCTGCAATTATTTTGTTTTGCATATTAAAGTATATGTGCACATTGAAATATTGCTTTTAATTTTCAAATACGCTGTCAAATATATCACTTTCATTAAGCTTATATTATGTACTGAAATATATTTATTTCAATGAATTATTCTATCTTTTGCGTCACGCCATCCAAAACTGAAAAAAATTTCACAGTTTTTTTCTTTGCATCACGATATCTATTTGCATGCATTTTCAATTTATTTGGATGAAATGACACAAAGTAAACATTTCCATATATTTTACTTACAGTTTTGGATGGCGTGACGCAAAAGATAGAATAATTCATTGAAATAAATATATTTCAGTACATAATATAAGCTTAATGAAAGTGATATATTTGACAGCGTATTTGAAAATTAAAAGCAATATTTCAATGTGCACATATACTTTAATATGCAAAACAAAATAATTGCAGAGAAATTTAAAAACAAATCACTTAATGTAACACCACTGCGTTACTGGAATTTCATATAATTTCTTTTAAAACACATGCTTTCATAGTATAAGAGATGTGAATGGAAAGGTATCAATGAGTAAATGCTATATATTATTTTATGTTGAAAATAACGTTTACACTGTAAATATAAATAAAAGGAAAAAGCAAATTCAAATAAGAAAATCTATGTATAATTTAATTAATATCAAAGCGTCACTGAAAATTTGATATCATTATTTTTAAGACCCGTATTTCTAATTCTTATAGCCATAAAGTACAGTGCTGCGTCACAAACTTTTAACCCGTTAAGGGTTTTTTGTATTGATATCATTACTTTTTAGGGGTTAATGATCAAAACGCAAAATTAAAGGAGCATGGTAATGAGTTATAACACTGTATTAAAAGTGTTGTTTTATAGGTCATACTCGAACAAAATAACAAACTAAATAAAATTTCAAAATTTTATAAAAAGTGATAAAAAAGATGGACACATGCAACATTACAAAGGCATAATATAGTACATTTTAAAAATGACAAAAATTTCTTATTTGTATTTATTTCTTATTATAATTTTTTAGGTATAGATTTTATTTAAAAGAGAAAAATAAATAATAATAGAAAAATCTTTAAAAAGTGAAAATTTTATACTGGTAAATATTTAAGTAGTATAGTTTGTTATGAATTTAATTTAAAAAAAAAAAATCTTAATCTATTCAAAATTTTATTATAGCTTAACATTTTGTAATTTATATATTATATATATATACTAGAAACTTAATGAGCAAATTAATTATTTTCAAATTCTGTTTTAAGAATTTTTTCAATCCGTAGTTTAAGTGATTTATCACCTAATTTTGAAAAAATTACAAATATTTGCATATGATTATCATATTATTTGTCATTTTTATGAAAATAAAAGAAAAATTTTTTGTTGTTGCAATCACCTTTTAAAATAGAACCAATTTTGAAAGTTAACAACGTATCAGCATGAAAACAATGTAAATACAAAGAATATTTTTGATAAACAAATGTCATATAAAATACAAGTACCTAAATAAATAACTCATTTAATATATATATTAAAAAAAGAAAATTTTTTTTTTTTTTTTTTTTTTTTTTTTTTTGACGCTCCCCGATAGATGGAGCCAAAACGATTATTTGATATTCAGTATTTCAGATGGAAGAAAAGAAATTCGTCCGCGAAACTGCCGCATCACGGTATTTTCGGAGTAAAAAATAGTTCGATTTTTAAACTGAGTTATAAAAAAAAACAAGAGTTTTCCTAGGGAAAAGGGAGATGTCAGGCACATCAGATAAAAGCGATTAATATCATATATCAATTAAACTAAATTCGCTCGAGCCATATTCGAGAAAAAATTCTTACACATTAGGCCGTCCATTTATAGCTTAAATGAGCCAATTCATATCTCGAAATATATATCACGCAGAAATGTAGCGATTTCAGGGTAGGATCAGACAGAAGGTGAAAGTCTATTTTGAAAATATCAGAACATAACCTCCCATAACATAACCTCCCATATTTCCTGAGATATTAAGTGTCGGCTTTCAGCGGTTACTTTGATCTTAAAATTCCTGTATATATAAGTGTCGCAGTTTCGTTCGTTTTTCCGTTTCCGCTGAGTGTCGTGGCGTTCGTTTGTTTTTGCGCTTGCGTCACTAGAAAAACTGCCGTTTTTCATGATATCCAGTCGGAGAGGGGGGGGGGGTTAAGGGGGAAGGCGTCAGCCCGTTCAGAAGAATTTCCTCAAATGAAACTGTTCCTAAACCCATTTTGAATTTTCGTTACGGGAGGTTTATATACCATAATTTATCTTACCATTTAATCTGCCATCTGTCTTTATAGTATTGAAATGCAGAGTAAATGAAAGTTGCGAGTGCTACACCAGATTATTATTTTACATGAATTTCGAAGGCTAAAGAAAAGCATTCTCTCTCTCTCTTTCTGTCTCTTATGAGCTATTCCTAATTGAAAAATAATCTGTCAAAAAAGTGTTTCAATTGTTTATTCTCTCATGTTGCTTTTTTGAATCTTTTGTTTTGGGTTTCATATTTAGTTTTGACGCATAGGCAACATTATTTAAATAGCAACTTTCTAGGAATAATATTAAGGTAAGTTTGACAATTAAATAAAAAAAAAATCAATAAGTAAAACTTAATGTTTCAAAGATCAAAAAGTAAAATTGTTTTAATAATTAACAATCAGTCTACACCGGTGATTTTAATTTGATGAAATTTTATTGTATGTGGTTTCAGTGGTCTTAAATCTGTTGCTCGGCTTTTTTACTAAGTTTTAATAAATTAATATATATATATTTAATATAATAAATTCTTTTATTCAAAAATTTGACCATATAAAAGCTCAACATTTAAAAGCAATAGTTAAAAAAAAAAAAAAAAAAAAAAAACTGTTATTCAAGCATTAGTGAATTCTGTTTTGAAGAAGTGTGTAAAGATCAGTCGATTAGTTTTAGAGAAATCACGTCCACCAGTTTTTTGAAGGGTCTCAGGAAAAAAGGACCCACGAACCGAATTATCTACCCCCCCCCCCCTCCCTTTTTTTTAAGTGAAAATTTTATAAAATATTGTTTAAATGTTGCTTTTTTTTATATGCTCAAAATTTTGACTAAAATGTTTTATATGTAATACAATTAAAAGATCCTTCCTTTTTTACCACAATCAATTGAAAGATCCTTAATTTTTATGTTTTCAAAGTGTTTTGTAATCTTAAAGGAATTTAAGTAATATTATTCTTTTTTCGAATAAATTAAAATAATTAAACTTATTCAAGTAAACTAGTTACCAAATTGGCCTTTGTGGGGTTTTGTGGGGAATTATTCAGTACATACACACAGAAAGAGAGAGAGAGAGAGAATATACTTTTTTTTTAATCTTCGAAACCCATCTAAACTCTTGACGCACTGTTTTTTAAAAACAATTTTTGAGAAAATGAGTAGAAATATTCAATAGAAAATTTTGAATTTATCAAACAAGGATGTTTATATGAAATCTTGACCCGAGAATTCTGTTGAATTTTTTTTTTTTTTTTCCCCAAGAATATTTTAAGCTTAGAACTTCACAAAATGAATTATTTAAGTCTCAAGTGCACAAAGTAACAATGGAGGGCCTCAAAATCGCCTATAAAACAGCAATTAAATATCTGTGTACTTTTTTGCTTACATTATTTTATATATATATATATATTCACTGCTGCTTGTTGATAAAGTCATCTCTGAGCACGACCTTAAAAAAGTGAAAACGGGTTCAATTTTCAAAACAAGTGTTGTAGATCACAATAACACGAGACAAACAAGGATCCGATATCCTTGGAGGGACCAACAAGCAAGGACGTATTGAAAATGCTACTGGAAAGTTTTGGCGACAAACAGGTTTCTCAGTCTAAACTTTCCACGAATGAAACAAGACTATTTACAAGACACAAAGCGACAATTTTACTTGCCTTGCATTGATGGGTATTTCAGAGCATTTTTGCAAGACTCCGCTTCCGTCCAATTTGTTTTGCTAATCAGTCCAATAACATCTGAAAGTGAAAGCAGCTAATTTAAATTTGTACAGTTAGTGAACTTGAAAAGGTAAATATGTTAAAATATCTTATTTGATTAAATTCTGTTCTTTCCTCCAAGTTACATTTAGAAAAGAATGTTTCAATACCAATAGTGTATATTGTTAAGCTTTTATTTTATTTTTTTCCCCAATATTTGTTTTGTGTAACATAAAAACTTGGTGTCGTTTTATTCATTTAATCTGATAATTATTTCAATGAAAAATAATTTAATTACCAGTGGATATTTATTGTCTATAGAAACGCGATCGGGGTTGTTTCAAAATGGCTCAAAAAAAGGCATGAGGTTGGTTTAAAATCTAAGTGTGTTTGGGCGAAGGAAAAAAAAAATTAAGATCCATAACTTACGCAAATAAAGCTCATTTTTACAGATTTGTAACACATTTGGCTTTTCTATAAATTCACCATTTCCCCCCATTTTATTATACACTGTAAATAAAAATAGCATATTGAAAATTCTAGAACTTCACCATACGAATTATAAAAGCAATGAAGAATTTTCTTAAATATTTGAAATAAACTGCATAAACTTTGACGAAATTTATAATATATAATAACTTTTAAGTTTAAGATTTTGTAACAAAATTTAAAATGCAATATAAATCTTACAGTGGTAGTTGGTAAATTGAAATTCAAAATGAATAGTAAAATAAAACCTTCCTCTGCTTCCTCAAGAGTTTTCTTCATTTTAATAATTCATTTGCGATTTTCAAAAATTACTTAAATTAAGATACAAAATGAAATTATTATAGTAACTGATAAGAAAAGAATATGTATATACATTTTAATGAAAGTTCTGATTATCTGATGCATAAATTTTACTTAAATATATTTTTTTATTATTATGTTTAAAAACGTACATAGGTATTATTTTCACAGGTTGGTTCACTTAGCAGAAAATGCAAAAATAATTAATGGGCGATGTTTGTTTTTATCTTTATGTATAACTCGCAACAGGTTTATATATATATATATCAGGAAAAGGTTATCTATAAATCGTATCAGTAGGTACAGCAATCACACCTCCTCTATTATGTAAGTATGCAGCATATTTAGCACCAGGTACTTATCTTTCAGGATAGCATTAATTTGATGGTTTTAAATCGGCAAACTTTAAAAATCAAATTTCTGACTCCCACCCACCACTTCTCTTTTCCGAAAAAAAATTAGTATTTATCAAACATTATACTGCCTACTTTTTAATTTACGATTAACTGTAGATAGTATATTTTTCAACTTTATACCACTAATTAAATATTATGCGAAATATTACGAAAAAAATTAAACAAAAAAAAAATTACATTTATATTTTGTACGTTTTCAACTTATTATTTGTCAGTGTTTTATTAAGCTAGTTTTTTCCTTTTCCTGTTTTTATTCCCTTCGAAGTAACTGCTGCTAAGTGTTTTGATTGAAATAGGATGTGTTGCAATATTCTGCAGTTTTAATTAATCTGAAATTTCAATATTATATACATAACATGTTCTTTTACTTTCAGGAGGGAGGAAAAAAAAAAAAAGTGAAATATTTACTTCAAAAACTAGTTATTATCAAAACATTTTATTTTCTTCCATATTCCCGGAAGCAAGTATTTGATTCGTAAAAATTTTCGACTTCGTTTCCGATGAATTTGTTTTGAAGTGTCCCAAACACGATTTGACAATTTTTAGAAAACCTGCGTCTGTGACCAAAATTTTGTGGCAGCTCTAGATAACTAATGCACACAATTTCATTTAAAAAAAAAAGTATAATTAGTTGCACATTGACTTATCCTATCAGTTTTTAATGTATATCACCCTTCAGGTAGCGCTGCTATGTTACGATTTACCTAATTTACGATGATTTATTTCAGCTTTTCTAGTGTAATATAATATAGATATGTATATGTAATATAGATAATTACACAAAATCATGAAGTATCATAAAGTTTCAAATAACGTTTTGGTCTAAATTGCTGATTTTATAATGAAAATAAGACTGTTTTAAATGGCAATATATATACATTTTTAAGTATGTTTCAGTTTAGTTTTAATTAAAACAAATCAAAAAATTTTTAAACAAAATCTCAGTCACGCAAAAGTTATTAAATAATATATATAAATGCGTTAAAAAAAATCTTTTAAAGAATTATATACAGAATAACTATATTATTGTGAATTGCAGATAAGTATCGATACATACAATCTTTGTCATTCTTTAATATTTGTATAATGTATTTGAAGTATCAAAATTGTGGGTATTGGTAGAATACTTTATTAGTTACGGTACATTCAATGTAAATTTAGCATTTTAATTTATTGCTTTAAAAAATTCTGAATAATTGAAGTTTGAGTACCTTCCGATGACTTTCCAAATTTTATGCCCAAAGCCTATCTTTAAAAGAATAAATTGCAATGTTAAAATTTTTATTCGATTAAATGATTACCGATATTCAAAGTTATTTATTTAATCTTCATCTGATTGATTAAACGAATAATTATAATGATTGATATAACGAATGATTTTGATTGTTGTTAATAGAAAATAAGTTTTACCAGTCTCCTACATTAATCAAGAATTTTTATCATCATACTAACGTAATACAAGATTTTATAATAATGAATTAAGCAAGGCTAGGTAGCAAACAAGAAGCGCTGCTGCTTTCTTTCTGCACTTGTGTTTACATTTATTTTGACGTTCCAGACAAAAATTGGAGCCTTTTTAGCTTCCTTTTCATAAAATTTCATTTCATAAAATGTCTCTTTTTCACAAAATTCAAATCTATAAAATAGGCCCTTTACAAAATTCAATGTTCCACCAGTGGCCGCGAAGTTCTGCACTCGAACCTGGTAGATTGAAAAGTGCCGGGTTTGATCCCAGCCCAGGTCACGATCATCGATCTAGTAGTTCAAAGTTTTCTGTGCTTTTAGATTTAGGACCCTTAAAAAGACCTACAGAAGCCTTTCAATATAGGCCTAGGATGCACATGCAGTCAATAGAAGTTAATCTTTATACCACACCACCACCAAGAAACTAAAGTTTATAAAATGAGTACTTTGTCTATTTTATAAATTTGATTTTTGTGCTTTCAAAAAATTTATATTCCTAAAAATAGCTCTTTTCACAAAATTTCGTTTTATAAAAGTGATCTTTTAATATATATATATATATATATATATATATATATATATATATATATTATGTTTACAGTACTATTTCCAGTGATTGCAGTATTATTTCTAATGATGAATGAAACACTTTGATAAATAAGCGTTATATAATTTGAATGTTAAATATGAAGGTTTTTATTAATACATTTAACGAAGGGGAAAAAAAAAAAAAGTTTTTCGCAAAGGGAACTCCATGATCTTTCTTTCGCTTACCTCATAAAAGATTCGTGCTTAACTTAGGTGTTTGCTTATAAAGATTTTTTCTTTTTTTCTTTTATGTAATACTAGTATTTCGGTGCACTTTTCTGCAAATGTTAATTTTTTTACTTTGTGTGTGTGTGTGGGGGGGGGGGGGTGTACGAGAAAGTATTGTTTTATATGGTACAGAAAGTTTTGTCAAATTTTCCAAATTGCTGTTATGCTATACTTACATTTTTTTAAGTCTCCGGATATCGGATTGATCTGTGTGTCTGTTATCAAAATAACTCATGAACAAATATCAGCAGAAAATCTAATCTTAGTGTTTTAAATTTGTAACATTAGTAGCAGCGCATCTTCTCCCCAGGATATCTTCAAGATGTCTTCAGGATGAAAAGACATCCCAGAAACATCCCGAAGATGTACTGTGGATAAGTGTGCTGTTAGGAATATGGGGGATGCTACTTGAAATTTTTTATCGGGTTCGAACGAAAAACTCATGTGCAGAGCATACAAAAGTTTTTTAAATATTGTCTATGAAAACAATTTCTAAGTACAGTTTCACGTCTTCAGATTTCAATAAAAAAAAAAAAAAAAACTATATGCATAAAAGCAAGTTTCACTTAAAATATAGTGTATATATATATATATATATATATATATATATATATATATATATATATCCATTTACAGGGCCAGACAAACGAATTGATATTAGTGCTATGTTTGGAAATGTTACGTAGTCGTAGACATTTCAAGTTGTGTGAGGCTTTAAAAAAAAACTATGCTAAGTTTAATTATATTGTTTGATATGTATATAATTTATAGATAATATACAGGATTCATCAAAATAAGTCCAATAAGTGCCAGAGAGGGGTGTCGTGTCGGATAACAGCCTTAAATGTTTTTACGAGCATTGCTTACAACTTTTAAACGGGGGTGGGAAGAAAGGTGTAGACCTCCCTGATACAGAATCTTTTGTGAAATAAAATTGTTTCCAAAAATTATTTTCAACTGTGGCTTAAAATATACTTACAGCTTAATCACTTAGGATATAAAGTCGTGCACGTGGCACGCCAGGTTGAATTGTTTTTAAAACATTTATCAGAAATAAAAATAATAATAAATTTTTATTACTTGCAAACTTTGAATAAACACCATAAAATGCAATAAACTCGCAACAACTGTTTCGGGTCGAAAAAACACACAACCCTTCATCAGGCGAATAAAGTAAGCACGAGTGCTGCAGTCAAAGCGGCAACGTTTGCTTACTTTATTCGCCTGATGAAGGGTGTGTGTTTTTTCGACCCGAAACAATTGTTGCGAGTTTATTGCATTTTATGGTGTTTCTTCAAAGTTTGCAAGTAATAATTTTTACAACGCCAGTTTTGTGGTGCTTCTTTATTAAATAATAAATTTTACATATTAAACTATTCGTTTTTAAACATTTGGTAGTTTTTAATCTTCAATCTGCCGAGGCGACAGTATTGTAAATTATCTTTAAATTAAAACGCGTGTAAATTCGAATTTATATAAGGAAAGAAGTCAAAGGAACTGTAAAAGTTTCAAACGTCTCTTCAACCTTTTAACGTTTATTGCTTTTACACTGAAGCAAAAACTTAACGTTCTTATATGTAACAATTTTTCAAAAAAATTTCCTTGTTTTAATCGACTTTTTAAACTTTTGTTTCTTCTCTGTTTAGATAGCAACACTACCCTGAACAAGTGATGTTTCAGAGGAAGCCATGTGCAGAAATAATTTTTAATTATTTAGCATGCGCGAGTACATCTCGCTGCTTTGATGATGTACTCGTGTTTAGTTTTTATTTCTTGATCAAGGCCGTTCTCTTTTTTTTAACCTAAAACAATTGTTGAGAGCTTTTGCAGTTTATGGTCTTTACATACTAAGTTCTTCATTAATTAAATTATTATTTGAATTCAATCAGATTAACATATAGATGCTTCAAACCAAAAATTACTAGACACTATTTTTAAAACAATTTTTGTTCAGGAAATGGTTTTATAGCGTGTTGTCGCTTTTTGATTGCTATGCTATTTTCCGTGATCTTCATCTATGTTATTGAAACATCACTCCAAGATTTTTATCGTCTGTCTTAGAAAAAATACAAATATTTAAATAATTATAATGATCTATGCACTGATGTACTTCATAAATACTACCATCACAGAAATCAAAGCGTGAATAACTCGATAATTATCCTGAATTTATTCATTCATAAAACAAAGCTTAAATAAAATAAAACAATTTCTATTTTTAGAATAAATGGTTTTCGCTGCTATGTGGAATTTTTTATGCATGAAGAAGGAAAAATATTAATAAATTAAATATGTAGAATTCAATTCAGCTACTTCACAAGAACTTAATAATGTAAATAAATAGATGCGTGGTTATAAAATTAGAATTAAAGTATTAAGAAATCATTTTTAATTTCTTGATGATGCTTGGATTTGAAAACAAATTAATACTATGGTCTAAAAGATGAAGCCATTTGTTTTAAATATCATGTGTAAACCAATGTTCAGTAATTTGAACTGCCGTAGAACAATAAATTTAGAAATACATGTGTAAAAATCGAGCGCTAGTCCAACTATACGCGGTTAATTATAATTACTATAATTATGCGATATATATATATATATATATATATATATATCATTTACATTTTTAAAAGTTGCTCGAAGCAAAATATATATTTGAAATACAATTGTTTATTTTATGATATGGTGGTAAGTGAAGGCTTAATACATTAACTTCTACAGATAGATGACAAAATAATGTGAACAGTTTCGCTCTTTCACGTTTTGTTAAATATCTTGAGAAGTTCTTTAAACATCATCTTAAAACTTTGGTAGTGTAAATAACATGTTGTACCTCATATTTTTCAGTAAAATTTGTCATGAAAAGGAAAAGGGGACCAGTAAAAATTAAACAAAAATCAAAATGTTTTGGATCACCCTGTAAAAGGTAATGCTTTAAATGCGTTTTGGCTGTGCCATGTGGTAAAAGTTTTATGAAGCTACAACATATATTCATGAAGATATAACGGTTTCTTTAAAAAATTGCAAAAACAATTTCCACTTTTTTAATTATAACACGTAGGGTATTAGACCCATTGCAAAGCCATTTTCAGGAAATATGGCCTACTACATTAGACACAGCAATCAGAATGAAAAACTTTTAAATATCTTACGAAATACGAACACACTTACTAAATTTTTAACTACGCATGCGCAGACTTTATAAAAATTTCATTTGCATAATTTAATAGCCAAAGTTATTGAGCTACTTATATGAAAACCCCAAACAAACATCATGTAAATTCAAAACGTTACAAGAGATAGAATGAATAGAATTTCAGTTCTCTCAAAATACAAGCTAAACTATAAGGGGCTTTACTCACAATTTGATTTTGATTCAATCAATGCCCAATGATATTACAGTGTTTTCGCTGATTGAAAATATTGATAAAAACCCCTAACATCTTTCATTTTTTTTTTTTTTTTTTTTTTTTTTGAGAACTTATATTCTGTGTATTCTCTCCTAACGTTAAGAATTTAATACATGATATTTGTTTGGGATTTTCATATAAGTTGCTCAATACCTCCTTTGACTATTCAGTTAGGCAAATGAATTTTTTATAAAGCTTGCGCATGCGTAATTAAAAATTTAGTAAAAATGCTCGTATGTCGCAAGATATTTAATATTTTTGCATTCTGATTGCTGTATGCTGTGTCTAATGTGGTATGCCATATTTCTTGAAAGTGGCTTTATAATGGGTAAAAAAGTGGCAATTGTTTTTGCTATTTTTTAAAGAAACCATTATATCTCCATGACTATATGTGGTAGTCTCATAAAATTTTATACAGATGAGAAAAGTCCTCATAATCACATACTACAGCCAAAACTCATTTAAAGCATTACCTTTTACAGGGTGATTCGATACATTTTGATTTTTGTTTAATTTTTTACTGGCCCCCTTTACCTCTTCAGGACACAACTTTTACTGAAAAATATGAGGTATAACATGTTATTTACACTACCGAAGTTTCAAGATGATTGCTAATGAAATTTTTAAGATATAAAAAACGTAAAAAGGCGAAAGTGTTCAGATTATTTTGACCACCCATCTGTACATCTACAACGAATTTAATGTAATTTTACCTTCAGAGTTTGCAATTTCCTCTTGGTTTAGTGAGCACTGGGGCTGCTCTGAACTTTAGCAGGCCGATTCCACCGATTTCTTAGTATTTTTAACTGGGTGTTATTTTAATTATCATACATATTCTGCTATCGACGTGATTTTCTGTAGTTCTGTAATGGTGAATTTAAATTGCACTTTAAAATATGGATCATTATTCTAATATCCGAAAATTATTTAAATAAAACTGTATAATGTCTGGTTTGTTTTAGCGTTCAGAGATGCAGTGTTATAAAATGTCATGCCCAACACCATATTGCTGTGTAGACTTGAAAGGTGATATTTAAACTAGTATGTTGTGGCCACCACAAGACTTTCTTCTATATTTACCTATACATATTCAATCAGTAACAATATTAAAAAAAAAAAAAAAAAAAGTACGTTTTTTTTTTTTTTTTCTAATTTTTTTTTTTTTTTTTGTTAAAAGTGAAAAAAATCGATAACTTTGTTTTAAATTATCACAGATTTATAGTTCAACCATTCGTTTTAAAGGTATTGACGAGACCTTTCGAAAGATACCTATCTTGAAAATTTATCCCCCCCGGGGGGGTAATTCCCCCCCAGGGGGGGAAGCGATGCCCCCCCATCCATAAAATTTTTTTCATAGCTACATACTACTATTATCAATAATTCATATTAATTTTACAATCACAAGTTTAAAACAACTCTAATTACGCACATTTATACGAATTTTTGTCCTATGCTGCCATGTTAAAAATTTAGATAAAATGCTATCACAGCGCCACCTGTTGAGCTATTGATCCCCAAACATAGTCAGCACCAGTTTATGTCGAGGACCAACTAAATACCAAGTTTGGTTAAATTTCGTTAAAAAAAAAAAAAAAAAAAAAAAAAAAATTGCGATATTTTTCTAAGTTTTTTTTTGTTAAAAGTAAAAAAAATCGATAACTTTGGTTTAAATTATCACAGATTTATCGTTCAACCATTCGTTTTAAAGGTATTGACGAGATCTTTCGAAAGACACCCATCTTGAAATTTTGCCCCCCCGGGTGGGAACTTCCCCCCCCGGTGGGGGGGCAACCGATGCCCCCACATGCACAAAAATTTTTTCCTAGTTAACTACTACTATTATCAACCTGATCTTTCGAAAGATATCCAATGTGAAAATTTACCCCCCCTGGGGGGGTATTTCCCCCCTAGGGGGGGGGAAGCGATGCCCCCCCATGCAAAAAAATTTTTTCCTAGTTACATACTACTATTATCAATAATTCATATTAATTTTACAATCACAAGTTTAAAACAACTCTAATTATGCACATTTATACGAATTTTTGTCCTATGCTGCCATGTTAAAAATTTAGATAAAATGCTATCACAGCGCCACCTGTTGAGCTATTGATCCCCAAACATAATCAGCACCAGTTTATGTCAGGGACCAACTAAATACCAAGTTTGGTTAAATTTCGTTAAAAAAAAAAAAAAAAAAAATTGCGATATTTTTCTAAGTTTTTTTTTGTTAAAAGTTAAAAAAATCGATAACTTTGGTTTAAATTATCACAGATTTATCGTTCAACCATTCGTTTTAAAGGTATTGACGAGATCTTTCGAAAGATACCCATCTTGAAATTTTGCCCCCCCGGGTGGGAACTTCCCCCCCCGGTGGGGGGGCAACCGATGCCCCCACATGCACAAAAATTTTTTCCAAGTTAACTATTACTATTATCAACGAGACCTTTCGAAAGATACCCATCTTGAAAATTTACTTCCCCGGGGGGGGATTTTCCCCCCCAGGGGGGGAACCGATGCCCCCCCATGCACAAAATTTTTTTCCTAGCTAACTACTACTATTATCAATAAATCCTATTAATTTTACAATCACAAGTGTAAAATAACTCTCTTTATGCCCATTTATACGGAATTTTGTCCTATGCTGCCATGTTAAAAATTTGCATAAAATGCGATCACAACGCCACCTATTGAGCGATTGATCCCAAAATCTAATCAGCACCAGTTTATGTCAGGGTGCAACTAAATACCAAGTTTGGTTAAGTTTCATTCACTGGTTCGTGAGATACAGCGTCCACAAAAAAATGATACAGACAGACAGACAGACAGACAGACAGACAGACAGACAGACAGACATTTTTTAAAAACTATTAATTCGTGTTCTCCATATCCCAAAACATGTAAATCCATCAAAAAATGGACTTCGAAAATTTTCGCGAATCCAATACTTTCTCTATATTACATATAGAAGAAAGTAAAAATTAATCGTCTGTGGCCGGTAGTGTTCATTTTAACTACCGGCCACAGTCATGAATGCTTTTGATTGGTTTGAGTACAGAAAATTTTGTTTTATTTACTACTTTTTAGGACGCCGATAAAAAAGTATTCTTTTTAAAAATCTTTTTCCTATAATATGCATTATTTTTTTTATTAAAACTAAAAAACCAAAATTTAAAACCGAAATGAAGCAGGACGCGAAGCTTTTGAAATCTTTCAAATACTGTAAAATTTTCTGATATTCAAAGTTACTTATAATAGGTCACTTACTGATCACCTAGAGGTCACTCACGGTCACCCACTATTCACGATCACTCGTACTCATAGGATGACACTTGAGTCAAAATATAGCAGAAGAGTGGCTCGATGACAGGACAACCCGGGTGAATAAAAAATGTCTAGTTAATTTTTTTAAGTTGTCCCAAGTGAATTTTTTTAGTCCTATTACTGTGTATTATGGATATGCAAAATAAACTGTATTAACGAGTTTTACATCCATACAATACATAGTTTTACATTAAGTATCACACACATTGAAGATTTTTCTTTTATTTTTTACGAGGGAAATATAAAAATTTTAGTAACTTGAGTATCTTATAATCTGAAGACATGGTATGTGTCGAAACTGATTGCTTCTTTCATATTATTTTACATTCATTGTAAATAATCCAAGAACATTTACTCGATGCCTTGCAGCTATTCTTGAGTGAAAACCTGTTCAGAATACTTCTTTTTCTTTTAGTACAGGCATAAAAATTATTTATTGTGAAGTGATTGAGTAGGGAAATTTTGTCGAATTACATGCTTATCACGTTTCTACTATAATCCTATCATTAGCATAAAGCTGATGATAAAGTATGCTTGACTGTTTTGCATGTATGTACATGAAATTTTCCTTGAAGATTCCGGTTTCTGTTGTATATAAGGTTTTTTTCTAACAGTTAAAAACAATGTATGTCAATAATACATTAAATGGAATTTTCGTCTTTCATTTGATAGTGAAAATGGGGAATTCAGTGCAGTATTTGAATAAATACGATTTGATGCCTGCTTGGAATTTTAGCTTGTGGGGGTTGGGGAATTTTCGCCATTACTTTTTAATTTGTGGAAATGGGAAATCATTGCTGGGGAAAAAATCATTTAATGAAAGATCAGAAGCATACTGAAATTTATTTATTGATAAAATAAATTATTTTCTACATCCCACGCATCCAGGATTACACAAGCTATCGTATAGTGACACAACCCGATTCAAAATTTTGCCGTGAATTATTCTATATCCGGGAACATAACTGAAAATAAAATTTTATAGAATTCAGTTGAAATAAATCAATCACATAATGGCAGTTACCAAACAAAATATTAAATATATACATGATTTATATTTCTTAATTATAACATTGATCATCATGGATAGTAGAAAATTGCAATCTTCTGTATTATTTAATTATTTGGATTGAAAATATTCTGTTCTTATTTTAATGAATAGTCTATAAATGTCCTTCTAAATAGAAATTATTATCCGTGCTGACTGAATATATAAATTACTACCGAAATTTTTGGCGTATAATCAGCAGGTAAGATATGTCATTCCTCAACTAGAAATATTATTATTATTTATTTTTTACTTTCTTCTATATGTAATATAGAGAAAGTATTGGATTCGTAAAAATTTTCGACCTCGGGTTTTTGATGGATTTACACGTTTTGAGAGCTGTAGAATACGATTTGACTATTTTTAGAAAATGTCTGTCTGTCTGTCTGTCTGTCTGTGTGTGTGTGTGTGTGTGTGACAAAATTTTGTGGCAACTGTATCTCAGGAACTACTGCACAGAATTTCATACAAATTGGTATGTAGTTGCACCTTGACATAAATTAGTGCCTATCAACTTTTGGTAAAAATTGTCTTACAGGTTGCGTTGCCATCCCGCTTTTTCTAAATTTTTAACATGGTGATATAGGACAAAATTTTGTATAAATGTGCTTAAAGAGAATTATTTTTTAGTAATCATTATGAAATTTACAATAATTATTTATAATAGAGATAGTCAACTGGGAAAAATGTTTTGTACGTGTAGGAGCCACGCCACCCCCCCTGGGGGGGAAGTCCCCCCTCGAGGGGAGTAAATTTTCAAGATGGGTATCTTTCGAAAGGTCTCATCAATACCTTTAAAACGAATGGTTGAACTATAAATCTGTGATAATTTAAAACAAAGTTATCGATTTTTTTTTACTTTTAACAAAAAAAAACTTAGAAAAAAAAATCGTATTTTTTTTTTTTTTTTTTTTTTTTTTTAAATATTGTTACTGGTTGAATATGTATTACTTTTAACAAAAAAAAAAAAAAAAAAAAGAAAAAGAAAAAAATCGTATTTTTTTTTTTTTTTTTTAAATATTGTTACTGATTGAATATGTATATAGGAAAATATAGAAGAAAGTCTTGTGGTGGCCACAACATACTAGTTTTTTTTTTTTCCGAAGAAACAGCTCGTACACCTATAATTTTATTTCTATTTCTGGTGCGAAACTGACTTATTTGACCTGCGGATTATACACCGAAAATTACAGTAATTACAGTTTTTATGTATTGCTTAGAGTTCTCCCTATGTTTCAAATGGGAAGGATGCTGAGCAACTTTTTTTTCTTCTTTCAATCCACCAATTATACAGTATTTGAATAAATGTATGGGGATGTTTATTTTGAATTTTAGCTTGTTTGAAGAGGAGAGAAGAGAAGGGAGGAATTCTTAAAATTTTTAAACTTGTGAAAATGAGAAATCATGCAGTAATAGAGTCAATCTGCTTTGATGGCTTGCTTACTTTGAAATTTAGCAAGTGTGTGGGGGAGAAAAGGATTTCTTGCGATTGCTTTTAATTTGTGAAAAATGGGGGTTATGTGTAGTATTGGAACGAATGTGCTTTGATGCTTACTTTGAATAGTTTGTGTGTGTGAGAGAGAAAAGGGAAGAACTATTGCAATTTCTTTTAATTTCTCATGAATGAAAAGGAAATTTTCCTATTCCCAACATAAGTGTTCGAATCATTTCAAAATGCATTCTGTGATATTTTGTAATAAAAAAAAATCCAAAGGAATTTTCATATAATTAGATATGCCTTTTTATGATTTTATTTTCTTCTATGCATATAAAACTGCTTGAAATTCTTCGACTTCAGGTTCTCGATGGATATGTATTTTGAGAGGTCCTGAATATGGTTTGACCATTTTTAGAAAATGTTTGTCTGTGTGTTACAAAAATTTCGTGGCGCTTTCTCTCAGGGGGAAAAAGTCTACAAGAGATGAGTGGATATGTCTTACTAGCTACGCAGTGGGAAATTGGCGAAATTCCATAAACTTTATTTGGATGAACTTCCTAATGAATTGATACTGACTAGAAACTGTCCAGCAAATTGTTCTGCTACATTGCAGTTTTCCCTATTACGGGTAGAACACATCTCAACTTCTATGGAGTGTAAGTGCACATAATTTCATAGATAAGACTGCTTATATAAATCAGGGTTGGTAGGTTTTTGACACATGACAGTTTTTGACGGTTTAAACCACAGTTTAAACTGTCACGTCAAAAACCCTGTGTCAGAAACCTTATGTCGAAAACCACAAATTTTACACTTCTTGGTATATTTTAACAATGAAGTAGTCATGTTTAGAGAAATAAAAAATGTAGTCTTAAAAAAATGGTTAATTTATAAGTTTCCCATGGTTAAAAATAATTTTTTGAAGAGTTATCTGTTTTCTATGAATGCCAATGATTTCTGTTTAAGTACAAAAAAATTATATTTATTACCTTTACAAAATACAAAAATTTGAATATAGAAATTTGTATGTTCTAAGGTGAACTACTTATTGCACTTTAAGTTACCAAAAATTTTACAAAGCCTTATTTTTGAAAAGTACGCTTTACTAAATATATATTGATTGATAAATTGAAAGGTGCCATAAATATTTTATCCCAATGAATAAAATGACTGTACAATATTGCATTGTGTCTTTTCATTTTGGGTTATAATCAATATCAGTAGCATGTTTTAATGTTGTACGAATAAACATTTTTCAGGTATTGCATGATTAGTTGAACGAAATTTTTAATATGAATTACATAATGCAATTTTAAATTAATTATTTCTAATTAAGAGGATAATGGACAGTATATCTCTCTTGTGAATTAATATCTTAAATTTGTGAAAATTTGCATTAAAATATGCATTAAAACTTCTCAAACTATATCTAAAGAAAAAATAAATTTCCTCCACATTTTACAATGCTCGTGTCTAATTTTAATCTTTAATTTTATATCTTGATTTTACATTATTATAAGTTTAACAATATATTCTAAAATATCTGGATATTACTTTGGGGATTTACTGATATGATTTCTTTAAAGCCATATTTTAATGCTAAACATTTTCACTGAAGTTTCAGCATTCAACATAATTAAAATTAACCTATCATTGAATTTACTAACTAAGTAATAACCTAATATGTTTAGTTTATATTTTTAAATCATATTAATCTTAAAGTGAGAAGGAAAAAATGTAAAATAATAATAATAATAATAATAATAATTAGCAGAAAACATTTAAAAATTAAGTAAAAGTAAAATTTTTATTTATTTTGTAAAATTTATTTAGTTTTAAAGTATTATTAATATGCTTAGTTGTATTACACATTTAGTACATAGCAGCTTAAAAATATGTATAAAATTATTTTACTTTACAGTGTCCAATTTTCGTATATGGTTTTCGACAGTTTTTGTCGGTTTAAACCAGTTTTTGACAGTTTAAACCAGTTTTTGACACCTGTCACGTCAAAAACTGGTTTTTGACGTCAAAAAACCAACCCTGATATAAATAATATTGAAATTGGATGAACTTCCTAATGAATTGTTGCTGACTAGACACTGGCCAGCAAATAGTTTTACTACACTGCAATTTTCCCTATTTACGGGTAGGACACATCTCAAATTCTATGAAGTGTAAGTGCACATAATTTCATAGATAAGACTACTTATATATTAAAATAATATTGAAATTTGTGTATAAGAATTGTTTATAATTTATCATTGTGGATTCTTTTTAAAATATTGGTTTAAAAACTTTTTCTTAAATTTACCTTTTCATATCAAATTTATTATTCATCTTCCACAAAATTTAACAAACATTCATAAAAGCTCTCCTTTTACTCAGTTCGGCTCTCAATTTCTTTACTATGTTACATGTGATCTTCTAACGCAAATGAAATACTGTTTAGTATTTTGATTTAGATTTGTTGCTATATTTCTCACTTTATTAGGGTTTAATATTTCACTTCGTAATTGCGTTTTAAATTCTTTTGTTGTTAATTCCGAGAGTCGTCGAGCAGCGATAGCGATTTCATGTATTCTCAACTGGCACTTCATTCAGAATCAATATGCACTTTTATTTTTCTTACGGCTATAGTTGCCCTTGAAAAAGACATAGTTGTTTTGGGGGAAGTTTCAAAGTTATTTTTTACTTCTTTAATTTAATGCTGTTTTTTATGCAATCTTTAGTTTGATGTGTTGTTAACTAACAAGGAAACATTCAAAAGGTGATACCTTCAAAAAGTATTGAAAAAAAAATTATGTGATTCTACTCTTCATAAAACACCAGAAAATAAAAAAAAATTATCGGCTGAAATGAATTACAGCGACCACAAAAAATTATCAAAATTAAGCATATTTGGCGATTTCACACTGCTAGGCGATTAAATTTGAGTACTTGGCGAAGAAGCAAAACACGGTTCTGTTCGTACACTGCAATCTCGGTTCTAGCAAACGTATCGCCTAACAGAGCTAAATCGCCAAATATGCTTAATTTTGATAATTTTTTGTGGTCGCTGTAATTCATTTCAGCCGATAATTTTTTCATTTTCTGGTGTTTTATGAAGAGTAGAATCACATATTTTTTTCAATACTTTTTGAAGATGACACCTTTTGAATGTTTCCTTGTAAGTATTTTTAATGTCGAATAAAATTTTTGTTTCCTGGTTTTTTTAAATCATTATAATGCTAAAATTAAATATTTAAATGTTTTACTCAATTTCGGGGTACATACCTGCTTTCAACAGCCGCTTTTCAGCCGTACTTTTCACGGAATGCTTTGATAGCTGTATCGCAGCTTTGCATATTGCATAACAGACTCTGCTAAATGCTATGCTACAGCATTTTTCACTATTATTAAAGTGTCGTTCGACATGATCAACATCTAAATAAATTTAATCGCACTAAATATGATGTATAAGATGCATATTACAGTGCTGCCAACTCTCCCGTTTTTCACGGGACACTCCCGCATAGCTGCCAAGTTTTACTCCTTGGGAGTAAAATTTACTCTCTTTTGACATTTTTTACACTTTTACTCCTAGATCACTATTTTTACTCTTTTTCTACTATTTCAACATTTTTCTACCGATTTTTACTTTCGTCTATATGTAATATAGAGAAAGTATTGGATTCATGAAAATTTTCGACCTCCGTTTTTTGATGGATTTACACGTTTTGGGATGTCCTGAACACGAACTGATAGTTTTTAGAAAATGTCTGTCTGTCTGTGTGTATCACGTTTATTGTGGACGCTGTATCTGACGAATCAATGAATGAAATTTAACCAAACTTGGTATTTAGTTGCACCCTGACATAAACTGGTGCTGAATAGATTTGGGGATCAATCGCTCAGCAGGTGGCACTGTTATCGCATTTTATGCAAACTTTCAACATGGCAGTATAGGACAAAATTTCGTATAAATGTGCATAATGGGGGGGGGGGGGTAAATTTCCAAGATGGGTATCTTTCGAAAGGTTTCATTGATAATAGTAGTAGTTAACTAGGAAAAAAATTTTGTGCATGTGGGGGCATCATTTCAAGATGGGTATCTTTCGAAAGGTCTCATCAATACCCTTAAAATGAATGGTTGAACTATAAATATGTGATAATTTAAAACAAAGTTATCGTTTTTTTTTACTTTTAACGAAAAAAAAACTAGGGGGGGGGGAGGTCTGCAAATTTTTTTGTTTGTGCGCTGTTTTACTCCTTGGAATTCTTGCAGGTTGGCAGGTATGCTCCCGTTTTTTAACCCTATCTCCCGTTTTTACGTTTTAATATGTATTTCTCCCGTTTTTCTAATATTTTCGAAAAATCGAACTAAAAACGCTAATTTTTGGACAATTTGTAAGTGCCATCTTTTCAGATTTACGAAGGCCTTCCAATTCACAATCTTTCTGCATCCACAACATAAATGTCGATATTCATTTAAAACTTACTTTATGAGATTTTAGAATCTCTAAAGAAACAGAATCCTTCAATATTTCTCGCTTACGTAATAGATTGGGGCAAAGTGTTTCTTTTTTTTTCTTCTTCCAAACAAAGAACAGGCGAGGTGCAGCACCCTCCTTAAATTATCTGGGGAAAACTCTGGATCAATGTTTTTATGAACATTGATCCAGTTGTTTTATTAGATTTTAGAACCAACTGAAGCGATATAGGGGTTCAAAATTCTTTACATATGTAGCTATTTTTAGACTTTGTTAATGAACTTGTTAACTATTTGTTTTTCCCCAATAAGTTTAAAATATAAATTATCAAACAAAAGTTATATTAGGTCTTTTTAGTTAAAAAAGTATCATGTATTGAATAAAATAATTTTGTTTTGTTTTTCTCCACGAAACCGTAAATCTCCCTTTTTCTCCCTTGAAATTATGTAAAATCTCCCTTTTTCTCCCTTGAAATTATGTAAAATCTCCTGTTTTTTTTCCCACCAAGGTTGGCAGCTGATATTATGTAAACTAAATTTTTATTTTGGTGCATATCACCTGAAATGTGGCACTGCTTGCTGTTACATTTTCTAAAAATTTCCTGATAGTTATAGCTCAGCATATTTTGCTTATTGCCCCCCCCCTTCAAATTATTAATTTTAATTGAAACAAATCTTTTTAGCGCTACAAAAATTTAGTTGTTGATATTATAACTGTTTGGAAAAAGTCGCCTTTTTTTAAATGCTTTGTCAAAATAATTCATTAAACTATTAATGTTTAAACTTTTAAATATTGAAAATAATCATTAAAAAAAAAATCTCGTTTACATTTATTTCTTTGTCCTATCGTTATTTTGAATCAGTTCTTATACAAATGGAAAACTTCTTCTTGTTCTTACTATAATAGAATTGACGTTTTATATACATTGCAAGGTTTATTCTTATAACTATTGATTTTATGATTTTCTAATGCAAGCGTTTTCATTTAAACTTTCTCAAAAAAAAATAAAAAATAAAAAAAATTAATATTTCAATCAATTTCTGCATATATATGATTAATTTTAGTTTTAGAGCGCTTTTTTGTATACTATCAGTATATTTTACCACATTTTCTGAAGACATGATAAAAATTAGTATGTTGTGGCCATCACAAAACTTTCTTCTATATTTTCCTAATACAAATTCACATAGTACAAATTATTCATTTTTTCTGTTATGAATGTTGACTATTTTTATCTTAGCATTAAACGAAATGTCCAACGGAAATGATTCTTTACCATGCAGATGACATACTTCCTGTTCTCGGAGAAATTTACAGTACAGCAGCGCCATCTATCGGCCGATATGCATCCAAATTCAATCAGCATAATGTCTCATAATAGCCTTTTCACACCAAGTTTTGTACGATTATACGCAATAGAACCTGCATATAGCCTTTCCTTAAATAGCAGAAATCGCTGTATAGCAGCGCCACTTGTGAAGCGACTGTACATTAGTTCTAGAGATATAGCCTTCGCTGAAATTTTGGAAATCGCTGTACAGTAGCGGCACCTGCTGAGCTATTAGCACCAAATGTTGATGAGCACTAATGTGTCCAAGTGCAACTCCACATGCAATTATGAGCAGTATTCCTGAGATAGAATTGCATTAAAAATTTTGTTACAGAGGGTCAAATCGTGTTCTGGATATCTCGAAACATGTAAATCCCTTGAAACTCGGAAGTCGAAAATTTTTACAAATCCAATACTTTCTTTTATTGAATGCAGAAGAAAGTTATAATGTAGAGTGAAGCGGGGGTAAGTGTAACAACATTTCGGCAGAGTTCGACTTTGTTTTCATGTTGTTAGTTCCGATTATACTTATGTTAGTGTGGGATAAAATAAAGCCGCACTGCAGAAAATTTGACTTGAAACTTTTTTTATTCATAACTTTAAAACTAATGATTGAAACAAATTAAACTGACATGTTTGTATAACATCAAAAAGATAAAATGATACCCATGTACATTTTTGATTTAGTATTTGGCTTTATTACCCTCTACGAAGTATTTAATAAAATTCTACATAGATTTCTTTTTAAACACAATATAATAAACACATACTTTGTATTCTATTATGATTTATTATATGGAATAAACACGTTATATTTTAATGTATGAAATGAAACCTTTTATTTGTTGGATCTAATCAATTACTTAATAAAAATATGTATTCTGCATTGGGTAATCCACCTTCATATTGAAATACTGTTTTAATTTTTAATGCGCGGTGGCATAGTATTATACAGTTTTTGTAGGCTACAAATTTTGAACCCTCCCTTTTATAGACTAAACTTTTTTGAGCGGATTGAGACAAAGAAATTCTACGGTATTCTTTGTGTGATTTAACTTAAAGTGAAAAAAGTTATGATTACTTACAGAGTTAAAGGTTCTAATGGAAATGGATAAGCATCCGAAATACCTTAAAAATAGTCGGTCAGGAACCACTTTTTTAATGGCCGTATTTAATTTAGAGTTGATTGATTCCTTGAGCATGAAAATTTGCCCTATTCCTTGAAAAGTTATGTACCACAGTACGGGAAATGTGTCACTGTTTTAGGAGTGCAATTTTCATTAAGTCGGTCACTTTTTCGTCGACCTACTAGCTTGTTTCTGGCAACTCGAAATAAATTAAACTTGACTCATCACAGAAAACCAATTCAGCCCAATAATTAACTGATATAGATATTTTTTTTAGTTGTTTGGTCTCAATAATGATTCACTTGCATCTAAATGTTTTACCACCTAGCGCATTAAAATACATTTTGCTTTTCATTTTTTGTCCCACAGTATACACTTCTGAAAATTTGTGGGCGTAAACAAATAATTGGCTTTTAAAAGAATGAGCTTTTAATTTAACTATGATTTAACAATGTTCCACTTTAAGAAGGAAAAAAAAATCCTTTTATGTTTCGAAGTTCCACTTGTCCCATGATTTTTGGCAGATGTAACCTTGGCCTACTTACCCACATACAATGCATTGAGATATTTAAGATCAGTTTTTAGATAGTAAAAACTTTCAAAAATCTCAGATTTTTGAATTTCTTAAATATCTGAACTCGTTATAGAGTTGTGAGCTTTTTCTACTCCTATAACTAACACTTCGCGTTTTAAATTTCAACAAAACCATAAAGTTCGGGATATATTAGGTTTCATTGAAAGTTACAGGACAAAATTGAAAAATCAAGGTATAAAAATATAAGTGACAAAATTGAGGTGCTTGGAACAAATGTAAACACCTTGGTTACACTTCTCCGCCATACAAATTCCTGTGTGTAAATGTAACCCCGCTTGATAAACCAAAAGGGTTAATAGGTTTTTGGATCTCGTACGGACCATCCTTATCACATAATCATCACGTGCACTCGTTTTTCTAAGGCAACTGTTTCTCTTAAGAAGGTTCACAAACTTTTCTGAAATTTTAAATTTACTAAAAGCTTGATGCACAGGTGTCTTGCTCACATTTACCCTCGAACTTATTTGACGTTCATAAAATCCAATTTTATGCAGGGTCAATATTTCTGACCTTTCTGTAACAGTAAGTGAAGGTTTTTTACCCATTACAATAATTACACAACAGCGCTGTCTACGACAAAATCCAATAAACGACTGGCGATAAACGTGCCGGCCACCTTTATTTATAGCAGTAGAATGCGTCTGATACAATCGGCACATGAGATGGCGCAATAATCTGCGCAAAGGGTGCAATGTGTTAAAATACTGAAAATCAACTACTGGTCTTAAACTTTTGCAAATGACTGTATTTGTAAAACTGTTATCGCTATCACAAAATTTTCTTATACACAAATTCCTGCAGTGCAAATTATTTATTAACCTTCCTACCCTGTTGAAAAAATTTTACGTTTTACCTGTATGGGTCGAATCGACCCACTTTGTATAGATTGAATTTAGGTCTTAAGAAAGAATTTCTATGGAGCTCATTTTACATCTACGTTTCGGACAACTATCGCTATCTATGGAATGGACTATTCCTGAAAATGAAGTCTACTCAAAAGAAAAAATTGGTGTTTTAAGCATTTCTGTGCATGTTAATTAATACACGTTTCTGTGCACGTTTTACCTGTATGGGTCGAATCGACCCACTTTGTATAGATTAAATTTAGGTCTAAAGAAAGAATTTCTATGGAGCTCATTTTACATCTACGTTTCCGATAACTATCGCCATCTATTGACTATTCCTGAAAATGAAATCTACTCAAAAGAAAAAAATTAGTGTTTTAAGCATTTCTGTGCATGTTAATAATGTGGATCAAATCGACCCAGACAGGTAATATGTCACATATTTTTTAGGGTGGTTTAAAACAAACCAATGACTCTGAAAACATCATATATTAAACGAATGCATATTTTTGAGGCATACATAATGTTTGAACAATCAAAATTAAAATCTGTAGAAGATATCGAAAGATAAATTTTAAAAATGGGTCGAATCGACCCATACAGGGTAGAAAGGTTAAAATTAGTTTCCAGGAAGAATGTCGACGATTGTAATTACAGGAAAGTGTAACACTAAATATCAAAAGAAATTGAATTTTATGCTAATACAAAAGATATCTTTGAAAATGCTTTATTTTATTTTATTTTATTTTATTTTATTTTTTTTTTATTTTTATTTTTTTAACTTTTTCAAACAAAGTTGATTAACAACTATTTAAAAATTTTGGAAATTTTTCTTTCTTTTTAATAATAATAAAATGTATTTTAAGCTGTCATCTCAGAGGCAACATAAGTTTTTAAAGTGTTCATAACCTATCTTCATTTATAATCAAACGGGAACTCCATTATTTCATCATAAAAGGTGTTGTGTTTATAACCTATGCGAACGGTATGAATTTTCTCTTTTGTTTACAATAAAAATGATTCTTCAGTCTTTCTTTATTAATGGTACTGAATTTCATCATTTATAATTCGAATAAAAGATTTTGCATGCGAAATGCTCAATTATCCCATTTTTAGTAACTGACACAAGGTGAAAAGCAATGATAGCTATAGTAGAGGACAGGCCCTCTACTAAGAAATCGGGACAAGAGTAAGAAACAGGGGCAAATCTTGTCAAGGGCAAATTAAGAAAATAAAATTCCTTGAAGAGGTTTGCACGTGCCCCGCTCATTCATGTTTCCATTAAAGATGACCATTAAATACTGATACAGAATATCGTTACCGAAACTGCGAAAAATTATGCATGATGATGTATATTTGTATGCATCACATCACGCAAATGAGACGATCACGTTGATGAATGGGGATAATGGTAGAGCATAGTTTGTTTAGATCACTATAATAGAATTTTTCTGCTAGAATTGAAAATGGTATTTGGGCAATATCACTAAATTAATTTTAATGTATTTTTGTAAATGCTGCTTATTTTATTGAGAAGTGTGAGGGGGGGGGGGGGTTGCTTTTTTATTTTATCTTCAGAAAAAATTCGTATATATATATATATGAGGAAGGGAGCAAAACGGAATTTCACATACCTCTTCATATATATATATTAAAAAAAAAAAAAAATAGTAAAGTTATTGCTTTAAAATACAACAAAAACAAACACGTAAAAACCAATTTCAGGAATTTTGGAAATTTGCTTCCAAATGGGAAGAAAGGGGGCGAAATGGGTTTTCCACATTTTAAAATAAGCACACTACAATAATTTTGCACACCTTTAAATAATTTTAGTCCATAGGCCTCAGTGATAAAGAATTTCTCTTTTTAGAATTCTTTTTTATTCACCCGGGTTGTCTGTCATCGAGCCACTTTTCTGCTATATTTTGACTCAAGGGTCATCCCAATGAATATGAATGGCCATGAGTAACCAGTGAGTGAGTGACCCCTGGGTTATCAGTGAGTGGACCCATAAGTAACTCAGAATAACGGAAAATTTTTACAGTATTTGAAGAATTTCAAAACGTTCGCTTCTTGCTTCATTTCGGTTTTAAATTTTACTTTCGGTTTTTTAGTCTTAATTAAAAAAAAGATTTTTTAATAGAATGCTTTTTTATCGGCTTCCTAAAAAGTAGTAAATAAGGCAAAATTTTCTGTACTCAAACCAATTAAAAGATCAAAAGCTTTCATTGATGACAAAGTATGTTATTATTATATAGTAGGAGTAGCAAGCTACGCCCGCTTCGCTGGTCAATATTTTTAAATGAATCACAAAAATTAATGAATTCTCAAAATTGCATTAATTTTTATCTGAAAAAAGAGAGAAAAAAAAATTCTGATCGGGAAAAATGTCGCACAGGGCAGCCTAGGCCACTGTGCGCTGTGCGAGCGTATTTATGTTCAATACTCTTAACGAAGCACTATATTATCGTAAGGGAAAAACATAAATATAAAATGCAAAAAAATTCTTCTCATCAGTGGAATAATCGGTCCGAGCCACCACTGCGTGCGGCAGCGTATATATGCGCGCACGGTGCGTGTGTTCCTTCGCCCACCGTTCCCGCCCCTCCTAATTATTTTACACTTTGAAAAATATCCGCAATCGTTTTCTCGGGCTTTTAAACCTAATAATACTAATTTCGAATGTTCTATCTAAATTTCTTTATTTTTGCCCCTGCCCCCCCCCCCTTTTTTTCCCCCCTTCCTCACCTTGGAGACCGAATATCTAAAGTTCCAGAAATTGGTTTTTAAATATTTGTGTTAGCTATATTTAAAGCAAAAATTTTACGGATATCTGTTCTTCTTTTTTTTTTTTTTTTTTTTTTTTTTGAGATATGAAGGATTTTGTGAAGTCACGTTTTGCCCTCCCTCCCCCTCCTTGGGGGCGCGAAGTTTGTAAAATCGCTTCTTAATGGATGTCTACGTAATAGAAGGAACATTGTCACAAAATTTCATGCTTCTAGGTCCAGGGATATGGGCTGGGAGATGATGAATCACTCACGCACTCACTCAGGGTAAACGGTTTTATATATATAGATGTAGTCATCAATGAATGCTTTTGATCTTTTAATCGGTTTGAGTACAGAAAATTTTGCCTTATTTACTATTTAGGACGGCTTTATTCTTTTTAAGAATCTTTTTTTTTTGTGTGTGTGTGTGTCCTTGTCAAAGAACTACAAGTCCTACATTCATCAAAATCTATACAGGTCTTGCGACGGTAACCTATAACGTATTTACCAATTTTCAACTCATTCAAATAAAGTATTTAGACGCTATTATGTTTACACACACACACATTCCTTTCTGTAAAAAGCGCAAAAATATACTTAGTAAACCTTAAAACGTTTACATACTCTAAAATCTCGAAGTTATTTTTCTTTTTCCCTTTCACGATTACAATACTTTACTTAGATAACACAATATATTCGGAAAGCAAAAATTAACATAGAAATAAATCCACAAAGTAATACCCAATAGGTTGGTTTAAGAGCATATTGTTAAATTATAATAGTCGAGCGAAAAAAATGAAAAGTAACGTGTAAGAAAACATTTTTAAGTATGTTCAAAAAGTTTTTGATTTTATTTAAATTGTCTTCTAGAAATATTTAATATCGATACATCTAAATGCATACTTTTCACAACTCAAACAGCAATTGCCCCCCCCCCCCCCCCCAAAAAAAAAAAAAAAAAAAAAAAGGAACGTTCACATTCTTTTGAATACTTGGATCCATTTGAGAGAAAAGCTGCTTTGCTACGTGCTACGACTAATAGCATAATTTTTTATAGCACGCAAACTTCTTAATTTCAAGGCCATCACGTGGACATAATGGATCAACCTGGATTTAAAACGTGCTCCAAATAGTAGTGTAGTACTTTGTCACGAGCAAAATCATACAGGTAGCAAATAGCATTTTTAACTCTGATCCCAGGTTCATGTTGCCCCCGTGTATTTTATCGTATTTGAGAGGTCACAGCCATATAATCAGCAGCGAAGTAATACATAATATGTATGAATCTAAGGTGCTAAGTGTAAAAATGAAGTTGCACAAATATTAGAAGCTTTTATTATTATTTTTTTTAATGTCCCCACTTTGCGACATAGTGATAAGTTGGAATCGAATAAAGTAATAATATTATTGACGCGTTTGAATTTCCAAATACATATGTCAGTCAAAATATCTTATTTTTTCAACTAATTAACTTCTTTTAATTAAAATTTAGAATTTTTTTCTTTCATATTTGTTTACATGTATTGATCACCCCCCCACACACACACACACAAAAAAAAAAAAAAAAAAAAAAAAAAATCATTTTATAGTAAAGAAATCGCTCTCGACATGATTTTAAAATCTGGCAAAGTTATAAAAAAAAAATAATAATAAATAAAAATTTAAAAGATTATGCGTAGATTTTTAATTATCTTACTCTATACACAGTAGAAAAAGTATTGTTTTGTATTAATTTTCACAATTAGTTTTTGCTATTTTCTACATTTTGAAAATTCTTTAAATTCGAAAATCTGGTTTTTAGTGTTCGGTCTGTGTATCATCGACATAACTCAAACATATTTAACAGGAAATCAAAATTCAATATTTTGAATCTGTGTTATATGGGAATGTTACTCGAAATGTTTTTGTGACATCGGACGTACACAGACCGACAGAAATGAAGTTGACAAAATTTGATTTGATGATTTCAGCTGATCTTTATGGTTTTTGATATGCTTAAACCGAAAATGCAGCCAATTTTTCTCTATAACGTATAGATTTTTGTCAATACGGGGCGTTTACCGACACAATTTCTTACATATACCATCATAACAATCAGTTGGTTGTTTGATATGGTTTTAAGTCGCACTAGTGCTTCACAATTACAACAATGGGCATCTATTATTAATTAATCATGGAAACATACTATAAAACTTACTATATAATTATATTGGTGGAAGAGTAATGGAAGAAGTTGTATAGGCAGGCACCCTGTATTGACAAAAATCTATACGTGATAGAGAAAAACTGGCTTCATTTTCGGTTTCAGCACACCAAAAAACATAATGACCAGCCAAAATTATAAAATCAAAATTTTACATGTCGACCTGTGTAATTCGTATACAGGGATATACAAAAATATTCAAATACTTTCAAAAAATCACATTTTTTATCACTTTATAGGTAAAAACTGAAAAAGGAAAAAAATTTTCGTTTTGGGCAAATATATATAATTTTTTTTATTTTTTCCCTATTCCTTTAACAATGATTGTATTTTACCATCCAGTTGGCGCTACTATGAGCAAACATTTTTTTTTTTTTTTTTTTTTTTTTAGCACAACTTTGCTTTATTTTTTAAGTTATCTTTTTGACTAATTGAAATGATCAACTCTGAATCCTTGGATAATTGCACTATTTCTATAACTTTCCTTGACTTTCTGTGTTAGCGATTCGAGAGGAGATAGCCGGACATACATACAATAGGATTCTTAGTAACGACAGACAGGGCTGTTGTTTCAGACAGCGATTTTAGCGTAATAGAAATTTGCGGTACGCTACCTTGAATCAATCATCTATATACATTCAGTGAAAATTGAAGTTTATTTCATTGTTTTTCTAATAATTTCAAATCTATTAGCAATTTTTTTTATTCAGTTTATTGTTTTGAAAGAAAGATCGGCGAAACACGCTGGTTATTTTGCTTTAATGGCGACCAGCGTTAGAAATCTTGCTATTCTAATTTATTTAACTGTCCGAATGATTTTTCCCGAAGAGAAATTTCCACTGTTTATGAGTGTTTTCTTATTTTATTTTCGAAATTGACTGCTCTTAAAATGATTTTAAACCTTTTACAGGCCGAATTTAGATCCAGGTATATTTTTCATTAGTTATCTGCATATTTTACTTTATAATACTTTAGTTAAGGGATGTTAATCATTTAAATGTGAAAAAATACATACATAAATATTAATTGTCATTAATAATAATTATTAAGATTCTTAAATTATTAAGATTAATATTATAGATTATTAACATAATCTGATTAATATTATCAAGTTTGATGTCCTTTTCGATAATACGAGCTGTTTAAAATAAACCAACTGATATTCAGAGTCATCGGATACTTTCAAATTTTTATGAATTTTTTTATTTGTACTCTATGGGAAGAAATATGAAAATGATCATTTTGGGGATTTTTTGTACAGTTACCAACTAATGATAGGGATGTTGCTTCTGTTTTAAAAAATCAAGTCATCTTTTAAGTATGTCCGTTAATTTTTTCAAGTCAATATTAGTGCAATTTAATTTTTTAAATAAGTTTTAATTTGATGTTCCCAATTGGGAACATTGGCCTGTAAAAGGTTTTAATTTGCCCTTTTGGTAATTTATCAATGCTTCATCTTAATTTTAATCTTGTATCGCTACATGATTCGTAGAAAATAAACGTGGAATAGTGTTATGGTAAGTTTGTTGTGAATAAATTCAATTTTGCTTAATTAATAATGTCAATTGTATTAACTAATTTCTTTAAATTAATATTGTATTCTCAGGATATTTAATTTATTCACTAATTAATTTTTATTGGTTATTTTGGTTTTCGGTGACATTTAATGATCTGTTATTCTTCATTTTACTACGTTTTAAATTATATATATATATATATATATGTATATATAATGTCAGGTTTTAATTCACTATACAAACTACACCGTTCAACCGATCCCTATGAAAATTGGTAGACTTATTAATCAGGACAAAATCCAACTAACGCCGTATTTTTTAGTTCAATCGGATAATTGGTTTAAAAGAAATTAAATAAAAACTTTAAAATTATTTAAAAAGAATAAACAACTTTAAAAATACTTAAGAAAAAAAAAAAAAAAAAAAATGCCCGAAAAAAAGCGAACGTTTAACTTTTTTTTTCTATTATTTAATTTGAAAAACAGGGCTTTTTGTGCATTTAGACCAATTAAAAATTGGTTTTTCCTTTTTTGTTTTAATAGCATGATGAGAATCAATGCGTATCAGAAAATGTTTGAATCGCTTAAACTGATAATAATAATAATAAAGCTTACTATGAAACGATATTATGGCTGAAAACTGTAGACAGCTTTCGATATATTTTTAATTAACTTACAGACATGAAAAGGAGAGAAGCGGTGGAGGAAAGGGAGATTCATCACCCAGAGAAAGGATTTGATTTAAAACTACAAAATGTGTTTTGTTCAAGTTATTTTGTTATTTTAAACCAAATTTTCATTAGAAATAAACTATCAGTTTTGTTACGACAACACAACAGATATTAACAAATTTACAAAACGTCAACGGAACGGAATTCCTTCTTATTTGCTTATATTAACTATATATATATATATATATATATATACTTCGTTATATCTGCTGCAGTGTTTGAAAAGATTTTCAATATATACACATGTATGTATAAACTTTGCTATAACTTTTGTATATTGTAACTAAAAAACAATTTTTTGTTAGAAAAGAAAAAAAATATTTTTGCTATAATTGCAACAAAAACTATTTTGTTAATCTAAGCTAAATGTCTATTGGAACACATTTAAACGGAAAATTTTGTTGAGCACACTAATTTTTTCGCCAATTCAACAAAACTTTCCTATGAGTGTATACATGAAAAATCTTCCAGATGATTACACTCTTAAAAATACGTCGTTTTCAAAGTATATACGCGCGTACGTAAATGATTTTCAAATGTCATTTGAAAATCCAGATATATGAAGAAATGTTTTCTCACTAGCATTACATAAGAATTTTCTACCTTTGTGACACTTTGAAAAACTGTATTGCCTTTAAAAATGCAATGTATTCAAAGTTTCTCTGTTGGATCAAACTGCAGCTGAAATCATATTTACATACGTAATACAAATTTAGAAAAATGTACTTGCATTAGTTGGGATGCCCTCCCCCCCCCCCCTCAAAATTAAGCATATTATAAAAGAGTTCTTTCCAAGGCTATTTTTAAATAAGAAATGATTACCTACTGACATATTCCCTTTTTCTTTCCTCCATTACCCGACTACCGTAAAGAATGGAAGTATTGTATTCGGTCCGAAAATTCAATATCGAGTTTTCACCTAATTTACGTGTTTGAAGGCCTCCTGAATCCAACAAAAAGTAGTTTTCGACAGTTGGTCAGTGTGTGTGTGGAATCTGCTGATTATCATATCTCCAAAACTAATAAAAATAGAACTACAAAACTTCAGAATTGAGACAAGTCTCGAGTACAGATGAATTTTCCAAATTTTGGTGAACATTGAAGAACAACGTCCTGTATAAATAGTTCACTTTCAGGTCTCGCAAAGGCGTTACTTTAAAAACAGCTGTACGGATTTTTTCCAAACTCGCCATATTATAACCCCATTTTGAATATCCTTCTGTACGCATTTTTTTTCTGGTCAACAATTGAATTAGCCAACTTTTGGTTCGGTATCTCAAAAAAGACGCTAACGATTTTCTTAAATCGTTACGTAAACCCATTTTAGATATCTTTTCTCCTGTATTACGCGGTTATTACAGGAAAATAAAGTCATCCTGATTAGGTAGGTCAGCTTCAGATCTCTGAAATTGGTGTCTGGAAAAATGGCTTGACAGATTTATTTTTCTTATTTTTTAACTCTCTAAGTAAATCTGTTTTATGTTTTTACGCGTATACCAGCTTTCTCTTACAGGGAAATTTTTAGGTGTCTACTTTTTTAGGTTAATTTTATGTCTTCTGATCACATTATCTCCAAAAAGTGCGTACAATACGTGTAATAGTGGGTGATGGAAGTCGTGCCGCTGTTTCACTCCAGGTTTTTTTTTAGTCTGTTCTTTAACACAAAAAATTTGCAGTGCAGAAAGTGTAATTCAGTTACTTAAAGAAAAATGTTTCTATAGATTTAATTATGGCACATATTCTATATATTTGTCTTTTTTCAGTTAAAGGAATGCATCTCAGCGCATCAAAGTCGGTCAACCCCATGTGTTGAATTGAAAAATCTTCATAATTGTCCGTTACATACTAATACAGATTTTAAAATTGCGTTTTCATATTTAAAGAATTAATGCAGTTAGAATTTTTTTTTTTTTTTTTTTTCGAAAATTGTTTTTTTAAATTAATATTTTATTATTAAACTAAAATGCAAAATTGCATAAAGTCAAATCGTATATTTTACATTTTCAAAATAAATTTGAAAAATTAAAATCAATTTTTGAAAAACACGCATTGACTTTAAATCGTGGAACTTTTGAATGTGAAAATCGTATTGAAAGAATATAAAAGTAATACACATATACATTGTACCGTTCTGCCTTTTCCACTACTATATTTATATAGCAATATTCACCTTAACTGATAGTGGAAAATACTATAGAAGTTTACAATATAAATATAGTGTTGAAAGAAAGATAAAAAAAAAAAAAAAAAAAAAAAAAAGGCCGAACTGTACTATGTATAATAATGAATAATAACGGGTTTATTTCCCCTTAGGTTAACATACAGGGTGGCGACAATCAGGAAAAACGGGGAAATCACGGAAAAATCAGGGTACTTTATCAATCTGGGAATGTCAGGGAAAAATCAGGAAATCTTATAAAAACATCCAAAAATCATGGGCATTTTCATTTTTGCCCAGCAAGCGTGACTGTAAGATCACCAAACAGGTGTTATCTTAACCAGGATTGCACAAGATTGGCTGCTTTCTAGTCATGATCATACGAATCTCACCAAGTTAACATAAATAATAATAATAAAATAAATATTTTTAGTGCAACAACTTGAGGGGTAATTTTATGTTTTTATGCTAATATGTTGTGCAATTAAAATGAATCATATTTTTATAATTCTGTTAATTTCGCCAAAATTTTGAATGTTTCATTTTATTTCACTTTTTGTAAGTGAACAAAGGGGAAAAAAATAAATAAATAAATAAAAAGCCCATCAGTATAGTTTTTTTTTTTTTTTTCAATGATTTAGCGAGCATATCACACAAGAGTGATGTTCACAAAATTATGAAATGTATATGATAGGTAACCGAAATCATGGAAATTTGCCACAATTAGTCCTCGAAGAATCGGGGAACTTTCTTTCTGAATTTCTGCAGCCACTCTGACATAGTTTTAAATAGTATAAGTGCATGCACAAGTATAATTTTTAATTCCACACCACATCCGCGTATAAAAACAGTCGACTGAGAAAGATAACCTATAGATCTATATTTTTCGTGCACTGATGCGGTTCTTCTCAATTTTTTTTTCAGTTTTTAGTTATCCTGCTAGCAATGTTATTTCGAATTTTGCTCATGCTTCTCAAACATAACTGTCATGGATACCAGGACAGGAGGGCTTACACCCCATGCGCTTTCTGACAGAGGTATTCTTTCTGACAGAGGCGCTTTCTGACAGAGGCGCTCTCAGTCAATTAAAAAAAAGAGGGGGGGGGGAATTAACTGCCATGACCAATAATCTTAAATCATAATAAATGTTTAAAATGCATAAATATCTAGTGAATGCACAGGTTAAAATATAAGTTTTAGAATAAGATTAAAATTGTTAAAATATTATTGGTATTAGTATAAGGTTAAAATAATATGCTTAAAATATTGAAAATTGGAAGGGAAAAAGGAAAATGAGTAGAGAATAAAAGTTAATGAAAAGCAGCACTTCTTTTTTTTTTTTTTTTTTAATAGTATTTATTAACTTAAAAGTCTATAAAAGTCGCACTCATTGTCGTATTAGAGCAGTAGTTCTCGGATGGTGTACCCTGGCAGCAATAAGAGTAGTTCTCAATGTATGGTACACCCTAGAAAGAACAACAGTCGACAATTGGCGGACCGCGGTAGAGATCAGTGTAATTTCTCCCATTGATTTTTGAGTACAAATATTCCTGCATATTGTATTTCATATTATTTTGTGAGTGAAAACTAAAATAAAAAGTTAGTGAAGAATATGAGTTTTTTTTTTTTTTTTTCTCTCTTGATCTCGATAATAATTTTCAAAACTATCCAGACGCCACCTAAAATTACTTGCCGATCCCTACCCCCAGAAGATTTCCTGGTATTCCGTATGATATTCCTCCGCAATATCTCTCCAGATGAGAAATATATAGTTACTCTATTAAAACATTTCTTTATAGATATTCTGCCTTTTTTGTCACTATACACTGTTAAAAAAATGCAGAAAAAATACAGAAATTCTCTGTAATTTCAGAAAAAATGTCGTAAAATACGTTTTGTCTACGTAATTTTTCCGTAATTTACGCCTTTTTTTCTGAAATTACAGAGAATTTCTGTATTTTTTCTGCATTTTTTTAACAGTGTATCATCATTATATGTTAGCCAATAGCAGTTTTTCTTGCAAAAAGTACTTTTGTTGTAGTATTCTTGTTGTGCATATTAGTATATTTTAAAATTCTTGATTTTGGATATTAACAGATGTGCCAAGTTATTATGGATTGTCCGGTAATAATCATACCGGAATTTTTTCAAAGCATTCTTATGCGATTGAATAAAACGAAGATTGCTATTTCTAAATTTTAATATGAAATTGATTTTTCGTTCCTAGTAACTCTACACCTCTGTACTATGTACAGAATACTTATTTTAAACATATACATCTAAATAAAATGCCTAGATTTCTTTAAAAATAAGTCCTACGTTGGACAATCGTATTCGGGAAGTGGAACAAAAGTTGTGTCAATAAGAAAGCAAGATCAGTCTATTTTCAAAAATAATAATAATTATTTTCAACGTCATATTTGAGTGAATTGGTATTTCCTACTCATTAAAATTGAATACAAAAAGATAGGAATTTTCTATGTATTGACGAGGAAAGAGTTTCACTTTCAATTACATAATTATATTTCTCAGAAATGTGTATATAGTGCGCCTACACTTATTTGTAGGATTTCGAATGTGCCCCGACTTCAGAAAGTTTGAGAACTGCATTAAGAGGTTAAAGTTATCTAAAAAATTTTTACTTTTATTTATATGTAAATGCTGATGACAATTGCATATCCCTTTCAAAATTAAATAGAATAATAAGTATTGTAGACTTGTTAAAAATAAAATGAATATTTTATGTATATAATGAATAGCTAATTATATTGGTCGCAAATGATACAAAGCACTTACAGCAATGTTTCACTCTAATTGTATAGCATTTATCAATTTAAGATTTTTTTTTCTTTCGAACCTTGACAGCGTCCTTCAACCCGTACAAATGAAAGGGGGGAGGGGAGGTGTCTCTAAGCTTTCCATCCGTCAAAAAATGTAACTCGCTTCTGATGAAGAGTTGAAATGAAAAAAGTGAGTATTGCCGTCGGGTAATTTTTTCAGGTGCGTATACTGCCTGATTATTAGTTCTTGAAAACTGGTTCTTCATTTTGATGTTTGCTTGCAATAGTTTACCACTCACGGATTTCCCATACATGTGTTTACACATTTAAATTTCCATCAAAAAAGTTTTGGTTTTACACTATATAATTAAGGGAGAATTGTTTTGCTGATGTAATGTAATAATTAAGCAGTTGAAAAAACATTCTAGTTATTGCGTCATTGTAATAGTTGCTAATATGCTGAAGTTGGTCAAAAGGGTCGAGGAATAATTTCTTAAAAATTTCTTTCTATTTACAGTAACCGAAATACCACTAATTAATTCATCACACTGAAATGTTTTCTTTCTGGGTTATTCTGTATTAGTAAACCTCAAAAACGGAAAACCTCACGGAAATCAGTCTTACTGAAAAAAATTCCTTAAATCTCTACAGAGCACAAAATTAAAGTTCTTTCGGTATTCAGTGCAATGTTTTCTCAGATAAAAATCGTCTGTATTCATCATGAAAAATAATAAATTACACATCGTGAATTTATGTGGGAAAATATTGAAGAAAGTTTTGCTATGGTTACGACATACTGGTTTTCATTAGCAATTTCATTAATGTAAGATTTCTTTTATATCTTGCATAAAAAACTTAACATCAGCAACTCTGAAAGGTTAACGTTTGTTCTATTTCTAGGTGAATAACTGTGAAGAATCCTACCAAAACCAAAGAAAGCGAACAAACCCAAACACATTGATCTTATTGTTATATCTTCATCGAAATGACTACGTTAGTAAAGTCAGTCAGAGACGTATACGATGAATACATGGCTAATGGAGGTAAGATTCTCAAATTTCTTTTCCTATTATCATATGTATTAATATTTACGAAAAATCGTGTAATTTATCTCAACTTTACCTTTTTTCACTTTTCTAGAGGATTTCGAAAACGACTTTTGAGCCTTAATCAAAATTTACATTAACAGTTTCGCAAGTTTTAAATTATTTTAAAGAGAAAATTTCTAAAAAATATTATTAATTGCTATATCACATTTCGACAAGAAAAGTGACTCAACTCAAAAAAGCGCAGTATTTGAGAAAAATCAATGGTAACACATTAACATTATAATAAAACTGTTAAAACTGACTCTCATGTGGATAACTTTCAAAATAGATATATGAATCTTTTTGTGCACATTTGGGCACTTCATACATTTTTCAATGACATAAACTCAAGATTGTCTTTTTTTTTTTTTTTTTTTTTTGAAAAGGGGGGGGGGGGTCGTTATGGTATATAATACGGTGAAAATTTCTTAACTTAAATACCTCCACCAAAAACTAAGAAAGGAAAAAAAAATTCAAAACTATTTTTTTTTCTACATAGTATAGCTATCAATTAGAGAGTATTTCCCACTTATAGTTTTGTCCGTTCCTGATATAGTCAGAGATCAGAGATAACGCTGTTTATACACCCAAGTTTTTTTTTTTTTTTTTTTTTTTTTTTTTTTTTTAGAATCAGCATGGTAATTAAAAGAGCTACTATTATCAAATTTAGCAAACATACGGCATACTTAGGACAGATCTTTCCAATCTATTGATTAAAATTACTTTAACACTTTTGTTTTTAGCATGCAGCCTCGTGCTGTGTATCGTAGAGAGCGGTGCACAAAGTTCTGATGGCGCTTTCATACTGAATTGTATGTCATTGTGCATATGCATTAATGCTTATATTACACAGATCTACAGCTAAAATTTTGATTTAATAATTTTACTGCTCTTCATGCTTTTTAGTGTGCTGAAACTGAAGCCATTTGTTCCCTGTCACGCATAGATTTTTGTCTATACAGGGTGTCTATCGACACAGTTTCATCCGTGACTCTTCCACACTGTAAAAAATGACGTTAGTTTTTACAGAAGAATGTGCTGGCACTCTTTTTTTTTTTTTCTCAGCACATTCTGCTGTTAAATTGCGTAATTTACAGCGAAAACATCTCTAAAGAGACTCTTTTACAGATATTTCTGGCGTAAATTATTATCTTTTTAACTGCAGGAACTAATGGCATCCCTTTTTGCCAGCAAATTTTTCTATAAAAACTACAGTTATTTTTTTTTGTAGTGCCCCAATATAATTACATGGTAACTTTTATAATATGCTTCCATTATTAATTATAATTAATCATTAAAAAAAAAAAAAATCTAAAAATACCGAAAATAAAAAAAAATGTGTCGGTGATCACCTTTTTATTGACAAAAATCTGTACGTGATAGAGAAAAACTGGGCTCGTTTTCAGTTTCAGCACACCAAAAAACTATATGTATCAGCTAAAATTATCAAAATATATTTTGACGGCATTATTTTTGTAGACCTGCGCTACAATTTCAGCATACAAATATTCTTGCATTTTAATGTCTTGTGAATTAAGCTTTTGTACAAAATGATTAAATTTGATCATTTCTTAGTTGACTTGAGAGCCCAAAGAAAGCCCTTCAGTCGGATAACGAAGGAGTTGCCCTATCCTCTGGCCATGAAGCTAGAGCCTCTTATTAGGCTCCGTTTACAACCTCGCTTAAAATCAACCCGCATTTTAACGATGCTTCTTTTGATCCCCCTTTCTGTTTTGTCCGTTTACAACTATCTATCTCGGAATAAGGATGGAGAGGGTGACAACCGGTTTTCAATGGGGAAAGAAAGAAGTAAGGTCCCTTTAACTGAGATGTCCCTTTAATTCACAAACCAAAACATTAGCACAAATTCTATTGATGTTAGTTCTAGATGTACAGAAAAAAAAAAATGCAGTCGGCAGCAAAGGTATCCGAGCACTAGCAAAAATTCCTATATAAAAAAAGTACACTTAATACAGTTTTGTTACATAAATCCTTATCGAATCCTGTTCTTAGCCAGTCTAGGAACATGATTCGACAAGGATTTATTTAACAAAACAGTATTAAATGCACATTTTTTATGCAAGAATTTTTGCTAGTGCTCGGATACTTTTGCTGCCGACTGTGTTTAGTAAAATAATTACCACAATCATGATTTTATCTTTGAAAAACGTTGAGATATGTTTTTGTTTAGTGTATTGATCTTAAAAAAAAAAAATAAATAAATAAATAAAAAAAAAAATATATATATATATATATATATATATATATATATTCTCTGCAAAGAAATAAAATAAAGAAGAATTTTAGCGTTAAACAGTCCTACATTTTTCTTTTTCCATTCCGCAAAATTACATAACAGACAGAAATAATTTTCTTATTTAAAGTTGAAAAAGAAATAAAATTTATAAGAAATATTTTTTTAAGATTATCACAAATATAAAATGAATTGGCAAGAGGTTAGATTACTTTCTATAAATTCTGAAGTTGATGAAAACAATTATTTTTATTATTTTTTCTATTCGCAAAAAGAAAATATTACAATCGAGAAAATTTTTTGACTTCTGGTTTTCGATGCATTTACACGTTTTGAAATATCATGACAAAAATTTGACCATTTTTAAAAGTGCATGCCTGTCTGTGTGTCGTGCATGGTTTATAAAAATTTTGTGGGCGCTGTATCTCGTTTAATAATGGGTGGAATTCCGAAAAAAATTTTCATATGAATTGGTGCTGATTATATTTACAATAAATCGCCCAGTAGGCAGTATCATAATCACATATTACAGCCAGACCGTATCTAAAGCATTACTTTTTACAGGATAATCCCAAACATTTTCTTTAATTTTTTACCACTCCCTTTGTTGTTTTTGCGAAAACTTTTTTGCTGAAATATATATGAAATTAGCATATTCTTTACACTCCAATTCATCAAGAATTTTTCTAGATATTTGACAAAGCGTCTGAAATCGTAAGTGTCCGGCTATTTAAGGAAAAGTAGTGTATAAATTTACGAATGAAAAGCACAAGCGAAAATATTTTATTATTCTATTATATTTGAAGTAATATTTTCTTTTAACTGTAATAAATAGAAAAAAGGATCTTTATTTATGCACTAGAAATACAATTATGCGACTTCTAAATCATCATCTTTAAAAGTGCATTGAAAACACCAATTTATTCATCAGGGAGTTGCTCCCGTTTTTTATTCATTATACTTCTTTCGATAATTATATATTTTTTAAAGAACAATAAGTTTTAAAACAAGTAACGCCGTGCTAATAAAATCTTACTTGACAAATAATTGTAATTTATTTATATTTTCTATTGCATTCATTACTTCCCTCTTTTACTGTATTTTTTTTTTTTTTTTTTTGAATTATAATCAAAGAATACTGTATGTCTTTACTCTCTTAGAAATGTCAGTTATCAAGAAAAAATAAAATATAATTTTTATGTAGCATTTAAATGAATAATCTTAAATTGAAATTAGTCAGTTAAATTATTAGAAAAAAAAATAATAATAATGCAATCAAACTTTATTTATTTTTGTTATTAAGGTTTTTTGTAGAAATAAACAGTGAACTTAAATGCAGCAAAGCTTTTGTCTCTTCCTGAGACCAACGAGCATTACGCATAATTTTGCTAGACATCTTTCAGGTAAACAAACAAACAAATAAACTTAAAAGCAAATAAGTGAAAGACAGCGAACAGAGATAAATTAAATCCAACACGGCGCAGCGCACAGTTACGTCCGAAAGGAATTGTGGGTAAAAGACGGGTTTTAGAAGGAAATACCCCAGTCCCTACTGGGGTTGTTTCTGACCCTAGTAATCAACCCCTCTTTTGAGGAACCGGTTCAATTGGAGAGAATTTGGGGAATTCAACCCCAGTAAAAGTGAGGTTGTGAACGGGGCCTTAGCTTCATGACTCTGGCTTAGCCCAGGCCTGCTGTACTTAAGTTCCTTTTAGTTCCCCATCATACTATAGCAGACATGCCAATATATATTTATTTATTTATTTATTTATTTATTTATTTTATTTTATTATTATTTTTTTTTTCTACAGCATTGTTCTGTTTGTACTCGCACTTTTATTTCACACCATTTTTCTGGAAGGGTACTTTTCTTATTTATTCGTAATTACATATTGTAAAAAATTTCATAAATAAAGTGGTGTTAAAAAAAAAAAAAAAAATGGGGGGGGGGGCAAGTACTAACACTGCTATTGAATAATTAATCCTTCGCCTGCTCTGACGCTCTAGAGCGCTCTCAGGGGTCGATCCACGCAAAATTTAGGGCCCTTTTGCTGCTCCTTTACAAAATTCCACATCTTAAAAAGAGACCCTTCACAAAATTCAAATCCATAAAAAGGGACCCTTCACATGACTTTGTTTTATAAAAATGATCCTTTTATAAAATGTTCCCACGTTTTCAGTATTATTAATTAATGCCTTAATTTGGTTCAACGTAACTCTATTAATTCGATATTAAACATTATGTACAATGACTATAAAAATGGAAGATTTTACACAATATTTTTTTTTTTTTTTTTTTTCACAAAAATAAAAATTTTACAAAAGTATTTTGTTTTTTACAATAAAAGGACCCGAAAATTAAGATTCTGATCAGACAGTGACTGATCAACAGTGTTACGAAATTTAGGGATTCTTTTATTCAGCTACCACCAATAATTTTGAGGATTGATACTTGTTATACATAAAATAGACGAATAACCTTCGAAGTGATTAGGCAACCGTTACAGTTAAAATTTAGTAGTAAATATTGAATAAAAAGTTCCTAAATTTGGCAACATTGAACAGAGGATCGAAATTAAACAGAACCGGCAAAGAGTTAAAATGTTGGAATGTCAGCTTCGAGTATAAATATGCAGAACTTGGGTATTCGTAAAAATTTTTAGTTTCTCATCATTCCATACGTATAGGAAACTTACTTAGGTATTCGCGAAAAGTTTTTACCTTTTCTTTGCACACGTTTTTGAGCTGTAAGGAATCCGGGGAAAAAAATTATATATATATCCGGTATGTAGGTTGTCAATTTGTTAGTTTTTTAATCTGTGTACCCTATATCTCAAGAATAAAATATCTTGTGGTCGGGCCAATTTTGACTTATGACAATGGCAACAACCCCCTTTTTTTTTTTTTTTTTTTTTTATTTCAGCATTTTAATTTGAGAACTTCATAAGCTATTGGAAATTTACGATGTTTTTAACATGAAAATTAAAATTGCAGAAACGTGTATTTATGAGTATTATTGTCATCGTAAAGGTATTGAGCAAGCTTTTAAAACATCATATAATATTGCATTATTGACTATAAACATTCTACTTTGAGGATTTCGTAAATCATGCGCGATTTTCTTAACATGGCAGAATAGGACAATATTTCTCATAAGCTTTCCTTTTGGAGATGAAAACTGGAATATGAAACTGACCTTTAATAAAATTAAACAACAAATTAGGATAAAGTAAATGCATCGAAGCGGGGGGGTGGCTATCCTATTGGGTGAAGCATTTTATTCTGAGACCATGCTGAGTGATCTGTAGATTTAATTTATTTCAACATGAATACAGTATGAGCTATAGTAGAAATTTCTGAGAGCAAATATGTGATGGAGAACTGAGCAGAGTCCAACTATGCCAACTAATTCTCTTCTGAATTCAATGCCATAGGTATGTAACATGGATTCTTTACCAGTTTAACAACTGTTTGTACGAAATAACGAAATAGTGACGAAATCGTTTTAAAAAATTGGGTAAAAACCGATTTCATTGTTATTGAACAACATCTAAAGTAACTAGTTTGTAATATAAGACCCAATTTAAAAATAAATAGCGTGCTTGTTTGCATTACAATATATTCAGGTTTTCAGAAAAATGTAAGACCATAAATTTCTGATAAAATGTACTACATGACAATTATCCTCTTATCAAATATGATGATCAGCTCTTCAGAGAAGGTAGGGTAGAAATTCCTTCTCTTTTCCAAGTCCGACAAAAAATTTTTTTATTAAAACATAAGATACATTTCTATATAAAGTCGGTACTATTCCTTTGAGAAATTAGTAACAAATGTATAAAGCTCTCTTTCCATTATACAGAATTATCTGGAAGACGGGATATGATTTTAAAGTTTTTAACAAAAGATATTGTTTTTAAATAGAATATTGAATTTTTCAGAATTCGAGAATTTTACCGTGTTTTTTAGGGAAAATTTTGATTTAAAGCGCTTAAACTTTTTTTTTTTTTTTTTTTTTTAAGTCGATGAATGTATTTGCAAGAGCATTTTTGTGATGTAAAGATTATTCATACTTTCTTTGCATTATATTTCCATATTTGTTTTTTATTGGATTCTCGAATTATTATTATTTTACTTTATTACTTTATTTTACCATATAGGATGGAGAAAGTATTCTTTTAGGATCAAATTTTCAAAATTGATTTTTTATTACACGTTTTAAAGCCCTCTGAATCTAAAAATCAGCTTTTTCTTTTTTTTTTTTTTTTAGCGGTTGATCTTTCTGTCTGTTATAAATTTTGTTTTAAAATTTCAAAAATAGCTTATTAAAATTAATAATTAGCCTATTTCACTAATTGATTTAATTCTACAGATAACACCAAACTTTCTGCTGTATTTTTAGCATGATTTTCAACATGAGGGCCTATTTCACAACATTCGTTAATCTCCCCCCCCCCCCCCAAAAAAAAAAAAAAAAAAAAAAAAAAACACCGAATATTGTCACACCGAAACATTGTCTTTTCTAAAACTTTTTACCGAAACTAATTTTCTTATCAATCATGTTAAAAATATGACAAAAGCTTTGGATATTTATATAGAACATACATTTATAATTTGGAATGTGTTTAAACTTTAAGCATCTTGTGTTAAAAAAAAAAAAAAAAAAAATACCTGTTAGTACGATAATTTTGTGCAGTTTTTAAAATTATTTTAACCTAAATATTTGAAATAGCTAAACTACAGTTAAACAATTAAATATAAATCTACTAGCAGGCTTTGCCCGCTTCGCTGGTCATTATATTGAAATGAATCCCCAAAACAGCATATCATTAATAATAATAAAATATCTTTAAAAAATATATACAGACACGACATTATTTCATTATTTAAAACATGAAAATCTGACATTGACAGATTTTAATTTGGTGCCAGAGGCCTACTGCTAAACTTGTTAATATCGACAAATTCTTCTTTAGTTAATTCGTGACGATCTAAATTCCATGATAAAGTTTTCATTAAATCAAACCAATGTGTTTCAGCTGCAGATACTGTAACAAATAACGTTGGAAGTCCAAACTGTCTTATAGCCGCAAAACAACGTTTTTTCTCTTTTTCCCAATGAGGGGGAGGTGTGCCTTGGGGGGGACTCATGTCAAAGGTGTGCCTTGGGGGGGACTCATGTCAAAGGTGTGCCTTGGGGGGGACTCATGTCAAAGTTGTACCTTGGGGGGGGACTCACGTCAAAGTTGGGCCTTGGGGGGACTCATGTCAAAATTGGGCTTGGGAGGGGGGACTCATGTCAAAGTTGGGCCTTGGGGGGGACTCATGTCAAAGTTGTACCTTGGGGGGGGACTCATGTCAAAGTTGGGCCTTGGGGGGACTTCATTCAATAAATCCCCATTCAATAAACCGACTGAAATAGGCCCTTAGCACTATTAAGAGTGACCTATAAAAATTCGACAACGCTGTACCGACTGAAATAGGGGTACCTTGGGGGGGGGGACTCATGTCAAAGTTGGGCCTTGGGGGGGACTTCATTCAATAAATCCCCATTCAATAAACCGACTGAAATAGGCCTCTAGCACTAATTAAGAGTGACCTATAAAAATTCGACAACTGTACCGACTGAAATAGGCCTCTAGCACTTAAAAAAAAAAAAAAAAAAAAAAAAAAAAAAAAAATCATTGAAATCCGTCAAAATCTAATTTTAAGTTGCCCAATGCCTTCGGCAGTCCCTTACCTGCTTTTTACTCCCCCTCCCTCGCGGTTACAGTTGAAAGTTTTACAAAATCTCATCAAAGTGCATATTTCGCACACTTAATTAACACCCACACACCAAAATTCGCCATTCTTAGGTAATTTGGACGGATTTAAGCTTCAAAATGTGGTTTTTGCCCCGCCCGCCCCAAGAGGAAGGGGGGGGGGGAGTAAATTTCCAAAATTACTTTATATTGCATGTTGCATACACATACCTAACCGACACATCAAAAAATTGAGATCATGAAATTATTTAAAGCTGAGCTATGCTTTAAAACATTTTTTTTTAATCTCTCCCCCCGTTCTTAAAGGAGGGAATTTTGCAAAATCTCTTCATACTATGAGTTAGATACATATAATTGTCCCTTACATAAAAAATGTCCAACCTTAGATAATTTAGTGCAGCGTTACGCATGAATACATGTTTTTGCCCCCCATTCTCCAAAGGGCGGTAGGGTGGAATTTCATAAAATCCCTTTGTAGTGTGTGTTCAGTTCGATTTCCTCGTGTGTTGAGTACCCTTCTTCCAAAACCTTTTCCCTTCCCTCCCCCCATTAAAAATCCAAAATTCCAAAATCGCAGAAAATAATTTTTTTGTACTCAAGTCTGGTCTTTCCATCTGCAATTTCTTCATCGTTAAGTAATTTGGAGCCGAGTTAAGCCTTCTGCCCCCCCCAAGGGGGACAGGTAGGGGGGGGGGTATTTTGCAAAATTTCGTCTTAGTTGGGGGGTCAGGCTCCGAAAACCAACCTGGTCACTAAAATTTGTGACCCTCTTTCCCACAGAATCGTCATGGCAGTGTTGAGCCAGTGAATCATTGAGTTTACTCTTTTATATGTACAGATTTGTTTATATATTTTATGGACTACTTGGCTTAACACTTTAACACTACTTGGCTTAAAAACTAAAATAAATTATTTTAAAGTTTTATTATAGAAGAAATATTTATATTATATAGAAATAGAAGATTAATTAAAAATTTAAATTTTTTCCGGTATAAATAGTAGCCTATGTCTTATTCCAGACTATTATCTATCTCTGTACAAAATTTCATCCAGATCCGTTTAGCCGTTGTGGCGTGATTGAGTAACAAACATCCAGCATGCGTTAGATTGAGTTATTTTGCTGTCAAATTGACAAAATTTTAAATTTCAAAACTCTGTCGTTCTTGGCGCTTATTGTATTTGGTGATCAAAAACGTAATACGAAAATATGCATGCCAAGATGTATATTTTCGTAATATGCATTGTACGAAATATTGTTTCATATTATTCATTACTCTCTTAATATAAGTTGTTAAAATAACCATGATTTTTGAAAGGAATTAATACTATGCCAATAATTATCTACTATATACTAGGCGAGTCGTATTAATCCTGGACAATAGGACCCATGCCCCAGCCCACCCGGTTCCCGCTGTTCAATGTCTTTTCCTAGTCAACTTTGTCCCCTTATTACTTCCGGTGTGAATTTTTTTTTTTTTTTTTTTTAACACACTTGACATTGTGAGTTTTTTTGCTTTTCTTCCCATGCTATTCCTATGGGATTTTTAGCCTTTTTTCCCCCCTCTTTTCCTACATTCTAAGGTGAGGAATAGCATGGGAAGAAAAGCAAAAAAACTCACAATGTCAAGTGTGTTAAAAAAAAAATTCACACCGGAAGTAATAAGGGGACAAAGTTGACTAGGAAAAGACATTGAACAGCGGGAACCGGGTGGGCTGGGGCATGGGTCCTATCGTCCAGGATTAATACGACTCGCCTAGTATATAGTAGCTAATTATTGGCATAGTATTAATTCCTTTCAAAAATCATGGTTATTTTAACAACTTATATTAAGAGAGTAATGAATAATATGAAACAATATTTCGTACAATGCATATTACGAAAATATACATCTTGGCATGCATATTTTCGTATTACGTTTTTGATCACCAAATACAATAAGCGCCAAGAACGACAGAGTTTTGAAATTTAAAATTTTGTCAATTTGACAGCAAAATAACTCAATCTAACGCATGCTGGATGTTTGTTACTCAATCACGCCACAACGGCTAAACGGATCTGGATGAAATTTTGTACAGAGATAGATAATAGTCTGGAATAAGACATAGGCTATTTATACCGGAAAAAATTTAAATTTTTAATTAATCTTCTATATAATATAAATATTTCTTCTATAATAAAACTTTAAAGTAATTAATAATGAATAGTTCGCCAAATAATTTGTCGATATTTTTTTTTCTGCTAAGGATGACCGATATCAAATCTATCCGCGATTGTAATGAAACGCTCGCCCTCTGGTGGGCTAAGGTGAAATTATCACACCACTGCATATCCTCATATTATGCAATCGACTTTCCATGATGAAATGGCGGAGAAAGAACTGTTATATTTACTAACAACTGCAGTGTTCAGAGAGCGCCATCTATCGATCATTACAAACGCGGATTCCGCTGCAACATATTAGTACTATCTTATATCAGATACTTTATTTAGACATTTGAAAACAAATCTGACTTCAAATAATGATAGAATATTTATCATTTTCCTTTTAATTAGTATATTAGTTGGATATTTATTGTGTAAATATCATCTTTTGAAATGAAATGTTTGTGTTTTCAATCGAATATGGAAATTTGCCATTTTTTTTTCCCTAGAGTTTTGAAATTAAAAATTCAAATTTTGTCAATTTTACAACAAAAATAACTTAATCTAACGCATGGACATGATAATTAATACATACCTATACCTAAATATGGGAATTAAAATCGGGAAATAATTTTCCTCGATTTTTAATAATTTTTTACAAAAAATCCAATGGACGTTTAACATAGGAAATATTTTTCTTTCATCCACGAACGGCCAGTGACGTCATCACTTCGCTTGCGTATTAGCACTTTATCAATGTGTAAAAGAAATTTTTAATTAAAAATGACGTCAATTTTTGTGAGATGCATAATTTTTTTTAATAATTTTTTATCGTTCACGTTTAGATAAATGTATTTATTTTCCTGTTGAAAAAAAATAAATTCGTTTTTTTTTTTTTTTTTTTTTTTTTTTTTTTTTTGGCAACAATTAAATTATGGATAAATTTAAATGGCTAATTTTTTGCTATTATTAGCTTACAAAATTGCTATTTTATGCATAAAAATCGCAAAAACAAATTTTTTTTTCGGAATAAAAGGTAGCCAACTTTTTAAGTTAGGATATAAGCACCTTTGCTATGGCCCTATCTCCATAACAAATTTTATCGAAATCCATCGAGCAGTTTTAGCGTGAAACTGACTCAAATAAACGGACATTCACATTTATAATATATATAAGATATTGATAAAATCCGACTTTTGTCTGTAAATTTGTCAGAATCGAAAATTTTTGCGATATCTTCACGTTTCACACACCATGAAAGCCGAAAATGACTTCAGAAAATTTTGCCTGTGTGTGTGTCATCGTGTCTGTATGTCGCTTTTTTTGTCCGGGCATCACTTGAGAACGGCTGGACGGAATTCAACGGTGCTTGGCAGGAATTTAGGTCTTTACCCAACTTAAAATTATATCTATCAATTTTCAGAAATTCCCTCACGTTCTCCCCTGGGGGGGGGGGGGGCAAAAGACAAAAACACGTTTGTCCGGGTATCACTTCAGAACGTCTGGGCAGAATTCAACGGCGCTTCGCAGAAATTAAGGTCTTTACCCAACTTAAAATTATATCTATCAACTTTTCGGAAATCCCTCCCCCCGTTCCCCCTGGGGGGCAAAAAACAAAAACACGTTTGTCCGGCTATCACTTGAGAACGGACAGACGGAATTCAACTGCGCTCGGCAGGAATTTAGGTCTTTACCCAACTTAAAATTATATTTATCAACTTTTCCGAAATTCCCCTCCCCCGTTCCCCCCTGCGGTGGGCAAAAAACAAAAACACGTTTGTAAACATAACTCGGCTCCTAATTCCTTCATAATAATTCCACATTGGGACACTAGACATGAGTACAAATAAAACATTGTCTGTGATTTAGGAATTTTCGATTTTTAAGGGAAGGAGTGGGGGGGGGGGAATCTATTTTTGGCGGGAAATTTCGAAAATTCCTGATTTGAGTAGAACTGACCAAAAATGGAATGAAGATGTTGAAAACAGATCGCGTCTTCTTTAGGATATTTCCAAAACACATTTTTGATTTTTTGCGATTTGCCATTTATTTTGGGGGGAAGGGGGTATGTATATAATAATAAATAAATAAAACCTCGGCCGTGAATTAATTTGAATTAGAAGTCGCTGCTTTTAAAAAATAAATGTTTAAAGGAATTACATACTTTAATATATTTTTCAGAAAAAAAAATAGCAGTCTTAATCTTCATTCCAATCTCTACTTATCCCAGTTTTAGAGCTACACATCAATTTAGTGACTTTTAAGCCCACGGGTCAAGTCCTTCAAACAAAACGAAAGGCATGATACTCATGTTTTTATGTTTCATGGTTTTTTTTTTTTTTCCCCCTCTAGCCACCCACTGCCGCGTTAGTTTCCACACAGGCGGCCCTTTTTTTTTTTTTTTTTGTGTGTGTGTGTTTTAATTCCTGTTACCTTGTCGCCCTCTGTCGTGTGAAAGCTCTGCTTTGGCGACCTCTAATTTTTTTTTTTTTTTTTTCTGTTTATGAAATAAGCAACGGAGGAGGTTTAATCTTTAGAAACGGGCTCTTTTGAATCTCCACAGTGCCATCAGAGCCCCTCTCTAAAAGTTGAAATCGCTCAAAACCGCACCACCTTCCGCCTTAGAATCTCTACTTATCATTCCCGGAAGCCAACGTCAATGCTATTCTATGGAGAATTTTGCCCCATTATAAATCATTAACTAATACATCTTTTAAAATTCTGTTTTTACATTCAGAAAACTCAAAACTGTTAAACAGAATATTGCTTCCTAAAAATTGATTTTTTAAATTTTTAATATTTTATTTGGAGGTTGTAAAATGCGAATTTTCACGATGTGAAATTTTGCATTTTTGGGCTTAAAAATAAAATATTAAAAGTTTAAAAAACCAGTTTTTAGAAAGCGATAATTTATTTAACAGATGGGAATTTTCTGAATATGAAAACAAAATGTAAAAATATGCATTAGTTATTGAGTTATAACGGGGCAAAATTTCCCATAGAATAACATTGACTTCGGCTTTCGGAGACGTTTAGTAGAAAGTCCCCTTAATATAAAAAACGGTTTAAATACATGACTTAATCGTGAAGCCAATCAAAATCACGCATAAAATGATTTTAATGTAAATATCATGCGTGTTTTATTTTTTCTTATAATATGCTATAAATTTATATTTTTATTTTGGTATATGGTCCCCCTGTTCATTAAAATACATATGCGCGAGTTTTTTTGTTAATGTTATTGCATAATAATAAATCAAATTTGTCGTATACAAATATTAAAAAGTGTAACTTTTTGAAAATTAACGCAAAGAAATTTTTATTAATTTTGTCTTATTCCGTACCTTATTTTGAACACTTTTAAAATTCACATTGTTCACTTACCTCTAATAGGTAAAGAAATTGCATTTCAATCTTTCTGGGATACCCAGTTTAACGTAAAAATAAATGAAATAAACTTTCCACTTTTTATTATCATAGTTTTTTCGCATTTTTCTGTTAATCTTATTTATTTTGACCCGATTTTGTTCTTAGTAAATTTATCTTATTAAATTCCATCTAGCAGTGCTCCCTATCTTGTTTATTCTCCTCTTTGTTTTAATGGCTGTTAATGATATCTTTAAAAGCTTGTCCTCTGAGTGGCACATTTCAGCTGGTTTCTTTGTCTATTGTATCGGCTAGATTTTAAGAAATTGATCGATTTGCGAACTTGCACAGATATTTGAGTTTTGCGTGCCCGTTATTAAAAAAAAATGAAAAATCTCCTTTAGAATGAAATTTCATCTTGTTTTTTTAAACAAATTTTAATGTTTGTGAATAGCTTTAAATAGCTGCATAAACATTAAGTACTACAAACCGTTTAATCTGAACTTAATTTAATGCAGATTTATTTATGAAATTTTTCTGATCATCCTACTCCATTTTTCCCCCCTATAATATTCTTGTTGAATTCGATATTGAGAAAACGTGAATTAGTTTCCTAAAAAAAAAAAAAAAAATTTAAATATCGTAAAATTCATTTCGGGAGAGCCTCACCATTGGCCGAGCAGTTTTGCGCACAAATCTGGTAGACGGGAAGTGCCGAGTTGACACGAGAAATAACTTGTGAAAAGGCAGTATGAAACGCTGTGCTTTGGTATGATGTATCCGTAAATATTCGAAAATATTGTCTGTTAAATTACGATGATTCTCCTCATAGCCACCGAAATTTTACGTTAGGTTGGTTTATTCAGATATAGTGACATGCACAAGCATAAATAATATGAAAGTCCATTCTGATAAGCTTAGAATTATGGAAAGAGGTTTAATTTGACCGTGGTAACTGCAAAGTGAAATACTTCACACATATTAGAAAAGGGAAAAAAATATTTCCAAAGGTTTACTGAGGGACTACAAACATTAAACACAAAAGAATATATGAATGGTATTTGAAATTTCAACACTTTACCCCCACACTCTTAAATTGCAGTAACTAAAAATAAATTTTCACAATTACTTGCTGACAACATTAAAAATGTTATTTGCTTGTATCCTTTTCATTTTTAATTAAATTAAAACTGTATGTCTTTTTAAATTAAATATCTATGCTGAATTATAATTGTGAAACTTATTCTCAAGCATTCATTTTGGAGCATATTGATGTAGAAACATGCAAAATAAAAAGCATTAAAATCTTTTAAATGTTCCCTAGGTGATGATACAGTATCTTTTCAGAATTGGAAATGTGGAACTTCATTGTCAGAAACGCCGTGATATGTAAATTCAATGAAATGCTATAGAAAACCTTATTCAAAAACGTTTACTACGCTATCTGGAATTTAAGAAAAATCTGAAAAACCCAAGGAATAATAATAATAAAAAATAAGTAAATAATAAAATACTAAACAGTGTAAGCTCGAGCAATTTCAAAATTTATTGCCAGAACACAGAAAATTCAGGGCATTTAGAAATTTTTTGCAAAATGATTGGAAAGATTTTTTATAAAGTTTTAATTTCAGTTTTAAATTGTGTTTTATGGTTTTGAGAAAAATCTTTATATTTTTCTGCTTTTATAGTGATTAAGGGGAAAAAAAAATTGGCAATTATAGTACGTTAATAAAATCAGTACCGTAGATATATTTAACTGACTATAAACATGTTAGATTTTAATGCTGCAGGTGCGTGCTGCACATTATAATTTGTGACATCTATTTTTTACTTCTAAAAGTGACAGGAGAAATTGGTCATTCATCCCCCCCCCTTCTCCTCCCAAGCTCCAAAGATTTGCGTAGCAATCCTGAGCTGCTTTTTTTTTTTTTTTGGTCAAATTTTGTCATGCATAAACTTTATATTTTAAACTGTCATAGAATAAAGTGTATTTGATGATTCTACTGGTTCATCTTCAGATGAATTTTTTTTCTTCAATATTTTGATCTAATGACCTGGTACACTAAAGCATCGTTTATAGTCTTTCAAGGGACTGACGTGAAAGGACGTATAATCAAAATTTTAATAACACTTTGATTACTACAAATTTAATTACGCCTAAGCAAAATTTATATGAAAATACTAATTAACAAAGTTTCTTAAGTTAGTAAATCTATATTATATATTTTTTTAAGGATAATAATAAATAAAAAAGAAAAAAAAAAAAAAAAAATTATTATAAAAAGAGAGAAAAATTATACTATTAATACATGGCTGGGTACTAATTACATAATATCATATATTGAGTATTATATTACATTTCTTAAGAACTATATGAACACATTTTGAATATTAATTATATATATTGCGTATCTTTAATAATAAGCATACGATTTATGTCCATACAGATAGTTATTTAATAACATTAAAAATCTTTAATATTTGTCTGATTTGCTGCTTGTGTATGAGTATTAAAAATTCTACTATGAATTCAATTGATTCTTTGATCAGTATTCTTCGAATTTTCCTGTGTTCCTCTACTTAAGATCCTTTCTAGGAAAAATCCGTCTTATTTCGAATGGAAAATACTGACAAATTTTGCAAATTTTAGTAAAGTGGAAAAGACTTATAATCGATATTAGCGGCGTATAAGCGAAGAATTTTTGCATTAAAAGGAATAAGAATGAATCGGGACTTCACTGAAAGGACGTATAAATGTAAAAGACGCATAAACGGTGCTTTACTTTAATTGTTTCTGTCTCCAATAACTATCAACAGTAATATCTATATAATTATTAATGTATATAGATTTTTTTTCTCTTATTTTACAGATCCACGTGTCACAAATTGGCTATTCATGGAAAGTCCCGGTCCCACATTTACACTCGTCTTTCTGTACGTTCTCTTCGTAAAGAAAATTGGTCCTGCCTGGATGATGGACAGAAAGCCTTTTGATTTGCGTTATCCAATGTTCCTCTACAACTCCGTGCTGGTTCTCACGAACTTCTACCTCATACTAGAGGTGAGCTTATTTTACATTTTAAAATGTACCATGGCGTCGTATCTGTCAAACAAAGGCAGTTTTGATTGAATGTAACTGAGAGAATTATATGAATTCACTGATAAATATATAGATTTGATGGACAGCACTAAATTTCTACACTTCGGAGAAAAAAAAAAAAAAAATTACTTTAATTCGTTTTAAGTCATCCTTCAAAACAAACTGTTCAGAATTATATTCATGCGTGTGAACACGTGTAGTCATATGAAAAAATGCTTTAGATCAAAGGTTAGTTGTCATTGTTCGGCCTGCACTAAAATGATTTGACATCTTGGAATGGCCAAAAAAAAAAAAAAAAAATGTCCTTGAATTATTCTGCTTGACACATGAGGTGAAAACAAACTGTTTATGTTTTGCAGCTGGATATTGATAAATTTTAAGCAATTTTCTAGAATTTCCTTGATATTAACATCTGACACAATACATCAATATATTTTTGTCACCTTTTAACGAAAGTTTGAATTAAGTTTGACTACTTTTTAAACCTTATAATTTATCAAATTTGTGAACAGGATCCAGAATATTTTAAGCATAAATAAAATATAACATAATCTAGAATCAGCAGGGAGGTGAGAAAGAGAGATGTTAGTGTTTTGACAAAATAGTTAAACCTTATAAACGTGTTTTAATGTATGAGAAAAAAAAAAAAAAAAAAAAAAAAAAATACCCCTGAGAATTGATTCTGTTGACTGGCATAACCTTATTAGTTATATTTAATATTGAATTATTATTTATTTATTTATTTTTTATTATTTTTTTTTTTTCCTTTGTCAGCGCTAGATAACTAAGTATTCATCAAATAAACTACCAACTTGCATAATGTGTTGAAAATTAAACATGTTTCTGCAATACATCAAAATAGCAGACTGCAGTAAAACTACTTGCAGACTGCTTTGTCGCAACTCTTAAAGTGCCCCCCCCCCCTCCCCAAAAAAAAAAAAAAAATACATGTTTACTAAATTCCTGAAATCGGAGAAAGTGTGAAAAAATCCCAAACTGTGAAACTTCTGAATCTTCATCAATTTTTGTCGTTCAGAAAAGTCTTTCTGCGTTATGTTTCTTAGGATGAGTGTCAACATAAACTTTTTACTAAATACTATTTACTAATTTTCACTTTATTATGGCACTTAAAAAAAAAAAAAAAAAAAAACTTGGGGAAACTTCTAATTACAAAAATGTTTTTAAAGTACATGTTTACGATCACCAAAGTTGCATAGATAAAGGAAAACGATAAATCTTTGTTGTTCATAAATTTGAATCGTTTTACCTTTTGGGTTTTTTGTGACGGTAAGCTTAGATTACTGCCTAGATTACTGGTATTTATGAAATAAATATATTCATTTTCATAATTCTAATTATTAAAAATAAGTGCAATTTTTGCAAAATTTCATTAACTTTTACTTGCTTATTAAAGTAATACAAATTGAGAATGTCAATTTTCTAAACTGGGGGGGGGGATGTCGACGCATTTTTAACACTACAAATGGGAATACTGAAAGAGTTCGAACTGATTTTCAAATAAATCATCAATGTTTAAGTCGTTCAGTTTTATTAAATACAAAAATTTTCGCTTGTCACAAATTTAGCTGTATAAAATAATTGATACTAGAAATTGAATACATATTGTGAATAAATGTGTTTAACTTTCTACTAAGAAATTTAATTTATTAAACCTTAGCATTAATTATTTAAATGTTCTTTTCATTCGATTTAGCCTTTGTTAATTACAAGCTATCTGAAGGAAGGAAACATTTGAAAATTAATAAGTTAAATATTAATTCAATATTTGTTTACTTATAATTACAAATAAATTGTTAAAGTTCTTCAAGGAAACTTCAGTTGTATTTAATTGCTATGCAATAGCACACTAAAAGTTTGCAGATAGAAAGAGAAATGCTTGACAATAATGCTTTAGTAATTGACATTTCAATTCAAAGTTGAAAGAAACATGCATATGGGAAGGTCACTTCCACCTTTTATTTCCTGATTTAGTCTGTTTGAATTTTATGTACTTATTTTGCTGCCATGCATCAGCAAATTAGATATACAGGATGGTTTAAAACTCCCTGTCACATTTAAAATTTTAAAATAAAATAAGTGGCTTATGAGAGTGCTGTTTTATACTACATTGCTTTTATGCTGAAAAGTTTAGTTTATCTAAATAAAAAAAATCTGGAGTGACTCCACTCGACTTTCCGAACATTGAGTAGCTAACAGTTTTGTAGATAAAATAAAGAAAGAGGAGTTGCTAAACAAACAAAAAAGAGAAAACCATAACAGAGTGTTTGAGTATTTTTCTCCATATATCACACGAGGTTTTATTTAACGCTACTGAACTTTGAGCCCTTAGATCATAAGGATAAAGAATTTTTCGTTGTGTCCCTGTAAAAATCTATAAATGCTAGATTCACCAAAATGCTTATAGTTAGTGCAACAGGGATTTATAATATTCATACAAATTTTCAGCTCAATTGAATAAGGCGTTTAGATGCTATCGCTGGTCTCATAGGCCATAAAGATAAAGAATTTTTGTCTCCCTGTAAAAAAACTGTAAGTGCTTGATTCACCAAAATCTATACAGATTGAGTATCTGTGACCTATAATATGTGTATAAAGTTTTTGCTCAATTGAATAAGGCGTTTAGATGCTATCGCACTTTTAAAAATTTGGCAAAGAATTTTTCTTTGTGTCCCTGTAAAAAAACTATAAGTGCTAGATTCTCCAAAATCTATACAGATTGAGTATCTGTGACCTATAATATGTGTATAAAGTTTTTGCTCAATTGAATAAGGCGTTTAGATGCTATCGCGCTTTTAAGATTTTGGTCCCTTGACCATAATGATAAAGAATTTTTCTTTGTGTCCCTGTAAAAAAACTATAAGTGCTAGATTCACCAAACTCTATAGGGTTCGTACTATGGTGACTTACAATATACGTACCAACTTTCAGCTTATTCGAACAAAGCGTTTAGACGCTAGCGTGTTCACTCACATACATACACACATACATACACACATACATACACACACACATACATACATCATCGTAAAAATAGTGAAAACAGACTCGTTGGACCTCGAAACGTATAGAAACATCAAAATCTCGAATTCGGATTTTTGACATGATTACAATACTTTCCTCACTATAGTGTTCGGAAAGTAATAAGCTTCAAATTTTTCTCTGAGGTAGCGCTACTTATGTAATTATGTTATATAGCGTTTTTTGTAGTTTATTATGGCCGTCTTGATCCCCTCTTTTGATAGACATTCTCTTCGTATGTTATTTTCTTATAAAGAATCTTTAAATTTTCTATAAACAGTGAGTTAAACTAAAACAATTCAAAATTTAAAAAATGAATATCACAAAATGTAAGTCTCGTAAGTTTTTAAAACGTTTTTATAAAATTTAAATAATTTTTGAAAGCAACTTTTATTTAACAAAAACACTATACCTTTTTATGTAGAATTTTATCAAAACATTTACATTTAGATGAAAAGATGAGTTTTACTTTGATTGATAAAATATTCTAAAACAGACTTGTGTAATGTATAATAGGTGCAGATCAACAGGGTTAAATCAAGGCTAAAAGTTAACAGAATGGAGACGATTAGTAACAAAAACAGGGTGGGCCAAAAGTCCCTGACACGCGTATTATAAACTTTAATATAAAATTAAATAATTGACATACGAGAGTGCGGTTTGTACTAGAATGTTTCTCGCGGTAAAACTAAATTTTGCTTAAACAAACAAAATAATAATAATTATTATTATTAAAAAATCTCATTACGTACATTTATATGAAATTTTGTCTTATAATGTCATATTAAAGTTTTTTTTTTTTTTTTTTTTTTTTTGGGGGGGGGGGGAGTAGCATCGTTTGTGCTCGCATAACAATTCCCTTTAGTTTTAACATAAGAAATTATTCCTACGGTAGATATTACTTCTATAAAATTCAAAAATTCAAACTATATAACAAAATGCAACCAACATCGTTGCTTTCTTTATTCTATTTCTTAAAACAATTTTTATAGATGCTACACGTACCACATAAACTTTAAATTTTACATCTACTTTTTAAGATAGCACGCGATCATGTTTTATATAAAAATTAAATCATTAAATTTAATTTTTTTTACTTATTTTTATTTCATTTTTGCACGCGCACTTTTTATTTCCTAATTCAAAATTAATAAAAAAAACTTTTTCGATAGTGTTTGTTTCCATACTGATTATTATTTTCTTTTCTTTTTCTTAAAAAAAAAAAAAAAAAAAAAAAAGATTTAGATGAAATTCTGGCAAAAGCAGAATTTTGTTTAGGACTGAGGACTATTAGTTTTTTTTTTTTTTTTTTTTTTTTTCCCCAAATTATAACATTGCTTTCAAATTATTCAATTATATTTTCAATAAATTTTAGATTTCGATAAATGTCCAACTATCGAAAAATGACACCGCAAAAATCTTAGATTAAGACTAATAGTCCTTTAAAAAAAAAAACTTAATAAATGTATGCCATAATAAATTAAAGCATTTAGTGGATTGAATTAGATTGACGATATGTGGTTTGATTGTAAAAAGCACATTACTATATTGTGAATTTTACAAAATAAATGCTCTTTAATTTATAAATAATAAATGCCTTGCGTTTTTAATATTTGTTTGTAAAGTACAGCGCCATCAAGGTTCATACTCATCAGGGAAAACCAGGAATACTCAAGGAATTTGTATTTTGTTTAAAAAAAAAAAAAAAAAATCAGGGAAACTTAAGGACAATAAAAATTTTCATAAAAAGTCAGGGAAAAATCGATCATAAAACCTGGAAAAACAAATATTTCCTTTCTCTTAAATTACTTATATTTTTCTTGTTTAGCTTCACATCAAAATTCAAATGATTAAGTAACATGAAAATACTCATGTAAACAATGATTTCTACCTGAATTTCTGTCATGATCGGCAGTAACATGATATCATACAGTGGAAGTCAATGTATTTTCTCCTCTCAGAGGAGCGTTTCTTGTAATATGTCGCCAAACTTTTGAATTCATCAAAATTTTAAATTAAATCCACATAGACACATACACATGAATTTTTTGAGAAAACATGTGCAATTTATCGATGCAGTTGCTTTTATAAAATAAAACATCATTATTGTGTTGCTGATTACACTGCTCGGCATGAAAATGGCTTCTGACACCATTTCAGCATATTATGTAAAATGGCCTCCTGAATCCGAATAGGACGCAAATTTTGCCCTATCACCCACCGTTATTTAGGAACGGTCCCCTATTTTTATATTTTTTCAGTGATTTTATGGCTATAAATTTGATTTTTAGGAGGGGGGGGGGGATTATTTTAACCGTTAAATATCTTCTGAGGGACTGCAGATTTGGAAAATTGTAAAACATGGATATGGGCGACAAGGGAAAAAATGGGGGGGGGGGGATTTACCACTGAAATTATGTATTACATGCCTTATATATATATATTTTAAATATGTTTTTATGTTATTTTTTAAACTTTATTTATTTTTTGTTTTTAGGTGTTAAATTAATTCTTTTTCATTCATCAAATCAAATTCGTGGTCATAAAATTATCGAACAGGGGGAAAAAATTGAGGGAGGGGGTGGTGTTTCTAGAAAACGATGGGTGACTGTGCAAAATGGAAGTCATATTCGGATTCAGGAGGTCATTTTACATAAGAATCAACAAGATTGGTATCAGATCTCGATTTTTTTTTTTTTTTTTTCCCAGAGCAGTGTTATCTACCAAGTGCTTGAATTGAAGCTTGCTACCATTTGAAGAGGGGAGGGGGTAAAACAAGTAATATTGCGGGAAGAAAAAGAAACATATACACTAAGCGACAAAAAATAAGCCGCACTGTAGAAAAAATGGCTTATACCTTTTATATTTGTAATAACTTTAAAATTAATGTTTGAAACAAATAAAACTGTCTTGTTTGCATAATACCAAAGGGATGAAATGATACCTATGCACATTTTCGATTTAATAATTCGCTTTATTGCACTCCACAAAGTACTTGTTAAAAATCTGCATAAAACTTTCTTTTTGAACATGATGCAATAACCATACACTTTGTATTCTATTATGATTTATTATATGGAATTAGACAAGTTATATCTTAATATATGAAATAAAACTATTGATTTGATAGATCTAAGCAATTTTTTATTAAAAATATGTATTCTGCATTGGGTTAATTCCACTTTCATATGGAATTACTGCTTTAATGCGCAATGGCACAGTTTTATACAGCGTTTTAAAATAAATCTCCGAAATTTCAATGTGCCAAATATCACAAAAGATTTTTTCTAGTTCTGGCAAAGTTATAGGCTGCAAATTTCAAATCCTCTCCCCTCTCCCCCGCCTTTTTATAGACGAAACATTTACGAGCGGATCGCGATTAGGACTATTTCCATGTCTGGTAAAGAAGAAACTCTACTATATTCTTTGTGGGATTTAACTTAAAGTGAAAAAAGATATAATTATTTACAGAATTATAGGTTCTCATGGGAATGGATAGGAAATTTTGACAATTTGAAGTGAATAAACTTACCACAGATTCCGTGTAATAAGGTGCATTATCATCTTGAAATGCTGTTTGTGGAAATGTGCAAGGTACCTCCAAAATAGTCGGTTAGGCAGCACTTTTATGAAGATTGATTTATTTCGAGTTAATTGATCCCTTGAGCATAAAAATTTGCCCGACTGTTTGAAAAGTTATGCCCCTCCGTACCATAATGCACGGAGAATATCACTATTTTAAAAGTGCGATTTTCATTAAGTCGGTCATATTTTCGTTGTCAGATCTGCTTGTTTTCTTTAGCTCGAAATAAATTAAACTTGACTCATGAAAGAGAACCAGTTCATACCAATAATTAACTAATTTTTTTTTAATTTTTTTAGCCATCTGAGGTTTTGCTTTTCTAATTCTCTTGACTAAGAATGGAATTTTTTCAAATTTTCTGTCATTTAAACCTTCTTTGTTTAATAGTTGCTGTACTGTATTTAAAGAAATTATGCTGCTAAACACTTTTTCTGAATCTCTTTTATGTTCTAAATGTAATACAAACCGATTTTATAAGCAATGGCATTTTAACTTACGATCATCTCGCTTGGATGAGCAACGAGGCCGCCTAAAACCAAATTTCCAGTTTTAACGGCCAAAAAATTTTATCTTGCCGAAAACCCTTTTACCAATACTTCGTTAACAATTAATTATTTTGCCATCTCACGTATTAAAATATTTTTGATTTTCATTCAAAAATTAATACTATGTTAGCTAGCTCATAACTTCTCAACGGATGCGCCGAATTTGATAATTTTTGTTTTGTTGAAAAGGTCTTGGTCTGAAATAGGTCCCATTGTAATATCTTTACAATCTAAAGAAAATACAGGGTGCCCAAAAAAATTAGTCTTTTAACTGCTAAACGGCTGCAGCTATAGTGATAAAAATGGTATGTAAGTATAGCAAAGTGGCCATGCAGTACAAGGTTAAACCGCTTGCAGCGCCACCTGGTGGAAAATAGCGGAGTTACTGTTCCTATCTCGAAAAAGGTTCTAGAGAAAAAAAGTGAATTATAAAGCTGAAGAGTATCACCGATTAAGTACAAAAAGATAGTTTAGACATTCATGCTAGCGTTCCTATATCGAAAACAGTTCAAGACAGGGGGAAAAAGTGAATTATAAAATTGCAGAGCATCATCGATTTAGTACGATGCTAGTTTAGACATTGATGCTATAAAAATACAGTGCTAAAAACGTGCATTTGTTTGTTCGCAATTTCTTACACTATGCACACTTGGCTATATTGCACACGTTGTAGCGTAGTTGGAGAGACATACGCTGTATAGTTCAAAATACGGTTACTTGATACTTTTTGTTTTGTTGTAAAGATCTTGGTCTGAAGTAGGTCCCATTGTAATGTCTTTACAATCTAAAGAAAATAAAGCGCCATCTGGTGAAAAACAGCGGAATTAGCGCTCCTATCTCTCAAAAAGGTTCAAGATGGGAGATAAGTTAATTACGAAGTTGTAGAGCATCATCGATTTACTACGAAAAAACAGTTTTTAGACATTATTGCTAAAAATAGAACGCATAAAACGTGCAGGTGTTTGTTCGCAATTTCCTACACTGTGCACACTTGAACTACGTTCACACTTTGCAGCGTAGCAAATGACACGTATACTCTGTGGTTCAAAGTACTGTTAGTGTAAGCGGTCACATCGATTAACGCAAAGTCGTTTTCAACCAACTTCAGAAAAGAGGGTGTTCTTAATTCGAGCTATGTGTTGTTGTTGCTGTTTGTAAGATTATAACTTCGTAAGAGATGCTCTAATTAACCGACTTCAAAAAGGATTAGCTTCTCAATTCAAAGCGTATGTTTTTTTTGTTTTTATTTGTTAGCTCATAACTTCTGAACGGATGATCCGATTTCGATACTTTTTGTTTTATTGTAAAGGTCTTAGTCTGAAATAGGTCCCATTGTAATATCTTTACGATCAAAAGAAAATACAGGGTGCCCAAAAGAGTCAGTCCCGACTCTTTTAACTGCTGAACAGCTGCAGCTATAAGAGTCAGTCCCGACTCTTTTAACTGCTGAACAGCTGCAGCTATAGTCATAAAAGTGGTATGTATGTATAGTAAAGTGGACATGTGCTAACCGCATACAGAGCCACCTGGTGTAAAACAGTGGAGTTAGCGTTCCTATCTCGGAAACTGTTCAAGACAGGAGAAAAAAAAAAGTGAATTATAAAATTTCAGAGCATCATCGATTTAGTACGAAAAGCTAATGCTAAAAACAGAACGCTTAACCCTTTTAACGTTCACTACTTAATTTATTTTAAAAATTACTAAACTAATTTTAAAAATGGCTTTTAGACACATAGCTGATCATAAATATTTAAAAAATAAAAAATTAGCATTATTCCTTTTCGAGAAATTTTCGGTTTGAAACATCTGTAAGTAAACATTATCGACAACAAAAACTCGTACAAGTTGCGTAGATCCCAACATTTCAATTTATTCCGGAGTATTTTAACCCTTTGCAGAGCAAGGTATTTCGGATCATTTAAATCAGACTGCCACCAGAATTTACGAACATAATTAAAATAGAAGAAATTTTAAATTTTCATGTTAAAAAAAAGGCCTTTTCTGCTATGTTATAAATGTAAATTTTTGCTAAAAAATTTCCGGGATGAGTTTTTGCACTTGAGAATTAAAATTAGGTGTTCCATCAGCGGGAACACTGCGGCTGAAAGGGTTAAAACGTGCATTTGTTTGTTCACAATTTCCTATTTTGTGCCCACTTGAATGACATTGCATATGTTGTAGCGTAGCGGGTGACATTTATGCTATGTAAAATTGAAAGTTTGGTTTTTGTAAGTGGTCACATTGATTAACGCATAGACGTTTTAAACCGACTTCATAAAGAAAGAGGTTCTCAATACAAACCACGTCTCTCGTTGTTGTTGTTGAAATTTGTTAGCTTATAACTTCGTAAGAGATGATTTAATACTTTTTTTGTTGTCGTAATGATCTTGGCCTGAAATAGGTTTCATTATGATTTCATTAAGATATAATAAAATTACAGGATACTCACAAAAGTCTGTTCTCACTCTAACTGCTGAACGCATGCAGCTACACTGGTAAAAGCAGTATGTAAGTATCGATGTTGAAACTTCTGTTGTTAGCTGCAATGCATATTTTGCTCTTTGTTTGAACTTCACGCTGCGCAATTTCAAGCGCAGCGGGTGACACGTATTCACTGTAAAGTTCAATATATATTCCTAACAGAATTTTTGGTTAGGAATACAGCGTATCCGTTCTTTACATTTCTAAAGGCTTTTTAATTTAACGTATGTTCATTCAATAGATAGTTTTTTTTTTTTTCATATCCGATAAAGACAAGAAAAGTGACATAACTTAAAAATGCAGCATTTGAGGAAAAATCAACTTAAAAATAACTTGACTAGAATAAAATTGGCACAACTGTCTCTCGAGGGGGTGACTTTCTAGATTTAGATGTAACATTTTTGTTCACATTGGGTGCATTTCATGTATTTTTCAGTGACATGAAACATTTTTTGAGTTGTCACTTTTCTTGGAAGTTGTGATTTGTGAAACTACCGTCGAACGTCTTGTGATGTTCTGCTACATAAAAATTTTTTCACTGAAAAGAAAAAAATAAAACTTTTTTGTTAAAAAAATAGAACCGACTCCAAAAAGCAACTACTATTCAAACAACTTAAAAAAAAAAAAAAAAAAAAAAAAAAAAAAAAAAAGGTATAAAATGAAACTAAATTGCGCCTAAAAGTATAAAATAATTTCCTTCGTCAAACAACCTATAACACTGCAATTTATCATAACTTTTGAAGTCGGCGCAAAATTAAATAAAAATTGATACCTTTATTCAATACAAAAATCAAATACTATTCAAAATACACATCTCACATTGTCATCTGCAAAATGCAGCCGAACACTTCTTTGATTCAAGAAAACAAATAAGATTTCGTAAGCAGCAGAAGTTTGCAAAGATGCTGATATCTGACGTCCTTGGTGAAAGAAAAATCGCAAAATTATCTGGCAAACATATTTAATTTCTTTGGGGTATCATGACTATTTTGATAAGGTATATTAAGAGAGTAATCAAGAATATGAAACAATACTTCCTGCAATATATATTATGAAAATATACATCTTGCGTGTATATTTCTGCATTACGTTTTGATCGCCAAATCCAAAAGCCACCAAGGATGATAGTTATCAAAGTTATACCGAATTTGCAAAGGAAACTCTAACTTCGTAGAAACATAAATTATTGTGCAGAATGTTCACTGTTCTATGTAGATTTTACTAATGGACCAATTGTATACAGTAATAAAATAATAAAAGAAACATGAAAATGGATCATTCGAGACGACAGCATTTGTTGCTACCGATCTAAAAACAAACCTTTAAAAACTAATTAAATTTTATTTAGTTTTGCGCCGACTTCAAAAGTTATGATTAATTGCAGTGTTATAGGTTGTTTGACGAAGGAAATTATTTTATACTTTTAGGCGCAATTTAATTTCATTTTATACCTTTTTTTTTTTTTTTTTTTTTTTTTTTTTTTTAAGTTGTTTGAATAGTAGTTGCTTTTTGTAGTCGGTTCTATTTTTTTACAAAAAAGTTTTATTTACATTGGACTCGAAGCTAAAGTGTACGTGGAGGACAATATAATTAAATCTGTTCGAAAATCTGCTTTTTAAACGATAAAACTGTTGTAGAAAGCGAAAAGGAAAATATCCAAATGCGGTTTTTTTTTTTTTTTTGTCGCTTAGTGTACAATTTCATTTTAGTTGTTTTGTAACCTATTTTAAGCTCTTGGGTTATTGTGGTAATTTAATCATATGTTTATTTTGCATCATACTTCTATATAGTCACATCATGAATTATATGAAATATTTTTTCAGCATGCGCATTTTTAGGAATATTTACACATCTTAAACAAAAAAATAATAATAAGCATTTTAAAAATATAATGCTACGTCCTGTTTTGTGCTCCATTTTTACCATGTTTATTTACCATGTTTTTATTAACTTCTATTCTTGTTTGTTTGGTACAAATCTTGCAATCGATTTTTAACTAACTTCCTTACTAGCTAGACATTTGAAACTTTCAGAATAGCTCAGAACCCGATGACAAAACAATACTTCGAAGCCCGATTTTCGAATTTTCGATTAGTTTTCTTTTAATTAATTAAAATATGAAAATAACCTCCTAATAGCTTTAAAAATAGCCATTAAAATATTAACTATAATTTAATTGTTGCCAAAAAAAAAAAAAAAAAAAAAAAAAAAATTACGAGTTCAATTTCTTTCGAGATAAAAATAAGTGCATTTAATTAAACGTGAATGTTAAAAATTGTAAAAGGTTAAATTATACATCTCACAAAAATTGAGGTCATTATCACTTTAATTATTTTATACACATTGATAAAGTGCTAATGTAGTTCTATAGGTATGATTCAACAGAAAATTTAAAAACATGGTATATAATTTTTTTTTTATCTTATAATTATTTTAATTAACTAACTTCCCGACTAGCTAGACATTTGAAACTTTTAGAATAGCTCAGAACACGATGACAATGACTTTTAATACTTTTATTCAATTAGTAAATATTTGAAAATTTCTTATAATTGCTTTCTTTATTACGCATTTGATAATTTTCTTTCAAGTTAATGGATAATTCATATATATATAATATATTTTAGTATTTATTAATATATAGAATTATCAAGTTTATATGAATCAACAGAAAAATTAAAAACGTGGTATTTAAAAAGTTCTTTTTATCTTGCAATTATTTATTTTTAAAACTTTATTCCAGACTTTTACGGTCTTATTGAAACCAAGCCATAGCTGGACATGTAGAATTGATAAAGACAAGTATGATCCGGACGCTTTGAGGGTGAGAAGTTTTCTATATTATATAACTACAAATTATGCCTTTTAGCAAGATTTACAAACTAATGATTTTTTATGTTCTTCTATTTCTATATTTATAAAAATATATATATTGGATTGTAAAAATTTTCTAGTTCAGATTTTATAAGTTTTAAGATGTCTTGTGAAAAATGCGTAGAGTTACATACATACACAAAAACACTTTCGGTTGATTTTATTACTACTAATAAAATTTTTCTTAAATTTCACATTGAAAACTTAAAAAATAATTCTCATTATATACATTTATACGAAATTTTGTCCTATAAATATTATTTCCATATTAAAAATTATGGGGAAAAAAAAGGACGAAAGCGCTATACCTGTTGAAAGATTTATTCCCAAATGTAATCAGCACCAGTTTAGGTTATATTCCCGCTAAGTACAAACACAGAATTTGGTTAACCTTCGTTCATTGGTTCGTGAGACAGACGTTTTCTAAAAATGTTCAAATCGTGACTAGTAGATATCAAAACATGTAAATACATTGAAAATAGGATGTCGAAAAATTTCTCGAATCCGATACTTCTCGTGTATATAGAAAGTAAAAATATACTAAGCTAAAATGAGAAAATGACTGAATGATATATAAAGTATTACCAATAACATAGTCATACTGACTGGCTGTAAAAATAGTTTATACAATACAATTTATTCATCCATAAGTAGAATAGACATTTGTGAATAACTAGTGTATTAATAAAAAGTTAACAAACTCTTCTTTCCTCCCCCCCCCCCCCAAAAAAAAAAAAAAAAAAAAAAAAAAAGTATCGTATTTTTTCTTTATATACGGAAGTTGATTTTTAAAATTGAATTATTGCTTCGAATAATTTGTATTCTTTCTTTTATAGATGGCAGAGTTGGGATGGTGGTTTTTCTTTATGAAATTTGTTGAATTTGCAGATACGGTAAGTATTTTTTTTCTTAGCATTTTCATATTTTAAGTTTGAGTATAAATAAGAAACTTGTTTTGAACTGATATTGAAAAGGCCGTATTTATTTTTCTGAATTTAGAAATATATATATATATATATATATATATATATATATATATATATTTTTTTTTTTTTCCTTCAAATGTTCGGTGACCATTTCAATGTAATTATTAGTTTTGTTTAAAAAGTAATGAAGTAGTTATTTCAAAATATACTGAAAAAAAAAAAAAAAAAAAAATCAGAATTCATAAATACTCAAATGTATCATGAGAAAATAAGGTAACACTTAAGTCACTAAACATCAGAAAATGACTTCTGTTTTGAAATGAGTTCGTGAATATTACTCAAAATTCAACAATTTTCCATTTTAAATGAGAGCATTCATTAGATCTGGCACATACCTTCAGAATTTCAAACTAATGCCATGTTAACTTGTTGTTAAACATATTTTTTTTTTTTTTTAATCAGAATAAAGACCTTATTTTTAATAGGCCTGTAATACATACACTGAAACATGTATACCTGTAACAATGTAAGTATAGTGTACAACTCCCCCATCTCGTCCAATTTACAGGGTGTCTACATGCATACCTTTTTTCTGTGACTCTTTCAATACTATAAATCATAGTAATTTTTCCTTAGTTAATTTTAACACGATTAAGGAAAAATCATAGTAATTTTTTCTTAATTGTGGAAATATACTATCGTTGATTATTATATGAATACTAGTTAATACCCGTCAAAATTTGGCTGATCATGTGCAACTTAAATCTTTTCACGGCATAAAGTTTTAAACATTCCTGTTTTAATATTTTGCATTGCTCTTAGCCAGTTTAAAACCCCCTTCTGTAATCAATTATTTTTGGGTTGGAGGAGAAGGGGAAATAAATTTCATGAAATTTCAATATACAAAATTTAAGCGTGCTCCATAAAATAAAAATCCCAAGATTTTTCCTAATTGTCCTCTAAGTATGACCAAAAGAATGTGAGAAGTAATTAAAAGAAAGAATTTATAAATTATAGTAAGAATAGAGAAAGAAAGCCCACATCAATACTTTTTCATACATATATTTTTTTTTAATTTGATCTCTAATTTTTATCTCCAACATACTTTTCTACAAACAGCATAAGACAAAGATCATAACTCGACAAATATTTATTTAATAAAACGGTATTAAGCGCAAATCTTTTAAATACTAATTATTGCTAGCGCTTCAATAATTTTGCTGCCGACTGTACATAGCATGGGGAAAAAAAAAAAAAAAAAAAAAAAAAAAAAATAATCTATTGATAGCGATAATATTTCAATTCAATTACAATATGACAGTGGCGTCATCTATAATCTATCGATGTAAGGGGGGGGGGATCTCAGAAGGTTTTTTTCTTTCCGTCTTTTTTTTTTTTTTTTTTATTTTATTTTAATAAAAATATTCTTAAAATCACATAAATTTATCAAGCAAAATAATTTAATTTAAAATAAATTTTAATAATGTTTTGTGTTTTCTTTATATTCTATAATTATAATTTTATTTACACTTAGAAATAGACTATGTTACTTAAAAATAAATTAATAACATTTTAACACTTTATTCTATCAAAATAGTATATTTCAACAAAAGTATACTGTTAAATAAATAAAAATAAAATTTATTTTATATGGTAATAAATAAATAAAATAATTTGTTTTATATGGTAGCAGATGGCGCCACAGTATAAAATCCTGAAATACTATTCTGTGTAAGGAAATTTTCGGTGAAAATGCACATGACGGTAAACGATAAGAATTCGCGAATTGGTTTATTTTAATATACTGCCTTGGAAAGTATGAATCAATGAATTAATCGTGTGAATTATTTTTATGGTTGAGCTTTAATTAGGCTTCTGCTATAGACATGAAATATTAATGTTGTCTGCTCGATCACCATCATAGGTAATCGTATTGCACTGCATAAAGAGAAAGGAATTCTCCCGTTCCGAATTGATTCAAATTTTCTCGCGCATGCCCAGATCGTACGATTTTGGTCTTACAGAAAGTGCTTTGTGTTATAATATTATAGATTATGGTGGAAGAGTCAAAGAGAAAATAAGGACGGTAGATGCCCTATTATAGAAAGATTTTTTTTAAAGAATAGTAGAGTACAGGTAGAGAGTTAAACAGGACCGAGCATACTAGGAACTATCGAAAGACTCGCACTGTTGAATATAGAAACATAAATTGAAATAAAACAAAATTCACGAATTATGTTGTGCTTTATTGTGAATGTCTTAATAAAGCACAAACTGTTATATAATTATACAGAAAAATGATTTAGAATGTAGCCCAGAGTCCAGCATATTTGTAAAAGCTTAGGCACAAAAAAAGGTTAAATGTTTGACAGCCTAACGTGCACAATTTTCGTGCGGCATTTTTCGCCAACGTTTAAATAGCAGAAAATTAATTGCGATCGTCTCAGTGTAGTCCAATGACATCTGCAGTAATGTTATTTCAACGAAATAAACAATAAATAAATAATAAAGGATTAAGAAGGTATTTATTTTTTACTAGCTCGGATCTCTGTGAGATTTAAACTGTTGAGAGACTACTACATTTTAAAATTTCTCACTTGTCTAGACCGGTGTTTAAATTGAGAAATCTAGATTTTAGAGAAGGTATAGTTAAATTAAAACATATGCAGGTAATATACGCAAATACCATTTTGTTTAGAAATTTTATGATGCAGTTGAAGTGTGAAAAATTGTAGACATTTTGATCAAGTAATTAAGTTAATAAAACCACTACTCTTTTATATAGCCATAGTTTCATTTTATTATTATTATTATTTTGGAGGGGGGAGGGGGGTATCAGAAAATTAAATGGAACTTTTTTATTTTATATTAATTTACTTTTTTGTACAAGTGAAGCATAGTCTTTATTTAAATTTGTTTTTATAGGGATAGTAAATTAGAAAAGATGGAATTTTAGAAAATTGTATTCACTTAAAAATTGTATTCACTTATGCGAGAAGTACCTAGCTGGTTGTCAGCCAGGGTAGCTCAGTGGTAGAGCATCCGTGCGTTAAGCGGAGGTGCCCGGGTTCGATTCCCGGCTCTGGTATTTTTCGCATAGTTGGTAATAAATAAAAATATCAGCCTTTACACTCCAATTTGATTTAGATAAATATTCACGGTTGGTGAATTCATGAATAAAAAATTTCTAAAATTGTATTCACTGTTACTTTTATATTAAATTAAAATTAAAAATATTGCTTTTTATAACTATATTTCCATTTAAATATATAATATTTAGTTTTGCAATTTTAAGCAGACAGCTAGAAAATTAGAGGTATGAGGTTGCTCTAGAAGCTAAGATTCTTAATCTTAGCCTGTTCTCGTTACTTTTATCATCGGGAAAACTCAAAGCCTAAATAGTGACACTACCCAAATGAGGCAAAAGAGAAGCGCCTTCTGTTTGAGCACCACAAGGTTGGGATGTTGACTTCAACTGGATAAACACGTAATAGATGGCTTACACAACCAGTAGACAAATGCAGAATAAACTGTCAACAGCTTGTAATTTTGATCAGCGCCAAGTAATCCCTGATCAAATATTCTCAGAGGTATAATTTTGATGGGAGTTTGAAAGACTTAGCGATCATGACAGATTTATCGTGCACCAGTCACCATTAGTGTGCATGAGTATACTCTTTAGCCAGCTCAAGTATCAAAACCGCAATTTTCTAATTACGAGCCCGGCGCTCCACTGACCTGGCTACAGTGGCCTTGTATGTTTGGGGGGAAAAAAAAAAATTAAGACTGTACTACATCAGTCAGATTCCCTTTTCTTCCTTCCCATCTTGTCCTATGAGATTTTTATTGCTTTGTTTTCTAAGGATATCTCATTTAAAAATGAAGTTTTTCGAATAATATTCTTTGAATATATCGTCTTTTTAGATTAGTGATTTTTTTTTCTTTTTTTTTTTTTCTAAATGTGAATTTAAATGTTTTATTTCATTAAGTAAATTAGACTCTAAGTTTGAATCTCTAAACGAAAATATTTAAATTCAAATATTTATATTCATTTTTTCAAAAAATTGCTCACTAAGCTAAAAGATGATATATTCAAAGAGTAATATTTAGAAAACAGAATTCGAAAAACTTCATTTTTGAATGATATATTCTTATAAAAATGAAGCAACGAAAATCCCATTGGATAACATTGGAAGAAAGGAAGAGGGAATCTGACTGACACACACAACATTAACAGTAATATGAGTTTATCAAAATTAATGGTTGTGTTGTACTAGGATTTTTACAATGACTTAAATTGTTTTGAAGTGTCCTAAAATGTTAGAGCTACAAAAATTTGCAATACTAGATTTAATGCAGCTTATAACTTAAACCTTTTCTTTCCAGATATTTTTTGTGTTGAGGAAAAAGAATAAGCACATTTCTACTTTGCACGTTGTACATCATGCTGTAGTGCCCATTGCTGTCTGGGGAGGACTTAGAATTGAACCAGGTGGGAAACTAGATTTAAAAAAAGTCTTTTTTTCTTTCTTTGTATTAAGATGATCTGCTCCTAATTATCTGTATGTGTAATAATTCATTTTAGGAAATTACAACTACTTCTTTCCACTGATCAATACTATTGTTCACACGGTGATGTACTCTTATTATGGTCTGGCTGCTTTGGGTCCAAGTGTTCAACGCTTCCTCTGGTGGAAGAAGTACCTCACTACTTTCCAAATGGTATGCGATTATTAATTAATCTTATATATTTAATTTTAACGCATGGTTTATATATATATAAATCTTTCTCCAAGAACCGCTTATGCAAAAATAAAAATTTTAAACGAATCTTCTATAATATCTCGAAATGAAAAAAGACAAAATAACGAAACTTCATAGATAACATGTCAAGTGTTAGGACGAATTTGCAAACTTTTTGTGAAAATTGGGAAAATCAAAAATGGGCGGCAAAAGTGGAACTGGTCTTTAATAAATATATATCTGAAAAATGGCTCTAACGATTTTCTAGAAATTTGCTATGTAACTCATTCCCCCCCCCCCCTCCTTTTTTAACCCTTTGTTGCATATTAATCACCTGGGGAAACCTTAAAGGAAATTATTGTGTTTTTCCTATTTAAAATTGCCCCAGAAATCAGAAAAAAACTGTTTTATCAAAATTTTGTTTATTTTAAAAGTTACAGTTTGTCCACTGTAGTGGACAGTATGCATATAGAAACTGGACATCTAAAGTAGAAGTGGTGATGAAAATAATAAAAGCAGCCTCTTTTTTCATCAATACACAAATGAACTTTGCATTTTACGCATGAATATGTAGATTTTCTTGAGCATAACTCCATCTTACATCTTTGAGCACTATTTAATATTTGTCTAGCAAAATGATCCACTCCATCGTAGAGGACAGACATTTCTTTTTGTTGGTTTTTACACTGACATTGGCCCTTGTTTATTTTCTGTATCTTGTTCATCAATTACTCTTGATACTGCTTGTATTAGTTCTGGCAATGGACATCTTGAAAAATCCTGGTTGCATAGAACATTGTGGTATGACAGCTTTGTAAAGAAGCCAAGAATTTATCACGGTAACATCTATAAAATGAAATAATACCCTTTTGTACCACTACAATGGACAAACGAAAACAGTCCTGCATTAGCCTATGTTCATAATGTCCATTGTAGTTGACAAAAAGAAAAATACATCACTTTTCATGAAAAATAGCATCTGAAAATAAGTCTATTCAAACATGTTCTAAAATGCCTAAAATTACTATTTCAAAATGCAAAATGTCAAAATAAAAAAGGTTTAGCACTTATATACAATGTTTACAATGAGAAATCATATTAACTTGGAAGTAGAGGTTGATGCTATTTTCAAACTAGCAATGCAATCTGTAATTTTATATTATGCTGCTATCTATGAGCAACAGTTGAAAGCTGAAATAATACAGAAAGAATAAATATTGAAACCAAATCTGTAAAACCATTTGTGTGAGGAAAAAAAAAAAAAATTAAACTTTTGTCCACTACAGTGGACACGATGCAACAAAGGGTTAAATGTCTTTTCGTATGTCGTAGTGGTTATTGCAAGAAAATTCATAAGTATTCATATTTGGTAGGCCAATTTTAGGTCTCAGAAACAAGTGTTCTAAAAAATGGCCCTAAGAATTTTTTTCAAATTCACCATATTAAATAGTTTTTGGACATCCTTTCATATGTATGTTTGTTTCTGGTGCATAGATGAGTTTTGGAGGTTTTAGTAAGAATCACAAGTAGGACCGAATATCAGTATCTCAAAAATGGTGGCAACGGTTTTCGTCAAATTTGTTACATAAATCACCTTTTGTATGCATTAGTTGGATAGTACAAAAGATTAGATAAATCAGTTTTAGATCTCTGAAATGGGTGTCTCAAAAAAATGGCAACTGATTTTCTAACTCACTGTATAAAGTCTCCTTTAATTAAATGCCTTCACAACCTTTATATTAGTTGGTTACTTCAATAAGATTGGCAGGTGTTTGATTAATTAGATCAATTTTATGTCTTCTGTGATTACTTCACTACATACAAAAAAAAAAAAAGGTTCATAATATGCGTAGTAATGGAAATGGTATGGTTGTTAAACAGATTATTTATTACCTGATGAAAGATCATACATATTTCAACCCGGAACAACTGTTTTTAATTTATTTATCTACGGTATTTGCTATTTTTTAACAGCATTGTCCTGGTGATTTTAACAGTAAGTTATTGAAAGTTTGTCTTGCATAATTTGTTTAAATGAATTACAGAAATGAAACTTTTCTTTTTGCGAAAATTAGTATAAAACAGAAACACACTTTGTATTTTATAACACCTAAAAATTAGCTTTTGTGCTGTATTTTCATAAAAGCATCAGTTAAATATATGTATGTTTGCATTTTGTATATGACCTATCTTTAATGCTGCTGTTAAATTTATTAGTTTCAGTAAGAAAATTAATAATTTTTATAAGATTAAATTTTAGAAATAATTATTAAATAAAAATAATTGAATAACTACAATGAATGAAAAAGTTAAAATGACTGATATTCTAAAAGGCTACAATTTAAGCACCATTCTTATAAAGGATAGTTTTAAAATCAAATTCATAGATACTAGCTTTTTTTTTTAATTAGTGTTGCATAATTTATTAAATTTTTCTTCTCTTTTCAGGTTCAGTTTGTGATGGTATTTTTCTACGCTATAAATCTTATGATTAACAAGTGCAAAGTTTCAAAATTTATCGTTTATCTCAATGTCTTCCTCGCCGGTTTGTTTTTGATAATGTTCTTTGACTACTTTCGTAATACATACCTCAAAAATAGAGCTATCCGCAAGAAGAATGAGTTAGATGCAGCTAATAAAGCTGCAGAACAAAGAAAAATAGCTGCAAATTTAGAAGATGAGAAACGAAAGTCTGTTGAAAAGAAAATTGATTAAAGAAATCTGAAGCACAAGTACTAAAAGATAAAACTTCATAAAATACTTGTTTTCATTCCGTCCAGAACTGAAACATGTTATTGATTCTTTAAAATTGAGTATTTATATTATTTTAAAGTTTTTGATGGTCAATAAGCACAGATTTGACCTATTTTGACCATCTAAAGAAAACCTTATGATCAAAGTAAAAAATATATTGCTCAAATGCTTCTAAAGAAAAGTGTTCATGTATTGTGAGCACTATCTTTTACTCTTCCTATAAAAAGTTTTTTAAAAAGGTCTGTTTTTCATATTGAAAAACTTTAGTGCAAGAGTGTATAGATCTTGCATGTTGCTCTGAATGATAAATTGTTTTGTTACTTGTTATAACTAAAATGGATTTTTAATCTTTGTTTTCTGAAACAATATAACAGTTGAAAAATATTTTCAGAAAATAATTTTACAATTTTTAGATTTTAATCTTTTTTTTTATTATTAAATCTTAATTAGTAACTTTTAATGCAGTGTTTTTTACTATTATATTTAAAAATTTTCTCCAGAACACTTAGCATTATGAAATGAATTGTTGCAGTTTTAATTATTATAGGTTGTATTTTTTAATGATCCATATTTAAGATCATTACTTTCCTTGTATATATATATATTTCATGAACTCCTTGTACATTGAAATGCTTGTTGTGTGTTCGTTAATATTGTATATTCAGGCTGTCAGTTTTACTGTAGCATTTTAGTAGAAATCCTTAACTTGATTATAATTAATTGATACATTAAATTATATACCATCAGATTACAACAGAATATACGTATGCTCATGTATGTATTAAATTGCAAAAATGCTTACTTCTTCAGCCAAAGATTCTAGTGTTCAGACATGAATGTAAAACAGTTAGATTTTGAACTTCAAATGTTCAAATGAATAGTTGAAACTATTCATTCAAGGATTACTTTTGTTTTAGTGTTTAATTTTTTTTTTTTTTTTATGTAATATAGAAAATTTTATTTTAATCAGGATCGCCCCTGATTTAATATAAGCAAAGTTGATTCTACCACTTCCCACAGCATGTTAATTCATGTATTATAATATATTCTTAGAAAAAATTGTATTGTTGGACATAATTTGTCAAAATGTTCAGAATCCAGTTTAATAAAATATATTTTCATCATATTTTCTCAAATATATTTTTGTATTTTAAATTTAACTCACAGAGAAATTACGAAGTCTTAAATTGCCTCTTTCCAAATGTGTAATACAAAATTGTCTCTTTTTACATTATATTTTTCTGTAAAAATTTTAAAAACTGAATATTTTATCTAAGTATTGGCAGAAAATTTTAATTCATCTTAATACATTATGAGTAGAAAGTTTATTTAATATTTATAACTCACAAAACAACACAAATGTTCAATATCTGAAGTAGCATCTTTCGGTTTGTGAGATTACATGAATTAATTAACAAAAATTTTGTTGTTTCAACATTCCGCATAACCTTTTTATCTGAAAGTGACAGTGTGGAATAAAATTTTACTTTTAAACTACTTAAAAACAGCCACAAGACCAATGTTCATGCACCACTGTGCATTAAAGTTAACCAAACTCGGTTAACCTATGGGAAAAGTTATTCCAAATAGACAGTCATTATTCATTACATAGTATATCTTCTTAAATTCAATTTTCACACTCAGAAAAATCATTAAAATAAGTCCTTTCTTACCAAAAAAAAAAAATTTTTTTTTTTTCTATATTTTATTTTGAAATTGTAAAATATGAAATTTCACTAAATGGAATTTTACAATTCCAGAATAAATTTGAAAAATTAAACGATATCTATTTTTTGAAAACAGGGACTCGTTTTAGCGATCGTGAATTTTCTGAGTATAATAGAATTTTAAAATATGCATTATTTAGTGAATATGAGAATTATTTGGGATTATTTTTATAGATTAACATGGAGTTAGGCTTATCTTCAAGTGCTGTGATGTGGATTCACTTAAGGTTTTATTTGCAGGAAATAAAATCCAAATAACTTAACACGTTTAAAAACTTACAATGCCTAACCTTACTCACTGACACCCAAAGCCCGTGTTATTCTATAGTGAAATTTGCTTTCATAATTACTCATTACTTTATTTATTTAACCAAAAAAAAAAAAAAAAAATCAGTTTTTGCCCTTTTAGATTATTAACAATTATTAAAATGTGTACTAATTTTCCAAAAATTGTTTTAATTTTTAATATTTTGTTTTTCATAAAATTAACTACACGCATTATTTTTTATTGTAAAAATTTTAAAAATCAAATTTTGGAGAATGACTACCAAATTTAACGGTTGTGAATTTTCTGAATGTGAAAATGGAAGTTAAACTATACAATAGGTATTTAGTAATTCTGGAAACAAATTATCCAGTAGAATAATATTAACTGTGGACAAGGTTAAGTATTGTACACTCTTAACGTAAACATTCTTCAATTTTCTACACTTTACTACCTTGATTAATATTCACATAATATATATATATATATATATATATAATTTGAACATTTAATTGAAGCAGTAGACTTTAAGCAACTTACAGCTGCTAATAAGGTTTATGTAGAAAAACATAAAATAATGTGCCAATTCTCTGTGAACCAAAAATTGTCAATTTTATATCTTGACTATTTTTACCATCTGTAAGTTTTTAAAATTTTATTTATATTCAATGTTTATTAATTTAGAAATTGTTTTTTTTACAAAATCTTAATTATGAGAGATGAACTGCTTTTAGTAATGCATAGCATTTCTTTTGTTACTTCATTTGTATTTAAAATGTTAATAAACTTTGAAAAGAAAATTTGTTTCATTTATTTTGTATATGAATGATGTAGCCATTTACAAAACTTTTTTCTTTAGTTTCTTATACAAATTGAGATACAGCAAATTACTATTTATTAAAATTTCTTTTCATGATGAATGCAGACTAGACATTTTTCATACTTATTTGAAATGAAAATAAATAAATAAATATATTCTAAAGCCTTTAAAAAAAAAAAAAAAAAAAAAAAAAATTTTTAAAGATTTTTGATTATTGCTATTATTTTATATGGAAAATATGTAGAATTTTGTTTTAAATTATACAGATGGTTCAATCATTTGTTTTAAAAGTTTTTTTTTTTTTTTTAATTACACACCTTAGTGGAATGGAGCAATGCACCTTATGTATAAAATGATTTTCTCAGTATAAGGTAAAGACACCAGTGCTCGTCACCCCTAAAATCTGCACCAGTAGTCGTCACCCTCTTAAAAGAAGTGTTAAAATAACCGTTTTATAACCTGTATGAATTTGAATCTACCCGCATAAGATTATCCAAAGCTTTCTGCTTCTTATGACATAAAAAGTTCGATTTCAACTATTGGGGAAGAGTAGGGAGAAGCAAAATAAGGGAAGTATACATTAAATTACAATTGAATTGAGTCAACGTAAAGCAAATGATTAAGGGAATAGATATGCATTTCTTGATATATTTTGTTGTTCGCTGCTTTTGACATTGCTCATAAAGCATTGTATGTAATGCTTATGAAATGCAGAATACGATTTATGTGCAACTTTTTAAAATTTGACATAATATAAAGGTTTTTAAGGTATGACGACTACTGGTGCATATTTTGCACGTTTTACCAGTGCTCGTCACCCTTGACGAACACTGGTGTTTTGACATTTTCAATAACTGGGTAACATTTTTGATGAAAAATACTATATTTTTGTTTACAATTATGATGGTATAATTTTTACTTTAATTTGACTATCGGCACCAGTAGTCATCAGGGGTATTCATAAATGTAAACAAATGTATTTTAACCTCAAGAACGTGAACTTTATTGCACTTGTAACTTTTCTATAGCTTGTTTAAATAAAGTCAGTCATGGTACCTTTAATTCACTATGACTGACTTTAAACCACCTAAAATTTTCCATATTATTTTGCTGGAAAATTTAAACAATGGCACATAAACATATTTAGTTATAAAGCGCTTTATCTAGTTTTCTGTTACATATTTTAGAAAAACAGACATGATTACTCCATACATCTGTCTGATGTATTTTAAATTTTTATGATGCCATGGTTTTGCGAAGATGGATTTAAGTGATGTTTAAGTTTTTTATTGACCGTGATAATTTAATTTTAATTCATATATATAGTTCGAAAATGATAAAATACAAAGGCTTAATTTCATAGTTAGCATGACTGTGAGTTGGTTCAAAATTATGTTAAGGTTTTTTGTTATGTTAGATGCAGGTGAATAACAACTTATATAGAAAATATTACACATTAAAAACATTTCTTAAGCAAGTTTTCTGTTTATACATTATATTAATTATGTAAGATAAACAGATAGTTAAAATGTTGATAAAAATTACCCTGTTGACTGCTGTTCTTAAATAATTAAAATTGTAAGATAATATTTGATAACATTAATTAACATTAACATTTGATAACATTAATATCCATAATATTTGATAACATTAGCTTGATGTGTAGAATAATACTAACAAGCTTTGCCACCTTCGCTGGTCCCTATATTTAAATAAAATAGGAAAAATCCCTATCATTATCAAAAATAAAAAAAACTTTGAAATCAGTCGAAACCGCAGTTAATGTTCCCGCTGGCTTCTGTAATAGCTTTCCGTGCTGCAATATGATGATTGGCTTCTACTGCCTTCGGCATGGAGTTAACCGCTTTTATCCCCCCCCCCCCTCTCCCACGGGTAAATTTAGAATTTTAACGAAATATTATCAAATTCCATACTTTTAACCAATACCCAGACATCAAAACTCGCCTTTCTGAGTTAATTTGGAGTAGAGCTAAGGTTAAATACGTGTTTTTTGTCCGCCCGGCCGAGGGAAGAGGGGAAGGGTAATTTTGCAAAATCGCCTTATAATGCGTCTAAGGTACACACACACAACCAACCAACGCATAAAAAAAATCCCCTCCCGAAAATAATTTGCAACAGAGTTGAGCTTGAAAACATATCTATATATTTTTTTCCCACCCTCACATAGACGAAAGATCTTCGCAAAATCTCTTTATACTAGGTGTTGGATACATATGACCAACTCACACATCAGAAATCGCCTTTGTAAGATTATTTAGAGCAGAGTTATGCGTAGAAATACGTTTTTGCTACCCTTTCTCAAAATTTGGTCGGAAAAAATTAAGCAAAATACCTTTACAGTATTTTTGGGTACTCATAACCAATCAACGCATCAAAAAATTGCTTTCCTGATATAATTTGGAGAATAATTACTCTTGAAAACGTGTTTTTGAATCCACCCCACACTTAATGAGGAAGAAGAGGCGAAGGATTTCTCAAAATTCCTTTATAGTATGTGTTAGGTACGCATAATCAACCCATACGTTTAAAAAAAATAATTGCAATACAAAAATAATTTTTTATATACTGTGTTTTAAATTTTTCTCTCGAATCATAAATGCTATTGAAGGCAGCGAGAACCTGAAACAATTGGCTAAAAGTAATTTAAAAATGCACCGTCACTGTGTTCTGAGCTATTCTGAAAATTTCAAAAGTCTAGGTAGTCGGGTAGATTGATGATCGGGACGAGTATATGATTGATCAATCATATAAACGCTATTGAAGGCAGTGAGGACCCGAAACAATTGGCTAAAAGTATTAAAAAATGCATTGTTATCGTGTTTTGAGCTATTCTAAAAGTTTCAAATGTCAAGCTAGTCGAGAAGTTAGTTAAATTTTCTCTTGAATCATGTGAACGCTACCAAAGGCAGCGGGGACCATAAACAGTTTGCTAAAAATATTTAAAAAATGCATTGTCACCGTGTTTTGAGCTATTCTGAAAGTTTCAAATGTCTAGCTAGTCGGGAAAAAAGTTAAATAAATTTTCTGTTGAACCATATAAACATTGCTGAAGGCAGCAGTGACTCGAAACAATTGGCTAAAAATATTTTAAAAATCCATTGTTACCGTCTTCTGAAAGTTTCAAATGTCAAGCTAGTCGAGAAATCAGTTAAAAATCGATTGCAAGATTTGTACTGAAATGCTGCCGAAGGCTGCAGGACCCGGAGCAGTTGGTTAAAAGTATTTTAAAAATGCATTTTCATCGTGTTCTGAATTATTCTGAAAGTTTCAAATGTCTAGGTAGTCGGGTAGTTAGTTAAAAATCAATTGTAAGATATGTACTGGACAAACAAGAATACGCGTTAATAAAAAGCATGGTAAAATCAATCTTACTGCGATAATTTGGAACAAAGTCACTCTTAAAAACGAGATTATTACCCCTTTCCCTGCTACTTACCCTCTGCTTTAAGTAAAGATATTTTTGAGAACGAATAAAATTTTGAAAACTTTTCTTAAAAGCAAAGAATTTTCAAATTATTTCACATATGAATTTGTTTTATTCGCAATATTTTGAATTTTACCATTTAATGTTTTGTGTTTTAAACCCTAAGAATGGATTTGGGTTCTAAATATGTTCCAAAGATATTCTGTTTCATTTAATTTTGTAAAAGCGCAATTAAAATCAAACTATTCAGCAAATTGTTGCGTTTTATTTACATGACGACCACTGGTGCAAACACCTGACGACTACTGATGAAACGCAGTTTTCAAGTGACGAGCACTGATGCATTTTTATAGGTTTCATTTTTATTTAAAAAAAAAAAAAAAAAAAAAAAAAATGGCTTAATGTATTGAAAAATTGGAAGTGTCTAACAGCAACTAGAAGAATCAGTGTATAAAATAGACCAAAGTATAATATTGATACATAAATTCCACATGAATGCCACGCAAAAAAACAAACATTTTAAAAATAAGGTCTTAAGAGCGACGAGCACTGGTGTCGTTACCTTATATATATTTTTAAAAAAAAAGTGCTTAAAAGTTGCTGTAATATGTTAAAAGTACTTGAATTTCAGATTTCTTAAAAAAAAAAAAAAAATTTCATTGAATAAGTATGTATAAGCATTCACCAAAAAAATAAAATAAACTGGAAACACGATATAAAAAATCATAAAAACCTTTTTAAAAGATTTATTTTTAAATTTGAATTTTATAAAGGGGCAGAAAAAAAAGTCTCATATTTTGTTTATCAACCCTCACATATTCAATATATTATTGGTTTTGTTCTTAGAACTTTAGGTAAGTTATTACTTCTTACATCAGTTTCGTTCTTTTGCTAATTTCATCTTTTTTTTTTTTTTAACTATTCTATTCAAGAGATATTGAAGATAGAATTAGGAAACCTTTGCTTAAGGGGGACTTGGCATCATTGAAGTTTTTTTATATGAAAGCTTATATTTCTATATAATATTTATTAATTGAACTATAGTAGCACAATACTGGTCTTGCTTTTGCCTCCAAGGCAGTAGCACGTGTTTTGCACCTGAAGCAGAAAAGCCACATCCTTTTGAAACCAGTAGTGTTTTCCAAAAATTCATTGTTTGTGAAGAAGTTTAACTAATTATTTTGAACTGTATATTAGGTTTGTGTAATAAAATATATATTCAGGTAACAATTCCTGCGGTTTTTTTTTTCATTTTCTTACTTTGCATTTTTTCATCTTTAGAATGCTAAAGCCTTTTTCTGCTTTGTTTTGGATGTTTAATAGAACCTACTTAAAAGCTAGGAATGGATTTATAAATTTATTAATTTTTGAGAGAAAAAAAAAATTAAATGTGCTTGTCTATGAAAGAATTTACAAAAAGAAAAAACATGATTTTTGCTTATTTTTAATATTGAAAATGGATATTTTCAAAATCCATCCGTAATTCTCTTAAGTAGATTCTATAACACATCCAAAAAAGTTATTAAGTCCTTTCTTTATTATCGTTAGCAGTTTTAGCACTTTGAAAATCACGAATTCATGAAAAAAAAAAAAAGTAAACAGAGAAAATAATACAATCTAAGTATTTCAAATCTGTAAAAAAAAAAAAAAAAGTATAAAGGATTCAAGTCCATATTCTTGATTTTTCAGGCGACGAAAAATAAAGTTTAACTAAAAACTAATCAGAAGAATTTATTAGGAAAAGGGGATTATGTTGATTTATACCCTTTATACCTTTCAGTGATTGTCAACCTTCATTTAATAAAGGGAAAAAATTGTATTAATATTTTATACCAAAGATTAATGCTAAATTTCTGACTTAAATCTTTTTTTACCAATGGATTTTCTCAAAGACTAAATGACATGGATTTAAATCCTTTATACCAATCAATACAGAATTTCTTTCAGAGTCTGACTATGTACTTAACTCAAAATCGACATTTTTGGACTTAAATCCTTTATACTTATCAGTACAGATACATTTTATTGAACAAACCTAATATAGTTCAATTTATAAATATTAAATAAAAATTTAAGTGTTTATATAAACTTTCATTGATACCAATTCCCCTTAAGGTTATTATATTATTGTTTGAAGGAAACGGATTTTTCTTCTGTTGAAGTTCAAAAAGGTATACGAGGTGTGGCTATTAAATAACGAGACTGTTGCTGTAAAACATTTTATTTTAAATTTATACATATTTAGTTATTATCACCTTCAATATACACCCCTCCTCTATCCCTACAATGCTCCATGCGAATTTTCCATTGTTCGAAACAGTGCTGGAAGTCTTGTTCTGTGAGCTCCTGCATGAGGCGTGCCGCTTTTTATTTCACAGCTTTAACTGACTCAAATCGTGTTCCTTTTAATACAGATTTAAGTTTGGGGAACGGATAAAAGTCACATGGGGCCAGGTCAGGCGAATAAGGCGGATGGTCTAAAACTAGGATTTTGTATTTGGCTAGAAACGCCTTGACAGACAATGACATGTGAGCCGGCGCATTGTCTTGATGGAGAACCCATGACTTGTTCTTCCACAATTCGGGTCGTTTTTTCCTTACCCCTTCACGGAGTTGAGCAAGCACCTCAAGATAGTAATGTTAATTAATAGTTTGACATTCAGGAACCCAGTGAAAGTACACAATACCATGAATGTCGAAAAAAAAAGGATCATCATCGCTTTGAATTTCGGTTATCATCTCCAAAGTCTTCTCAGCCATCTTGGAAATGGTTGAACCACTCATAAACTCGCAAACGTGATAAACATTCATCGCCATAAACGTTTATTAATAAAAGATAAGTTTCACTAGCGATTTTACCAAGTTTCATGTGGAATTTCATGACAATTCGTTGCTCTACTTTTACACTTTTCGGCAAAACGAAACAAACACCTCTTACACAAACGAAGGTTACGGCCAGACTGATTTCTCTACAAACACGGGAAGAGCTGCAATCGAAAGAGAAGGCATTACGCTGCACAGCTGTCGGTCGTTCGCATTTGGCGCATACGTAGTTCATATGTAGCAGCAATAGTCTCGTTATTTAATAGCCACACCTCGTATATATATAATAAAGATTATCTATTAAGCTTAGTAGAAGCCAAGCAACAGACACAAGATCACTGAAACACCAATGACCAATAAGATTTTTAAAAATTTTATCAGTGGATGAAATACACTAATCAACAGTCTGCAAAACAAACGAATCAATAAAGTAACACAACAAATCCCAACTCAAAACCATAAACTTATCAAAATTAATGAAAAAATAACCTAAGAAACACAAGATAGGAAGGAGGCAGGCGGCAAGACTTGTGACTTGTCTGTGGGGTTAAATCAATACATCCTACAAGAAAGCCAACACACAGGCTAAAATTGAGGCACTGACGTCACGCTCTATCGTCCTTCTTCGCAACCAAACTAGTCCTGCAAGCATTGTACTTGTACGTACTGTGAACTAAAATTCCACTGTCGGTCGCCAGTAATCGGTAATCTGTGGCCTTCTCGTGTTCGTTTGCATGTGGATTATTATTATATTTTAATATACATTTCATTACAAAAAAAGATAGCTTGCTTTGTGATTTTATGATATATACATATAAGAAAACATCTTTAAAATACCATATAAATGTGCGGTACACACAAGTCGAGGCAATTAAAAAATGGACCTCGAGTGAACGTTTTTAGCTTTCCACGGCATTAAGAACCTCCCCCAAAAAATGGATATGGAGAAATTTAAAGCCAACAAAACATTCTAAGGTAAGCCAGATTCTTGAATTATTTCTTTGAGAATTTAATGTGAAATTACCCTATATGTTTTACACAAATTTATAATGTCTTTATTTTATGATGTAAATTTTATAACAAAATAGTAATGTAATAATAACGCTGTATGATAATAATTATCTTAATATATAAACTGACATAAATTAGTAAAAATACTGAATTATAACTTCAAAAAGTTCTTTGCAATCAGTCTTAAAGAAAATTTTGTGCAGAACATTTATTAATAATTTTGTAAAATAAGATAAATTGTATCTTGGTGATGAAAAGTATAGTGAAAAGACAAATTGTTTAGAAATTTGCCTATAATAATAAATGATCGAAGCTTAGAAATAATAATTATAGATATAATAATAGCAGTAAATACTTTTGAATATTTATCGATAAAAATATTATGCTTAATTATGATAAAATAATCTTAAAAAAAAAAAACTGTATATGTTTATGTACAAATACATGTATATTATTATTATTACTACGATACAAAATATTTCTATTTCTCATGATGTTCATAGATTTTTTCTTTAATATAAATTATTTATTTCTGTGAGAATATACTTTTAAATTTAATTTAAAAAAAAAAAAAAAAAAAAGGTATTTTATTTAGCTAATATTCTAAGTTATTTTATTATTATTATTTTTAATCTAAAAAATTACCAGTCAGTTACAAAAGTTATGCATAAACTTTCATTATACAATAGAATTTTCTCAGCAGTAACAGAAAATTGATTTGGAAAAAAAAAAAAAAATATGGAAATATGGTAAGTTAACAATTCCTGAAATCAGGAAATATAATAACTAAATAAATTTTTATATAAGAAAATATATTCAGCAAAAAATTATTAAAAAGAAAAAAAATCTAACTAACAATTACCTTTAAATGATGAAAGAAAAATATGTAATAATAATAAATCTCTCTTATGCGTGACAGGAAATATTCATGGAAATATTTTGTACTTATTTCTATATGTGTAAATTATCTAGATTTGAAATTTTCACTGAGGTTGATTCCTTTACCTTAATTTTTGATTTCTCTCCTTGAAATTTGTATAAACAAATTTAATTACATACTTTCCTTGAATTAAAGTATTATACTATTTAGAAAGCTTTAGAAAAAATCCCATGCTCGCAATTAAAAAAAAAAAAAAAAAACGTTTTTTTTTTTTTTTTTTTTCTAATTCAGTTTGTGACACCTGTTGCAAATTGAATTGTCTTTGCATCCTCTCAGGTGGCGCGACTAGTCGTCATTTTTCGACGCGCCGATGTACGATTACTGACTAGTTAAAAATGTGATCTGAAGGGAGTCGGTCATGCTTGACCGTTTAAAATATATAGCGCTTAAGAAATGTTATTTTATGTTTTTATTGTGAATCCGTTATATGTTGTTTTGTGAAGTGAATAAATAAAATGCAAAGAACAAAATTTCATCATTTATGGTTTATGGAAATTATTATTACGGAACATTGAAAGATTTATGAACACAATTTTTGGTGACCCTAGGATGTGACTGTTTGCATTTATTTGGACGACATGCATTTTTTGGATAATTATGGAGTGAAATGAATCCGCTGAGCATGGCATCGGATATGGGAGGTAGGCTTTTTCCCTTATTATTTCATTATTTTGGTTTGAGTTTGGGGGTTAAAAGTTATGGTTTCGTTTAACAGAAAAGTGTAGTTTTTGTTCTAAAATGGTTGCAGTCTGTGAGGACATCGAATTCATTTGGTTTATATATAATATTATTTATAATTTATAAATTTTGCTGATATATGAAATAAATAGTTTCAAATTTGAATAATTAAAAAATAGTTTGGGTTTTAAATATAAATGGTTTCATTCAACATTTAAATAATTGAAAATTACTTTCGTTTCATAAAATGTTGTTTAAATGGTGTTTCTTTTTGTTTCTTTGAAAACGAAATTGTTTTTTTTAATGGAATATTATTTAATTTTTTGTTTCTTGCAATGCTATTAAAATAGAGTTACTTCTGATTTAATACAAAATTATTTATTTAGTTTTAGTTTCATTAAAGGCTATTTTAAATTGATTTACTTCTGTTTTAACGATGTTTATTTTTTTGTTCTTAAATGATATTTAAAGATGATGTTTACATTTTTTTGATATATAGATAATACATGTTTATTTTTATTTAATAAATATATGGATAGGAGTTATTATTAAGCAATTAGAAGGTTTCATAATTTTTATTTTTGTTCTCTTGTTACGATATTGGGTTTAAAATGGATCTAGAAAGATTAAAGGAAAAAAGAAGAGGTTTAAGAACCTCATTTACGAAATATTTGGGGAAAATAGAAACAATCCTGAACTCCGAAATTACGGAGGAGTACACGAAATTAATGAAAATTGAGGAGCTTCTTAGATTAAAGGCTCAACTCCTGGACAAACAGGCAGAACTCGTAAACATCGATTATGAAATACAAACAAAAATTAAAGTTAAGGATATAGCTGAAGATGTGGCAGGCTGTGAGGAATACAGGGAAAAAGGGATCGATGTAAAAACAAAATTAGAAAGGCTAGTGGATAATTTAAATGACAGGCCGTTGCCTGGTGTTATTCAGATCGCTAGATCAAGTGATCAAACAGGGATTGGTTCAGAGAACCTAACAGTTAGAACTGAAACCAGAAGTACAGTTAAACTTCCGAAATTACAAGTTGTAAATTTTCTTGGTGACTGTAGTTCATGGTTGGACTTCTGGAACTCTTTCGAGGTAGCGATACATAATAATAATTCTTTAAGCAAAATTGAGAAATTTTCGTATTTGAAATCTTTCTTAGGAGGTGTCGCCTTGAGCGCTGTATCTGGGTTTTCATTGACAGAATCTAATTACGATGCATCAATACAATTACTTAAGGAACGTTTTGGACGAAGTGACGTAATTATATCGTCCCACATGCATAAGTTACTATTAATAGAGCCGGTGAAATCATGCGCGAATGTTACTGAATTAAGGAGAATGTACGACGCGATTGAGGTACAAATTCGTTCGTTACAATCATTAAATGTAGCAACAGGCACTTACAGTAATCTGTTATGCCCTGTAATATTACAAAAACTACCGGAAGAATTAAATTTAAGTTATAATAGACAGCGTAATTCAGATGAATTGTTTGATATTTCTAAATTAGTTGATTTTATACGTAAAGAATTAGAAATACGAGAGGCATCGATAATTTTAGCGAATCCCAGAAATAATAGCGCAAATGAAAATAATTTTCGGAATAAAATGACAGGCCACAATAAACCTTACTTAAATTCTAAAAGGAGCGAATATCATCCCCCTAAATCATCAGCTTCCGTTTTAGCGACTCAGGCGGAAAGAAATTTATCTGGTTATCATAATAGGTATTCTTATGATAATAATAGGCCTAAATTTAATAACAAAAGAAATACGAGTTCGTTTTCTCAAAATACTGGAGTTCAGGGCTGTTTGTTTTGTTCCTCGGCACATATGAACCATGATTGTTCCTTAAATGTTTATGATAAGAAAAAGGCTTTAATGGCCAAGGGATTATGTTTTATATGTTTTTCAAACCATTTGAGTAAATTTTGTTCTCGTAAGGATCATAAGTGCAAGTATTGCGCGTCTCCCTGGCATAACTCATTAATATGTAATACAGAAAGAAATGAATCCCGCTCAGTTGAGGATAAAAAACAAATACAGTCAGAAAGTTCTTTAAATTTAGTTTGTAATAAGAATAAAGAGCTTGAGGACACGCCGAATGATTCGGTGTTGTTGCAGACTGTAACGGCAAGTGTATTTAATGTTCAGGCCAAATGCCATTTATTGAGGTGTCTTATTGACAATGGAAGTTCTAGGACATTTGTATTGCGCGAAGTGTGCAATTTATTGGGATTAAAAACAATCGGAAGGGAAACCCTTTTAATTTATACTTTTGGAAATGAGAATACTGAAAGGAAAACTTATGATATTGTAGAAATAGTATTACATAATGTAAGAGAAACTAATAAGAAAATTAAATTAAGGGCTGTGGTTGTTGATTCAATTACATTTGGGGAAATTAAAATTCCTTCACAATGGGTGCGTAATGTCGCACTAGAAAAAGGCATTGAATTGGCAGATAAGGGTAATTTAAGTAAAATTCATGTACTTATTGGATCGGATTACATTGGGGAAATTCTTGGAGAAAGGAACGTGAGAATTTCTAAACGATTAATGGCAACAGATACCTTATTTGGATTTGTGATACAAGGAAAGGAAAGGGACCCTAAAGCACTTAAGAATTGTCAGAAAGTGCGCGTTAATCATTTACATGTTGTTAAGGAGGAATTGGACCATCAAAGGGTTAAAAATTTATGGGAATTAGAGGCAATTGGAATTAATCCAGACAAAGAACATTCTAAATCAGATGATGAAATTTTAGAGTTATTTAGGCAAACCACTACTTATAAGAATAAAAGATATGAAACGCGATTGTTGTGGAAAAATAATGTTAAGGAATTGGACAGTAATTATGAGATAGCAAGACGACGCTTGTCTCATTTGAACACTGTTTTTGGTAGGAATCCGGACTTATATTTTAAATATAAGGAAATTATTGAGGAACATTTAAAGTTGGGCATCATAGAGGAAGTAGCGTCGGATTTAAATGAAAATACGGGTACAGGCTATTACATGCCGCATCATGCAGTAGTACGCGAACAAAAGAAAAGTTCTAAGGTTAGGATAGTTTTTGACGGTTCATGTAAGGGCAGGGATGAATTATCTCTTAACGATTGTTTAGAGAGCGGTCCTAATTTAAATCCAGATTTACTCAGGATAATTTTGAGGTTTAGGTTACACCCTGTAGCGTTTTGCGCAGACATTCAACGAGCTTTTCTAGAAGTAGGAATCGCGGATGAGGATAGGAATTTTTTGAAATTTTTATGGAATGATGGGGAGGGGCCCGATCTCCATTCCGATGCTGCTAAACGAATTAGGACATTACAATTCTGCAGAGTTCCCTTTGGGGTGAAATGTTCCCCATTTCTATTATCGGCAACAATCAGGCTTCATTTGAAAAAATTTGAGAATGACTACCCGGAAGCAACAGAAATATTAAGATCTCTATACGTCGATGATCTCATCTCTGGCACTGATGATGTGAACAAGGCATTACAATTGTCTAAAGAAATGATGTACATTTCAAGTGAAGCTAGCATGAATCTCAGGGCTTGGATTTCCAACTCTTCTAAACTTAATCAGTTGTGGAAGACAGACAATTTCAAATGTCGAGAAGATCCGGAGGAATCCAATGTTGAACTAAAAATATTAGGAATTATTTGGGACAATACGAATGACGAATTACTGATTGACACTTCACAATTTAACAAATTACCGGAGGACAGATTTATAACAAAGCGATATATTTTGGCTGTTTGCGGAATGTTATTTGATCCATTGGGGATCATGAATCCATTTTTGATTCGCATAAAAATTATATTACAATCAGTATGGGAAAATGGTAAACAGTGGGACGAACCTGTTCCACATGAAATTGAAATGTTGTTTTTAGAATGGCTAAATGAAGCTAAAAATTTGAAGTTCACTGGAATTCCTAGGCTGTATTTTAATGAATTCTGCTGGAACTCAGTAGAGGTACACATATTTTCCGATGCTAGCCCAAAATGCTATGGTTCAGTAGCTTATTTTCGATTTACGAATTCTGAAGAATGCAAAACAAGTTTTATAATTTCTAAGTCTCGACTAGCCCCTTTGAAGAAGATTACATTACCGAGACTTGAATTACTTGGCACTTTAGTCTCAGCAAGATTAGGATCATATCTTAAATCTGTTTTTCCTATGCTCGACCCCAGCAATATTTTTTATTGGACTGACTCTCAGATTTGCCTTCATTGGATAAAAGGTTCAGTTAACGATTATAAGCAATTTGTGAAAAACCGAGTGATTGAAATCAAGGAAAAAACTGATCCTGAAAAATGGCACTTTTGCAAAGGCAAGGTCAATCCGGCGGATAAATTAACGAGAGGTGTGAAAGCAAATTCCTTAATGAATGATAAGGTATGGAGTCAAGGACCAGCTTGGTTGTCAGAATTAAGTATACCATATGACTCTCTAATGGAATTTTCCTGTGACATGGACAGCGTGGTTGAAGAAAGACATGGAGTTACAACACTTCAGGTTAACGTAGAAGTTCCAATGCCATTATTAAATCTGGAGAATTACAGTACTTTGAATAGAGTTTTGAGAACAACCGCCTATGTTTTTAGATTTCTAAATAATATCAAATCTAGGTCTGAAAAACGTTCAGGAGCGCTGACAGCAAATGAAATATCTGCAGCAGAAAATTATTGGCTTCTATTTGTGCAGCAAAGTGAATTTAACAAAGAATATACTACATTAAAGGCAAAAAATTCAGTTTCTCCTGATTCTAAGTTATATAATTTGAATCCCATTTTGACAACAGAAGGTCTAATAGTATTAAAGGGAAGAATTCAAGGCTCTAATTTTTCTGATGAATCTAAGCATCCAATTATTTTGCCGAACAAGGCTCGATTTACTAATCTTTTGATCATGAAGGAACACGAAAATTTAGGTCATTCTGGTATATCTGACACACTCACTCAAATAAGAGAACGCTTTTGGATCATTAAGGGCAGGCAAGCTGTGAAATCCTGCTTGAACAAATGTTTTCTATGCAGAAGGTTTAAGGCCATACAAGGACAGCAAATAACAGCTCCGCTACCCATAGCAAGAACTAGTGAGGCTCAACCCTTTGAAGTCGTCGGAATCGATTTTGCTGGACCCTTATTCACAAAAGACAACAACAAATCTTACATTGCATTATTCACTTGTGCAGTCACTCGAGCAGTGCACTTGGAAATAGTCTCTAGTCTCAGTTCTGAACATTTTTTACTTGCATTCAGACGTTTCATCTCCAGAAGAGGTATGTGCAAGGTTGTGAATTCCGATAACGCTTTGACTTTTAAAGGTAGTGAAAAGGAACTAAAGAAACTTTATATGAACATTAAGAACTTTGAAATTCAGAACTATTTTGGTAATAAGGGTATCAAATGGAATTATATAGTAGAAAGAGCCTCATGGTGGGGGGGTTATTGGGAGCGAATGGTTCGTATGACAAAGGTCATTTTGAGGAAAATTCTTGGTAGGGCATTAGTTACATTTGAAGAACTGCAAACTATACTTGCAGAAATTGAATCTATTATTAACTCTCGTCCTTTAACTTATGTATACAATGACCCTGTAGAGCCATTCCCTCTCACCCCAGCCCATTTCTTAATAGGAAAAAGGTCAACTGCATTGCCACCACAAAGTGGCCGTTTAGTGATAGCAAGCCAATCTAACTCTCAAAAATTTTTAATTAAACGATACTTGTATCGTGAGAGACTTCTTAACGAATTCTGGAAGCGCTGGAAATTTGAATATATTTTGCAGTTGAGAAATGCTAATGTTGTAAAACCTGTTAATCCAATTTCTAATTTTAATATAGGTGATATAGTCCTAATAGGTGATGACAAGGCCCCAAGACAAATTTGGAAATTAGGAAAAGTAATTGAGACACATGTAGGACGTGACAATAAGGTAAGATCTGTAACCTTAAAAACTTCATCAGGAATGTTAAAAAGACCCATTCAACTTCTTTGTAACTTGGAAGTCCAAGGGGACTTACCTTAATTAAACCAACTGTTCACCTGTAAGGTAATATTAATATTGTTTTCTTTTCAATTGTATCCAGGTAACATTGATTTTTGTATTTGATATAATTTCTATTTTCAGTATTTTGTGGTTGTGAAATTTATTATTTATGTATTGTGATTTTTTATTGGTTGTAATTCTTGAATTGTATTTGATTTGGATTTGTCAAAATTTTGTATTGAACTTAACTTACCTTTCGGGGCGGGAGGATGTTGCAAATTGAATTGTCTTTGCATCCTCTCAGGTGGCGCGACTAGTCGTCATTTTTCGACGCGCCGATGTACGATTACTGACTAGTTAAAAATGTGATCTGAAGGGAGTCGGTCATGCTTGACCGTTTAAAATATATAGCGCTTAAGAAATGTTATTTTATGTTTTTATTGTGAATCCGTTATATGTTGTTTTGTGAAGTGAATAAATAAAATGCAAAGAACAAAATTTCATCATTTATGGTTTATGGAAATTATTATTACGGAACATTGAAAGATTTATGAACAACACCTCTTAATTATTAATGGAATAATTAAATAAAATAATTTATTTGAATTAACTTTAAAAACATAAACAAAATAATTAAATTTTTTAATTTCTGCTTTTCTTTATATCTTATTCTAACTTTTAAAAACCTTTATTTTATATCAATGAAGTATGTTAAATAATTCTTGATTAACAAATATTATTCTGCAATTAAAATAAACAAGTTTCATTATGCATTTTCAATTTCTTTTGAAGATTTTAAAAGTAAGAGATGAGAATGAATAAGTACGATTTGTTAAAATATAAACAGAGTTGAGTTTTGTATAATTTAATTTTAGTTTATTAAGATAGGTAAATATTTGATTGTCTTCTTAATATATATTTTAAAATTTATAAAAGAAACAGAGTTATTTTATATTAAAAAAAAAAAAAAAAAGGAAAAAGAAAGAAAGAAATCATTACTTAATTATCAAACAAGGCATATTTTTAAAAGGATAAATTAATAGAAATAAAACAGTTCCATTTTATTTTTATAAATGGAATATACTTTAAATAAATAAATAAGTGTATATATATATATATTAATGTAAAATATCTTTTAAACATATTTCGTGATAAATTTGTAAAAAAAAATAGTACCACAGAACTGGCAATAATAAATAAGTAAAAAACTTTGTATAAACACCATAAAATGCTAAAATTTGCAACAGTTGTTTCATGTTAAAAAAAGAAATCATGACGCTTCCTCAGGAGAACAAAGTAGGCACGAGTTTTTCTTCAAAGTTTTTTACTTATTAATGATAAAATGAAATATAAATTATGAATGTGACTAATGAGTTAACATTACCCTGATCATCATTAATAATTTAAAACTGATGAGATTCTTGCATTTTTAAAAACTATAATAATTTATATCACATGGATTTTTATTTATTTATTCTTTTAATTTAATTTAATTTAATTGTTATTATTATTATTTGTTATTGCTGTCATATTTTCTATTTAACAAATTGTTTCCATCAAAATTATGTTCAAATCATTTAGAAAAAAATTGTTTATTCAGATTTTATTAAACATTCAGTTGTAACACATTATAATTATATTTCAATTCATATTTTGCACTATTAGAATAATAATTTGAAGGAGTAATTATTTTTAAATGAAACTGTTAAGTAAGAAAATTAAAAAAAAAAAAAAAAAAAAAATTGCCTAATTTAGAATATTAACTACATTTTTTTAAAAAATAAAATTTAAAAGGGTATTCCCACAGAAATAACTAATTTATATGAAAGAAAAAAATTATAAATATTATAAGAAATAGAAATACTTTGTATCATAATAATAATAATATACATAGACATATACATTTTTTTATTATTTTATTTTAAAAAGATTATTTTATCATAATTTATCATAATATTTTTACCGATAAATATTCAAAAGTATTTTTTGCTATTATTATACCTATTTATTATTATTATTTTCTAAACTTCGATTACTTATTATTAATGGTAAATTTCTAAACAATTTGTCTTTTCACTATACTTTTCATCACCTAGATATAATTTATCTTATTTTATAAAATTATTAATAAATGTTCTGAACAAAAATTTTTTTAAGATTGCTATTGCAAAGAAGTTTAAGTTATAATTCAATATTTTTACTAATTTATTTCACTTTATACATTAAGATAATTAATTATTACAGCGTTATTATTATATTAATATTACGTTAATTTTTAGTATAATATTTCGTTATAAAATTTACATGATAAAATAAAGACATTATAAATTTGTGTAAAACACATGGGGTACATTTTTACATTAAATATTTAAAGAAATAATTGAAGAATCTGGCTTACCTTAGAACGTTTTGTTGTCTGAAAATTTTTCCGTTTAATGTTCCATATCTTTTTTTTTTTTTTTTTTGAGTTCTTGATCCCATAGAAAGTTAAAAGATTTTACTCGAGGTCCATTTTATAATTGCCTCGACATGTGGGTACCACACATTTATGTGGCATTTTTAAAACGTTTTTTTATGTGTATATATCATAAAATCATAAAGCAAGCTATCTTTTTTTTAACGAAATGTATGTTACAATATAATAATAATCCACGGGCAAACGAACGCTTAAAGTATCATCTTACACAAAATTCTTCATTATAATTGAATAATAATAATTTCTAAAATCCCGTTTATATTAGATTGATAATTAAACTATAAAGGAAATATTTCACATGGATAAACATATGGATAAAATTTTTGATTCGGAGATTGTTTCACAATCAGTTCTGCTTCAAATTCAAATAAATGTATTGAATTTTTTTTGCAACGTTTAAACACAAAAAAAAAAAAAAAAAGAGGGACGGGGGGATACGTTAATACTGTAATAAAAGAATTTTTAATTGGCAATATAAAATAATAAATGAATATTTTAAATTTTTGAGAAGAAATTGACTTATCGTATTTTATTTATTTCATTCAATAATATAATTTCTCTCTATCAGATTGTTATATGTTTCACAATGAGAAAAGAATATAATAATGCTCAATGATCGGAGTTAAAGGTTTAAATCCTTCAGTTACGTAATCAATATTAAAATAACAACGTCCATGTTTTATAACACTGAAATTAACCATCGCAACGAATTTCCTTTTCACTTAAGAACGGAGGTCCATTACCGTGACGTCATACACCCTGTGCGGCGGCTTTCTTGTAGGATGTGTTGGTTAAACTAGTTTCACGCCGGCAACACTCACCCAGCCTGCCAAGACCAGAATAGGAGTTGAGTTTTAAGCCCTGATACAAAATTAAAGAAACAATGTTTGGGATCACTTTGAAAAAAAAGTAATGTTTGAATTGTGTTCCGATTGTAAGACTCCTTCAAATTATTTGCATTCATTTATATGAGAATGATACAAGCAATAAATAAAATAAAATTATAATGAAGTATTTTACACATAATTAAATATAAAACCTTAACACACACTTCATATTTCATTGTTAATATTTTCAGCTGGGCACCCAGCTCTTCTCAAACGATCTTCATCTGTGTTGGATCTCTCAGAGTTGTGGTCTTTTGCACACATCCGGGGTAGTTGCTATTTCTATGGCCTCTCTAAACATTGCGTAATTGTAACTATTGTAATTCGCCATCTTTTTAGTTCTTTCAAAATTTATTTTAATTTTTTCTTTATAGAAAGTTTTGGCTAAGGCTGTATTTCTTTTTCAAGTTTTTAAATCGTTTTTGTTCTTTGACCCTAGTTTTTATCTTCCTTTTTGTTACACCAATGTATGAACCTGGTTTATTGTCTTGATTATTGAAAGGTGTTTGGAAGGGATGAAACTGATAGTGATTTTGCCGGATATTGGATATCCGGAGCTCTTGTGCCTGCCGGATATGGATATCCGGACCAGATATCTGGCATTAGTTTTGTAGTATATTTTTCTTTTGCTTTATTTTAAAACAAAATATAAACAGATTTCATATACTAATATTTTAAAAACATTTTAAATATAATTTACTTAAACATATTTAATGTTTTATTTATTTGTGCAATTTTACCCTGAAGATTAAAACTTTAAACCTAACCTACTCATTCCTATGCTTGCAGTTTTTTATGAAAAGTATTGTCTCAAAAGATAGGTTTTGTTCAGAATTATAAAACTAAAACTTATTATTTACATATTTTTTACAATACTAGTTTTTTTTTTTTTTTTAAAGAAATAAAATATTTTACTAATAATCATAGTTGAAGGCTCATTTTCATAGGAAAATTAATATGTTGTAGCAATCACAACTTTCTGCTATATCATTCTATATAACAGTGCCACTTACTATTTTAATTGTACAAAAGTTTAACCATAGCTTCTCACAATAAATGTTTTGCTTATGGAGTTCGGTGCAATTTTGATCAACAGATGCTGAAATATAGGCTCGTGAAAAATCACAATAGCAGCCCCACCTATCAGATGACATACACCTGAATAAGGCCCACATTCGTTTTCATAATGGTTGTCTTACATATCAAGTTTTACGCACTTATGTCATAGAACTTTGACTTAGCCTATTCGTGAGGTAGCCTATTCGTAATAGTTACAATTATGCGATGTTCAGAGAAGCCATAGAAATAGCAATTACCCCAGATGTGTGGAGCGACAGCGGCACAATGGCTCCTGATCGGATATGGAACCAACTTATGAAGTCTATAAAAGACAACTGAGAGATCCAACACATATGAAGACCGTTTGAGAAGAGCTGGGCACTCAGCCGCAGATATTAACGACTAATGAGCTTCGCTCGCTAGCGGGTCAAAATTTTTAAATGAATCATTATAATTAATGAATCACTAACAGTAACTTTTATACTTAAGAAAAGAAATTAAAAAAAAAAAAAAAAATCCTTTCTGATCGGGTAAAAAGTCGCACCAGGTCCCCACTGCCTTTGGCAGTGCAGTCTCGTGCACGCTGCACACGCACAAGTTAAGGGATACACGCACTGTGTGCGCGTATTCCTTCCCTGACCCTTCATGCCCCCTAAAAAAAATCATTTCTGATCGGTTAAAAACTCAGTCCCCACTGCCTTCGGCAGCGCAGACCCATGCACGCACGTGTGAAAGTATACATGCGCTGCGTGCACATATTCCTTCTCAGATCAAATTTTTATTCTTAAGAAAAGAAAATTTAAAAAATCATTTCTTATCGGGTAAAAAGTCGTACCGGGTCCTGTTGTCCTAAAAAAAATTTTCATGTCATTTTTCAAAGTTTAAAATATTTTTATTGCCAATTAATTACGAAGAAAGTTTATTTTTAAATAAATAGTGTTTAGTGCTATGTAGAATTTAAAGTTAACTTATAAGTTAAAATATAAACAATACAATATGTTGGTTTAGTTTAATATGTAAGGATAATTTTATTCAAATAACTTTATTCAAAGATATAACTTACCGTTATCCTTTTAAAATAAAAATTATCCTTGAAGCTATATATTTTCATTTATTTCATGTAGAATAAATTTGTAATTTTTGTTTACATTCTTTAACGTATCTTTCACGACAGTTGATTTCAATATGGCAGTATTTACTGTTGCGACCCATAAATGGTGTACGTGATCAGCATCGTCTGTTGTCATGGTGATGGGTTTGCCGTTCGAATCGCGTGAAGAGAAAATGTGTAGCCTTTTGATTGGCTGTTTCAGAATCCTGTTGTGGGAGTATATAAGGAAGGAAGTATGAAATTCTCTCTCTCTCTCTCTCTAATATTTATAACTTTGTATTCAATTACACTGCTCTGGAAAAAAAAAAAAAAAATTGAGGTCTGATACCATTCTTGCCGATTCTTATGTAAAATGACCTCCTGAATCCGAATAGGACTCCCGTTTTGCTCAGTCACCCACCGTTTTCTAGATACAACCCCACCTCTCTCAATTTAGTTCCCTGTTTGATAATTTTATGACCATGAATTTGATTTGAAGATTGAAAAATAATTTAACACCTAAAACCAAAAATAACATTAATAACAGATTAAAAAAATATAAGATATGCAGCAATACATAATTTTATTGGCAAATCCTCCTCAAAATTTTTCCCTTGTCGCAAATGTCCATGTTTTATAATTTTACAACTCTGCAGTCCCTCAGAAGATATTTAACGGTTAAAGTAATCCACTCTCCCCCCTCCTAAAAATCAAATTTATAGCCATAAAATTACAGAAAAATGATAAAGATAGGGGGCCGTCATATTCGGATTAGGAGGTCATTTTACATAAGAGTATGCTGAAATGATGTGTCAGAGGCAATTTTCATGCCAAGTAGTGTTATTATTAAATCATATTTTACAGATTGTACAAATGAAATTAATAAAAATAGTTGTGTATTCAAATAATTTTATTTTTAATCAAACTGGAGCATTTTTTTTTTCTTTTAAAAAAAAAGACATAACTTGGTTATTTAAAAAAAAAAAAAGCTACAACCATGTATTTGATAAATTAATTTTTCCCCCAAGAAGCCTTTTTTTTTTTAAGAAAATTTTATTTTCAGAATACTACAACAAATAAACAACAAAATTAAGTCAAATGAATACAACCAAAATATGAATAAATTATAAATATTTATTTATACAACAGATTTAATAACTGTACTTTGGAAGGGGATGCAATCATGCATGCATAGCTTTAAATTTGATAAGTCATAAAAAAGTCTCCCCAGGACTAAAATTCAATTAGCAATAGCTACAATGCTAGGAGGACAGAAATGTTAAAATTTCTCGACAGTATATTTTATTAAAATATGCAAATTGTAAAATATTTATTAAAGATTAACAAACAAAATGTTTAAAAATATCGATACACTTTTATAAATAGGTAAGATAATCATAGGAATATTTTTATTACCTTTTCATTGCACAGAAAACTAACGTTTAAAACAACTATGTCAATTTCTAATAGAAAAAAGTACACAATTCTCTAAATATTCCTGATTCAAATTAGATTAAAACTTTTAAAACTTTTCAAGTGCAGTTTTTAGAAAAACTTCAAACTAAAGAGAAGTATTTTAAAAGGTGTTACCAAGATGCTTAAGTAAACAAAATATTTCAATAACTGCATAACAAGTATGAATAAATATTATGCATCATTTCTTTTCAAAAATACTAAATTTCATTATACATTTTAAAATAATTTATTCATGATGTGACAGACAGATAATCTTGAAAAATTTAAGAATAAATATTTTTGACTACCCACAAGAACTTTGCTAACAAATACGAAAGTCAAAAATAATATAAAAAACTTACATTTAAATCTGTCTTTCTAGCATTGAAACTATGTGACAATTTTTACAGGCATGTTATAAATACTTTTTAATGATAATTATGTACAACATATATAACAAAGAATTTCACTGTCCAATTTAAAACTGCCTGAAAACTGCATCCCAGGGAGCAATAAAAATATATCTTTAGAACAATTCATTTTCTCTCCGCTAATTGAGAAACTTATTTCAAGATAACATTGATCGAATTTCCTTGTGAAGATGACATAGAAAATCAACATATGAGGCACTACCTTCTGTTGTACGATCTTCCACTAACAGCTGACGAAATTGAAGTTCTAGTTTATCACCTTGTCGAACTATATATAACTGGAAAATAAAAAATAAAATAAAAAACAATTTTATTAAATTCACATTTCCAAAATTATAATAAAATATTTTTATGATTAAAAAAAAAAAAAAATTATGTGTAACAACCACACCATTACCCACTACAACAGAAACTATTTTTAAAGATAGTGTGGTCTGGTCAGAAGACATATTTGACCAAATTGACTCTCATTAATTTTTCTGTAATAATAATAATAATAAAAATACTACAGCTGTACTGAGTACTCAGTATATACTTGGTACTCTGCTTACTAGACCAATTTGCTGAGTACCCTGTACTCCGCCAAATTTTGATTTGACCAATACCAAGTGACTGTAAGAATTTCATTATTTTTATGCATTTTTGAAAAAAAACCTAGTATGTTGTGGCCACCACATGACTTTCTTCTATATTTTCCTATAAAAATTCCCTCAGTAAAAACAATTTATTAAAATTATTTTTAAAAAAAAGTATCTTAAATGATAATGCAGATGATTTCCATATTAGAGAAGTAATATAACACTAAATACCCCCAAAAAATCAATTTTATTCTCAATACTAGCAGGCTATGCCCGCTTCGCTGGTCACTATATTTAAATGAATTTTCAAAAGAATTGAATCAGCATTTATTTTTTACATCACATTATAAATAAAAACTTAGAAAAAAAAAATTTATACAACATTGAAATTGTTCTAGACCTTGCTTCGAGTACCCGCTGCCTACGGCATCTCTTTTTTCCGCCTGTGCAGCATCGGGGGGTCCAGGTTCCCACTGTCTGAAAAAAGGTCTTTCCCGGACACTTCACCTATATGCCAAATTTGGAAGTTCTGCGATCAATAGTGTGAGCACCAGAGCGCAGACACTTCTCTTTATTTATATAGATTACATTAAAAGAATCCATAACTTTATTTTAAATTATCGCAGATCGATGGTTCAACCATTCGTTTTAAAGGTATTAGCGAGCTCTTTTGAAAGATATCATCATGAAAATTTATTCCCCTTGAGGGGGGGGGGGGAGAGAAGAAGGAACCTACATACACAAATTTTTTTTTCCCAGTTGACTATCACTATTACAAATATATTTTTTTAAATTTCATAATGATTATTAAAAAATAATTCTCTTTATGCACATTTATACAAAATTTTGTCCTGTACCACCATGGTAAAAATTTAGAAAAAGCGGGATGGCAATGCAAGATTTGGACAATTTTTACTAAAAGTTGATAGGCACTAATATAAGTCAATGTGTAACTACATACCAATTTGTATGAAATTCTGTGCAGTAATACCTGAGATACAGCTACTGCCACAAAATTTTGTCACACACACAGACAGAGACAAACATTTCCTAAGAATGGTCAAATCGTGTTCTACAACTCTCAAAACATTTAAATCCATCAAAAACCAGAGGTCGAAATTTTTTATGAATCCAATACTTTCTTCTATTGAATATAGAAGAAAGTGAAAAAGCATCTAAAAGTTGGTTGGAAGAAAATCATTAGAGCCATTTTTGAGACTTTTGATCCCACTTTTGTGTTTCGCAAAAACTTGGTAAACTCATCTGTCACCAGATATCATCTAATAAATACCTAAAGACATCTAAAAGGAAGTAGTACAGTGAGTTTAAAGAAAAACAGTAGTGTCTTTTTTTTTTTCCCTAGACATCCTACTTTGATTTAACCATAGCCTCCTAAACTAGATGCCTGTCGCGTTGCTCGAAAACTTGGCAACAGTTGAAATGGTAGACAGCACCACCTGGTGCAGATTGGGCAACTTTTTGATTCAACAGCCACCAAAAAGTTTTAAAAGAGGGATATGATATACATAAAAAGCAAATTGAATCAAAGAAACGTCGATTATATAAATCATATATCACTTCTTAAAGTTATTGGTGGCAGTTAAATAAAAAAAATCGCACTATCTGTACTAGGTGGCGCTGTCTACCGCTTCAACTGTTGCTATGTTTCCGAGCAACCCGACAGGCATCTAGTTAAGGAGGCTATGACTTAACAAATCAGGACACCTATCAATTTTCCCATAGTAACTGAGTAACATACATGAAAGGAAATTTAAAAAAGGTTTACATAGCAAATTAGGAGGAAAAAAGTTATGAGGAGAACCATTCTTAAGATACTGATTTTCGACCTCCATCCCTCTTCTTTTTCCCCCCTCCAAAACTTGGAAAAGTCATCTATACACTGGAATTCTAATTTTAGCATAATTCATCAATTTTATTTTCTTACATTTATTTTAAAAATAACAAAAATTTCACATTTGGATACAGTGTTGAACAAATAAAATCACATTTTATCGAAAAAAGAATAATGCATTTTACCAATCTAAAAGTAAAATAAAAATATATAAAACATGCATTACAATAAATAACAAATCGTTTTATCTCAGTCAGAAGAATAGGTTAATTTCTTTGTTCAAGTTACTGCCATTTTGAAACAAGATGGCAAATCAGGTTGATTAATCAACTTGGTTGAGATCTTGATGTAGACTATATATTTATAGAGTTTCTTACATATCTTTTTATTAAATGCATGATTATCTGAGTTTGAAATCTTTATGTGGCTGCCATTTTGGAATAAGATAGTAGATCTAGTTGATTAATATACTTAGTTGAAGTCTTGATATGGGTTATGTATATATATAAAATTTCAAGTAACGTGGTTAATAGAAACATTTTTTATAAGGAGGTTGAAATTTTCTAGTTGGTGCCATTTTGAAACAGGATGGCAGTTCAATTTGGCCAACAAACACATAAAAAATGTTTCACTACTCAACTATTCTATAGTCCACTATTCAACTTTGGTTCAAACTCATCCAATATTATCAGAATGACAAATCTTCCATCATATACAGAGATATATAAAAGGTAATTGGTAAACTACATTATTGCAATAGGTCGATTTCAACAGAAAAACCTTATAGATAAATACAGCAGAAAATTGTAGTAGGATGGAAATTACTACAATAATGAAAGAAACAGGTTACTTAGCTATACATATTATTGAAGATTTCTGGAGTAGTTAAAATTGGAAGTTATTTGAAATTGGAACTTTTTAACAATGATAAAAAAAAAAGGGGGGGGGAGAAATGGCATAAAGGAAAGTTTACTTACTTTCATACATCTTCTAGATCTTTCTTTTTGTATTGATTCTATAAGAGTACGAGTATATGTAGACAATCCAGTGTTTAAGAGTGGCAATGCAGTCTATAAGAAAAATAAGTTTTAATAAGTGTGTGTGTGTGTGTATATATATAATAATGATGATCTACTAAGCACTGTAGAAGCCAGGCAACAGATACAAGATCACTGAAACACCAATGACCAATAAGATTAAAAAAATTTTTATCAGTGGATGAAATACACTAATGTAAAGAAACCAGATTTATTAATTAACAGACTGCAAAACAAACAAATCAATAAAGTAACACAACAAATCTTAACTTAAAACCATAAACTTTATCAAATCAAAATTTATGAAAAAATAATTTAAGAAACTTAAGATAGGAAGGAAGGAGGCAGGCGGCAAGACTTGTGACTTGCCTGTGGGGTTAAACTAGTTTCACGCCATACACACACACATATATATATATATATATATATGAAAAATGTTTAGAAACTGTGGCAAAAATAACTGAAGAATACAAAATAAATCACTCTTGGCTTCATAGACAGACAAATTCAAACACGTAGAAGAAATACACAATAAAAAAAAATGTTGATTATTTCATAATATTGTATACATGAAGGATGTTTACTAATTTCCCACACTTTTAACTGCTAAACTGTTGCAGCTATACATATAAAAAGTGTTGTCTAGTTTAAAGGTGCACAACCTGCGGCCCAGGGACCACATACGGCCGAATAGCCGTCAATTTGTGGCCCGCCGAAGGACTGGCATTTTAAGTTGCATTAAACATCAACAGGAGAAAAAAATAAAAAAGAGAGAAAGAAAAAGTATTTGTTGCATTCACAAAACAGGCATTTACAAAAACTTCTATAAAAATTTCTCCTTCAAACTTGTATAAAAATTTAATTCAGAAATATCTGAGCTCCAGTATCCCTTTCCTTCCCTTAGCTATGCCCTTGAGGTGCAACCAAATCCTCAAAACACTCGTTGAGACTTTTGCAGACCATGTTGTTTATCAGAGGTTAATTCAGAACAAATTTAGTGCTGCATTTAGGCACCATCACAAAATCAACTTTTAGCAAAGAGGCACTTTCACAAAGTCAATTCTCAGCAATATTAGCTGCACACTAACAACTTTGTATGAGCTTCGCCATACCAAACTAATAATAAATACCCTCAATTTAGATATTTAGAGAAGGCAATGGTAATTATCTAACTAAATAACTTCTTATATTACACATAAAAAATAACTCGCCCACATATATATTTATTTGACAACTGTTTCATTTTATTTTTTAAATGTATTTTAAAATTAAATAAACTGCTTTATGCATTTTGGTTAATTGTCCAGCATTATTATTAATTTTCACAAACTTACTTGATTTTTTTCGTAAATTATTTTATAAATTGACAAATGGGGTACCAGTTAAAATTCATGTAGAAAATGACAATTATGACCACAGAAACCTTTTCACTTACAGATCTTCCCTGTACCATTTAATATCTCAAAGCGATATCTTCATACCTACTTACCTACACTAAAACTGCTTATTTTGGTATCCTCTATCAGCCTTTATATTTCTGCTTATCATTTTTGTGACTCCCAATATAATTTTTTTCTCTCTGCAAACCATACATTTTATTTGATTATTTGATTTACACTTTTTGTATTTTATATGATGCATTTGTTTAATTCTTTTGCTTACTATTCAATAACGTTATGAATATCATGCTTCGAGAGTCACTTAACTCGCTGATTAATATATATATATATATATATATATATATATATATATATATATATATATATATATATATATATATATATATATATATATACTGCTCGACACTGAAAATGCAACACCAAGAAGGAATGATAATAACGGAATGAAATTTGTTGGACACATACATTATAGTAGGAAGAACAATTGATTAAAATTTCAGGAAATTTGGAGTAATATGTACTGAGAAAACAGTACATAAAGCAGCGATCTCTGTGAGCAATAACAGCACATATCTGCCTAGGCATTGAATCGAACAGCGATTGGATGACATGTACGGGTAGAGCACTTCATGAAGCTTCAACACGATGACACAATTCATCGATCGAAGTTACTGGTGAGTGGTGGGGGGGCCAGTCGCTTTGCAATGATTAAACAGTCATTTTCATTGGTGCGAGATCAGGAGAACGCACTGGCCAGAGCAATAGTCGAACACATTCTGTATCAAAGAAGGTCCGGACAATACAAACAACTTGCAGTCGTGCATTATCTTGCTTAAATTTTGCACTACGGAGGCCTCGAATACAGGGCAGAGGGGCGGGCCTTAACTCATCAGAAATTTAATGGCTGCTGTTCAGAGTGTCAGGAATACGAACATAAAGTAATCGAGACGTGTATCCAATGGGAACCCATAACATCATTGCAAATGATGGACAGTATGATGATGTCGAATCCCAGCTGGCATTATTCATAATGCCGTTAAATACGGATAAGGCAATCTTGATGGTGTAAACAGGATTGTGATTTGTCTGAAAAGTGACTTCACGCCATTCCTGCATCCAGGTTCATCGTTGATCACACATTAATGGTGCCCATATCAGTGATGCAGTTTTGAGGGTAATCAGAATTTTGGTAGCCGTATACTGAGTCACCACCTGGATTGATGGTATGTTGTACCATTGGATACACGTCCCGGTCACCTCTTGTTTTCATTCCTGCCACTCAGAATACCAGCCATTACATTTCTGATGAGTTAAGGCCCATAGCTCTGCCCTATGTTCAAGGCCTCCGAAGCGCAACATTTAAGCAGGACAATGCACGACCACAAGTTGTCCATATTGTCTGGACCTTCACTGATGCAGAATCTGTTTGACTGTTGCTGTGGCCAGCACGTTCTCCTGATCTCGCACCAATGAAAATGAGTGTTTAATCGTTGAAAAGCGACTGCACCCCCCCCACCAGTAACTTCGATCGATGAATTGTGGCATCATGTAAAAACTTCATGAAGTGCTCTACCCATACATGTCATCTAATCGCTGTTCGATTCAATGCCTAGGCAGGTATGTGCTGTTATTGCTCACAGAGGTCACTGCTTTATGTACTGTTTTCTCAGTACATATTACTCCAAATTTCCTGAAATTTTAATCAATTGTTCTTCCTACTATAATGCATGTGTCCAACAAATTTCACTCCGTTATTATCATTCCTTCTTGGAGTTGCATTTTCAATGTCGAGCAGTGTGTGTATATACATATATATATATATATTTATTTTTTTTTTTAACATGAAAAGGTTCAATAATAAAAGGGTTAATCTCTTTCACTCTGTGCTATTACACTGTGAGAGGTAAACAGTATTGATTGACAGTGACAATTGAGGTCAACAATTTGCACCTGTCTCCACTTCTGTTGTGGAGACATAGCAAAGGATTTTATTATCAAGTTATACTAATGAAGAAAAGAAGTTTTGAAAGTAAGTATTGGTTTTCATGCTTTTATATTTTTAGTGAATAAAAGGGTTTGAGGAAACAAATTTTCATTTGTGTTATACTGTGTATGTGTACATAATAGTGATTTTAGAGTTCATATAGAACTTCAGTTTATGAACTCCTGCTATAATGGACTCTCGTTAATATGGACAAAAACTGCTGGCCCTTGATTGTCTGTTTTAACGAGAGTTCACTGTATTATTTTCTTTTGTAAATAATGCAAAGAAATTCACTCAAGAGATAACCTTATATTTATATATGCATCCAGTACTAACCTTAAAAAAACTAATCTGCTTCCCATTTGCTTTTGCTAAGATAACAGAGTTATGTAGGAAAAAAGATGCGGGGAAGTTAGCATCCCATAATACCATGGTAACGGGCGAATGAAGAACACTAAGAGGTGACCTTGAGAGGTCTATTTTTCTTACACAGAGTAAAGTAGCACATAGCCACTATACTATATCTAGACATCACTTTCATGAGAATAGCTGCAGCCATTCAGCAGTTAAAGGGTGAGAATAGACTTTAGTAAGCACCCTGTATATAAACTGAATAAAAACAATAGTATTCAATGGGTAAAAATGAGGGGGAAAAAAAACAAAGAAATGAGACTCTAAATCTAATGTGCTTTAATATTAAAGGCAAATAAGCGCTGAATAATACAATTTCCAAAGTAAAATTTTCTTGCTAGTTCTCAAATATATGATGAACAACCCTTTGATGACTGCCTCGAAATTTTCCAAAATTGTAGCATCACTTACACTGTATGATTTTTATACTATTAAATAAGATTGTTTCTCCTTTAAAATATAGATATAATTATGCATTTGAAGATAAACCTTACCACTGTTACGCATGACCTTCTTTTATATTTACCTTTCTCTAAATTTTTAACCATTCTGGGTCTACTTAAAGTTAAGTATTTCTGCAATTAGTTGTAATTCAAACAGAATTGAAAGTTGTTCACATTCTGAAATGTCGTATGAATTTCAGATATCAGAAATAAATTTTATTTATTTTTAGTCACAATCAGGTTTCAGATATGTAGAAACAAGAATCTGCAGCGTCCATGATTTATTTCCCAGCTGTGCCTACGATCAAAAACAGAGGTAGGACAGCCTCAACTCGTGGACAGAGAGGAATGATTCTCCATGCAGAAAGTGTTTCCACGCAGTTGGCTCTGAAGTATTACGTAGTCAAGAGGAATGATATATATATTTTTTTTAAATAAGATGGACTATATCTAAATCACGATGAATTTAATTTAAACTGAAAGATGATTAATCAATTATTTATATAAACCAGATGTATATATTCATTTCATATAACCTAGTAATTTAATTAAATAACCCTTAGAATTAATTAGTGAACTGTTTATTTGAAGATTAAGGGACTCTCTACCTGTCGTCTCCGTAAGCTTAAGGTAATGTTATTCTATGGGAAATTTTGCCCCATTATAATTCATTAACTAATACATAATTTTAAATTCCGCTTTCACTTTCCAAAAATTCACAACTATTAAACAATATATCGCTTTTTAAAAATTTATTTTTTTTTACTTTTAAAATTTCATTTTTAAGCTTAAAAATGAAAAATTTACTATTGTGAAAATTTGCATTTTACAACTTCAAAATAAAATATTAAAAATTTTAAAAAATAATTTTTAGAAAGCGATAAATTGTTCAATAGTTGTGAAGTTTCTGAATGTGAAAACGGAATTTAAAAATATATATTAGTTAATAAGTTATAATGGGGCAAAATTCTCCACCATAAAATAACATTGACTCTGGCGTCTGGGGACAGTAAGTGGAGAGGCCTCTTAAGTTTATATTTCTTTATAATAATCTCCGTTTTAAACATGATGGTTCGAAGTCTATAGATATAATCTTAAAAGAGGATGAATTTTGTAGATTAGTAATGAAGTCATTGCCTATACTAGCAATTACTTCAAATTAAACATAATTTGCTTTAATCTATCCGTGATACAATAACTGCATTTCAGCATTTGGCTATAAAAATACCACTTATCAATCAGTCAATCAAGCAGAGCTTTATATAACAAACAATTTAGTGTGTGTGTGTATGTGTTGCAGGGGAGGGGAGGGGGGTTAATAATGGGGTTGTAATAAAAATAAATAAAATTTGAAGAATTTATTTTTAAGAGGCACCAAACTCATTAATGGCTGAATATAACTAATCTACTTAAAATGTTAAAAATAGTTAACAGTGATAATGTTGAATAAGTAATTATCCTCATCAAATTAAATCTATAAAGTTAAAAAAAAAAAACTCATGAAATAAAATAAAGTATTAAAAGTTAAGATTATTACCTTATCTATATCAATTCTGGCTACCGTAGGAACACCAAAGACATCTTGAATCCATTTAGTGTCAACATGCATGCCAATCCATAAGAACATAACTAGACCATTTTCTGAAAAGGAAGAAAGTACAATAAAATAAAACTGCTTTTCTTAAATATATTAATATTTGTAAATAGAGGCATAAATTTGTATCAATTTCTTTTATCTTGTTTTAATTATAAAAACTAACCGCTAAACAATTAAAAATGTTCTAAGCATACCAATGAGATAAACTCCATTTTCTTTTAGCCTTTCAACAGAACATCTTAGGGCAACAGGCAAGCATACATCCTCAGATGGATTAGCATCATGCTTTAATAAAATAAAGATATACCATTATATTTTAAAGTTATTTAAAAATATATTAAAAACACTATTAAAAACTTTACTTAATTTTCTTTAAATAATAAATACAAACACAAAAGTAAAAAAATGAGTACATTTATACTTAAAATAATAATAATAAAATAACAAATAAATTAAAAACTTACTTAAAACAGAACAAACATTAGAAGAAAATTTTTAATTAACTGCTGGTCAACTGAATTTTATTAATGTTAAAAGGTAAAAACTTTTAACATTTTATTTGAAAATTTATCATTTTAAAACTTCCTTCCAAAATTCAGATATCATGAAATTTTAATTAAAATAATAATAATAATAAAAACGGAGATGATTTATTTCAAAAATTGAAATCTGAAATGATTATTTAAACTCTGGAAATAATTTATTTAAAATCTAGAAAAATCTATATTTTTTCAGTTAATATGCTCTGAAAAATTATTTAATAAACCCAGGAAATAATTAATAAATATTTCCCAAAATCCAGAATAAATCCCAAAATATTTGGTGAATAATTATCTGAAAAATTATTTAAATATGTTCTGGATTCCTTCTAATTTATTTCAAAAAAGATCTCTCTGATATTTTGTATTTTGAAAAATACATCACTTTCTCTCTCAGAGCCGATGCTATGAACTCACTCATTCCAAGAATTTCTGCTTGAGTTCAATGTCCCCTCCAGAAGTGTTCTTCCGCATTTTCAAAAAATAGCGTCGGTGTCATGTTGCACGACATCGGTCTTTTAAGTATTTGGCAAAACCAATTTAATATCCGTCCATTTACTCTAATTTAATCAATAATTTAATCCTTTCCCGTTACGCGCCGTATTTTGGCTTCCCAACGGCACTTCATTTTCCCCTACTGTTCCTTCTTTTGCGGACCTCTTTCCCCCTCCCGCTACGATGTGCGGCGCTCGTGACGTACGCACGCTGTCGTCTCGCTCCCTCGTCAGCGCTTCCCTCTGATTGGTTGCTTCGCGGCAACGGCTTTTGCTTCAGGCTTGCTGGCGAGCACGTGCCGTGAGGAAAGTCAGTAGTGGTTCCCTCTCGCATGCGGTGCGGTCGTCATGCATCTCCGTTTACGGTGCCTAGAAATCGGCATTTAGCATTACCGGCAACGACCTACTGCCTTTTTCCTGAGGATGTAATCCATATTCATTATTTCATCAGGAGGCCCTGTTGATCCAAAGAGTACTCTAGGCGACATTTGAGAGGAATAATTGTGTGCGAAACTATGAATTGCTAGGATTCAACCTCCCGGCACGTGGTCAGCGAACGTCCATTCAAGCTTCGAATAAAAGTATGGTCTGTGTTCTCCTCTGTGTCATTCCTGCGTCCTACAACTCATTACACCACTCCAGCTGCCAAAATAAGTGAGTTTGTTCCTTTTCTTTTCTTATCTTCGTCATTTTATTTAAAAATGCATGATCGTCAGTAATTACATGTGCAGCTCCACGTCATTGTGGCGATCCTATTCAATGAGTCCTCCAACAGTGGATTTCTAAGTTCCTGGGTCAAAAACAAAAAGGAATCCTTCCTTATAACAAATTATTAAGCAGGTCATAAATTCGTAAGGGCAGAAATCTACTCGTCCACTTTGCTTGAACAACGATTTCACGGCAAGAAGGATTTATGCACCTTCATACATGGTGCCTTTTCCTCTCCACATCGGCGGACTCATTTCATATGCAGCTTTCATAATTTTCTTTCGGCCACATAATAAATTATGCATGCATTAATAACAGTAATAAAAAAAATGTATATATAAATAAAAATAACGGCAATCTTTTGTAGTTAAATGCTGCTCATACTTACAGCAAGCATATGCCTAGGGTAATATAGTTTTTCTTATATATGCATATATATGAAAGGATAAAATAAGCAAGATTCTAAATTAATATTTAAATTAATATTAAATGATATCTTAATAGTATTAGCTCAGAATAAATCTTAATTTTAAGATCAACTTTGTGAGAATTCTATTTTAGCGCCCCAGTAAAGTTAGTTTTTCAGCAAAGCACGTCGTAGCGCGGAAATCGCGATTAGAAGAAGTTTCATAATCAAAATTATGCAATAGTTGAAATTAGCGGCAATGCATTGCGAAATACGAAATCCTGGATATCCGGGTCAGCCAATAAAAGAATGTGGGCTGGATTTTAGCTGACCTAATTATCCAATAAGCATTCATAAAAATAGTTTGGGTTCCCGCCGAAATATCCATATAAAAACGGGAGCACCCGAAAATCGGGGTCTTTTTCCATGGAATCTTTTGATTAAATAGTTCACATCAATAACAAGTTTAAGTTAACGGTCCCAGGAGGGGGATTGATTCGCGGTTCCGCCGTTAATGGAACGATTTCGGCCCGATCTCGGCTACGGATCTGTACAGCGTGCTCAAAATGATGTGACTGTTAATAACGTGTAATATGACTGTCTTCAAATAAACGACTGCATCATCAATTGTGGAGTATTTCTTTGAGTGAACTCTCTTAATATGGAGTGACTGGAATTCATCATCCTACAAAAAGGGGATGCATTACAATGGAGCCGGTAGGATAGTCTACCTGTAAAGGAAAGCCAACAAGTCAGCATTAAATAAGTTGTGGTCAGCGCCTTATATTAGTTTTAATTATTTGAATGGAACTGCAATATTTTGCAATATATCCTCCTGGGACCCGAATTTTTTCCAAACCAACCGGGAAGTTTTTTTCCAAAACCATCCGGAAATTTGCAAAAACAGACCGGACTTTTCTAAATCAAGCCCAAGCCGGACGATGTCAGAAAGAAATAGTGCCCTTAAAAAGCAAGCAACATTAGTAACATCATCTGTACTGAAATGCTATTAGAAAGAAAAAATACTGACTTACACCAGTTTTGTGTGAAAGATGCCAGACAGTGCCTTTAGAAAAAAAAAGAAGGAAACACTTAACTTACATCACTTTGCTTCAAATGTTTCCGATTACGTTCTGAAATGCGTGTGACTTACGCCAGTTTTGATCCAAGCTGTTTCGATCTTAACTTACATCACTTTGCTTCAAATGTTTCCGATTACGTTCTGAAAAACGTGTGACTTACGCCAGTTTTGATCCAAGCTGTTTCGATTGCTCTCTTAAGTGCTGTGCTTTCAAGTGTTGTGAGATAACAAACAACAAACAGATGGCCTCTTCGGGATGTGTCACAGGCCTGCCAGAAACACCTGCTTTTTTTTTATGTGTTAGGCCAGATGTTTTGAATAAAATTCTCTTGCTCCACAGGAAATGAAAATAGGTTTTTTTTTTATTTTTTTTTTAAATTTATTATTGTGTTTTCATCTCAGCGTAAATCAACAAAAGAGGTGAGTGATTTCATTTCATTTATATTTAGGAAGGATGATTTTTATTGACTTTATATTTACCTTAATTTGTTAATAAAAATGAATTATGATAATGTTTGACATCGTTTATTTTCGCGATATATTTTATGATTTGAATTGAAAATGTTTTAAGCTTAATAATAGATTTAAAATAATAATAATATACCAGATTTTTATTAAGTTTGCAAAAGTATTATATTTCATATGTTAAATTTAGAGATTTTCATAAATACTTATATAGAAAACTAAAATTTTTGAAATTTGATAAAAAAAAAAAATTAATTAATTAATTAATTAATAATAATAATAAAATAAAAGAAGATAAAGAAATAAAATAAATTCTTAATTGGTTATTATATTTTATGTTAAGAGATTTAAAAATAAAATTTTCATAAATATTTATATAAAAAATTAATTTTTTTTTTTTTTTTTGTTGAAAAAATTGATTCATTGTTTTCAGAAATAAGAATTTTGTTGTGTGCTATGTATTACTATAGACAAAGAGTAGCCAGAAGTATTTATGTTGAACGTCAATAAATTTGATTTATTTATTTGTTATATGTTGTTTATATTTATTTATTAGTAGGATTTATTAGATGAATTTAGACAAAGCACTTTCAGAAATATTTATTTTGAATGTCAATGAATTTGATTTATTTGTTTATTTTATGTTTATTTATTATTTGGATTTATTTAGGTGATATAATAACTGTGATTAAAAAAAAAAAAAAAATAGACTATTTATATTGATTGTGATATTTAATTTATTGAATACTTTGGTAAAGCTGTGATAATTAATAAATACCGAACTTAATTAGCAAAATTAAATAAATTACCTGTTTCAAAAAAAAAAAAAAAAAAAAAAAAAATGTTTTCTTTTTTTTTTTTCTTCACAATTTTGAATTGTGGATAAAATTAAATATGTCCGAAAGTGACACCTCAACATGTTTATTGACACCCCCTAAGGGAACAGAGGAAAGTTTACTTGTGGATACCAATTTAGAAAATAACCTACTTAATGTGAGTAAACAGCCCTCCCCAAACACACTAGTAAAGGCAATGAGTAGTGCAAATGAAGTAAAGAAATCTTTAAATATAAATAAATCTCGCACTGTAACAGAGGACAATGTCCTCATTGCTTTTTGCCCTGAAAACGGCATGATGTGGACGTCCTGGCTAATGTATTTTCAAGCCTGGTGTGAGGAGAATGGAAAAGATGAGGTTTGGCGAGTCCGTAATATACAAAGATTTTTGAAGGGTAAAGCTCTCACAGTGTATATAAACAACAGTTTAAACATGCTTCATTGGGAGGAATTGGTTGAAATTTTTACAGAGGAATTCACGACACCAGGTGAAACATCTTTAACAGATTTCTCGAGCATTTGCTTTAAGGCAGGTGAAAATGTCATGGAGTATTATCAGAAAAAACTCCAAGTAGGGCGAGCACTAGGTTCAGAGCCCAAGTTTCTCATGGAAGGATTAACAGACGGATTGCCACTGACTTTAAGACAACTTGTTGTGGCTAATGCGCCAAAAACATTAAACGAATGGAGGGATCTTGTCCACAAATTAAATAAACTGCAGATATCTGAAAAATCTGCTGATCCCCTTCCAAACAAGTTGCCAGGTCAATTTCAAAGGTTCACCTATCCACAAGACAGGGAAAATAGAAACCCAGTTCAATATGCTCCCCGACCACAACCCTGGAGTTACCGGTTTCCTCATGTGCAGAGACCACATGAACCGCTTTATTTTAAAAGGGGACTTCTGCCGTTTTTGTAATTTTACAGGAGAGTCAAAAAACTTCCTAATTTGTGGTTTAATTTATCTTGATGTACAAATTTTTGCCAGCTAATAGTACTCATTGATATACATATTTTAATGTATAAAAAACAAATTTATGGTCAATACTTTTTACAAAAAAAGAAATTATTTATGCAGCAGAAGTCCCCTTTTAAAATAAAATGCAGAAAAGTCATTCAATTTTTAAAGAAAAAATGAAAAAATAAAGTGTAACGAATTATCTTATATCAAATACCTGATAAATTGCGAATATGTAAGAAAGTAATTAAATACAAAGGTAAATTCACCAGACTGTGTAAGTTACAAATTAATTTCACTTTCAGTCGTAGGATATTCTGTAATAATTGTATTCCAAAAAGCCAGATGCTCCTGAGGAATGAATTTAAGAGTTTTTTTGATATCGTCTACTTTACTTTTCAGTATGGGTCTTCGAGAAACATTCCCTTTACCAGGCAAAGACAAGTTCTTTTGCGTGTTTCTTAGTCTAAATTTGTGCTGAGTTAAACACACAATAAAGTTTTTGGTGGCAAGTATCGCAGGGTTAGAATCTTCACATTTCAGATAGTGATATATTGATATTTTAAAAGAAACCTTTTCTGATTTTGGTTCAGTTTTACCGTAGGATTCCTCACTGAGGCATGTCTTTTTGTAAAATTCTGGATACCAGTTGTTAAAATCCAAAACATCACGATGTGTAGGTTGGACAATTGTAAATTTCTGCAATTTATTCGAAGCCTTTTTATCAAGTCAAAATATTCATCCATTGTATAAATTCTTTCAGTTTTTCTAACAATCCTTCTAATAATAGAAAAATCCCTATCACAGGGCATGAAAGAGTGCTGCAGAAGTCCCCTTTTAAAATAAAACGAAAATTTCAAAGCATTCCTGAAGACATACTTATAAGCCAAAAAGTCTCGTTTCTTCATTAAATAATAGATCTATGTCCCTTTTACTGAAAAAGGTGGAAAAGCGAAATTCGATAAAATGGTAGAAGTCCCCTTTTAAAATAAAGCGGTTCACATATGGGATACCCTAATCAAAACAGACCAAATTTCACAAACAATACTCGAACCAATCTAAAAGAGCCTAGACCCCAGTTTTCAAACCCAAATACACACATTCACTTTCAAGGCACTTTGCCTCCTCTCCCATGTAAATATTGTTCAAAACTCAACATCCCTAATGCCTTTCATTGGCATAGTGAATGCCCTTTCAAACAAGAAAATCCAACTCATGTCACAGAAGAGTCAACAGTGGTAGATAATACAACAGAAGGAACAAATAACACCTATTGACAGTTTGCACCGACCGGTCGCATTATATACAAGGATATCCAAAGAAAAAACAAGCAAACTAATCAAGGTGTTAAACATCCAGAATCGTACTCTACCATTCCTTTAATCTTCGATACGGGCAGCAGCTTAAGCATTATTCCTCAACATTTTGTCCATAAATTTAAACTTCAAACAAAAAAGGTCTCACCATTACACGTCATTCAAACACAGGGGATGTTGACAATTCGAGAAAAATGTTACTTTAAATTACAAATTGGTAATGTTACAAAAAATATAGAAATGTTTATATTCGATAATAACTTACCTTATGCTCTCCTTAGCTTATCACATTGTTGTCTGTTTCAATTGACTATTGATTGTGCTAAAAAGCTGGTAAAACAAAATAATGCCATTCTTCCATTGTTAAAAAATATATCTAAATGTACACAAACTTTACATATAACTTCTGAAAGTGAAAACACCAATAGCCAAAAGAAAAATTTTAATATTCCAACAAACAATAGAGTAAGGGAGTTCAAGTACACTCAAGCCACTGAGAACCACGTAAATCCTCAGTCTGCTAGAAAAGGAAAACTTCCTACTTTATTATCAAAATATGTCCAAATTTTTGCAAAATCTAAATATGATGTTGGAAGAATTCATATGGAACCACAAAGGATTCGTTTAACTTCAGATTTACCTATTTCTATCACAGCATATAGAACTTCCCCTAAGGAAGAAGAAGAAATTAAAACCCAAGTTCAAAATTTATTACAGGCCGGTATTATAAAAGAAAGTTGTTCGCCTCATTCCGCACCTGTAACTTTGGTGTATAAACGGGAAGAAGGCAAAAAGACGCGATTATGTATTGACTTCCGTAAACTCAATTCGATCACTAAAACAGATGCTGAACCACTTCCCAGAATAGATACTTTGTTAGATAAACTAGCTAAAGCAAAAATTTTTTCCACTCTTGACTTGGCAAGTGGATATTGGCACATTCCTATCCACCCAAAAGATACTGAAAAATTGGCTTTTGCTACAACTTTCGGATTATATGAGTGGAAATACCTTCCCTTTGGGCTTAAAAATGCCCCTGCTATCTTCAATCAAACCATTAGAAGGATTCTAAATAAATACAAAATAGACTTTGCCTGTAATTATTTTGATGATATAATTGTATTTTCACAGTCAGAAGATGAACACTTCCAACACCTACAGCAACTTTTTGATATATGTGTTAAAGAAAACTTAAAATTAAAACTATCAAAATGCAATTTTGTCAAAACAAAAATTAACTTTTTAGGATACGAAATAACTAATGGCCTAATTACCCCTGATAATCCAAACATTGAAGTAATAAAAAATTTGAAACCACCAAAAAATGTCAAGGAATTGCAGAGAGTTTTGGGATCAGTTAACGTTTATGCTAGATTTATTCCAAAATATGCCGAAACAAGAGCTCCTTTAAATAATTTATTAAAGAAAAATGTCCCCTATGTTTGGGACCAGAAATGTGAAAAATCCTTCCAAAAATTAAAAAATGCTCTTATAAGTAAACCTATTTTAAGACTTTATGATCCCAGAACTCCCTGTCAGTTATTTGTTGACGCCTCGAGTCATGGTGTGGGATGTGTTGTTAAACAGGCAGATGTGAATGGTACTTTACACCCAGTGGCATATCGTTCAAGAAATTTACGAGATTATGAAAAAAATTATGCAATTACGGAATTAGAATGTTTAGCAATTATTGATGCCTTAGATACCTTTTATCATTATTTACACAGTCAAAAGTTTGTCATACATACGGATCATGCGTCTCTGACTTGGTTAAAAAATGTTAAAAATTTAAGAGGAAGATTATTCCGCTGGTCCCTTAAACTTAGTATGTTTGACTATGAAATTAAATATCAAAAAGGATCAACAAATATTGAAGCTGATATGCTATCTAGATTGCCTGTTTTGGAAAATGTGTCACACCATGTACACCTCCTAGATTTAAATGAAATTAAAGAAAACCAGAAAAAAGAAAACATAGGTATTAACATTAAGAAAATTCTTGAAATTGAAGATGTAATTGTCATTAAAAAGAAAGGTTTGTATAAGATAATAGTCCCGATGTCATTAAGATTACGCCTCCTACAGAAAACCCACACTCAATTTGGACACCCAGGAATTTATAAAATGATAAATTTAATTACACCACAGTATTATTGGCCTAATATTAATAAAGATATTGAAAATTTTGTAAAACATTGTCATACCTGTCAAATAAATAAAAAATGCAGACAAAAACGGTTTGGTTCATTACAGGAAGTACCGCCAACAGATAAACCTTTTGAATGTTTGTCTTTGGACACTGTTGGTGGGTTTAACTACTATAATTCTACAAAAAAATATTTGCATTTGGTCGTGGACCATGCAACCCGTTATGTGTGGGGATTTCCATCAAAAAGCGTTACCACTGAAACTTATACAAACTTTTTAAAACAACTTTTTCAAATTCAAGTACCTAAAAAATTGTTAACAGATAGGAATGCAGCATTCACGGCATCCCGTTTCAAAAAATTCCTTCGAAATTATGATACAAAACATTTGTTAACAAGTAGCCATCATCCCGAATGCAACGGGAAAGTCGAGCGCCTCAATCAGACTATTGTTACACGTCTAAAATGTAAGGTTAACTCTTCTTCAAATAAAATTCCCTGGACTAAATTAATTGATGAAGTTTTAAATCAATATAACTTAACACCTCACTCTGTAACTCAATTCCCACCTAGTTATTTATTATTAGGAGAATTACCATATGAACCATTATTAGTAAACAATAGTTACTATCCTTCAGTTGATGAAGCTAGAAAAATAGCAAAAGAAAAAACAATACAATATCATAAAAAAAAACAAAATCCGATTTGATGCTCGATTTCTCCCTGTTAAATTTAAAGTTGGTGATGAAAGTATTTATGAAGAATTCCAATATCCCAACACACGTAAGTTAAGTCCACCTTATTCAGGCCCTTACACAATCTTAAAACAAATATCTGAAGTTAATTTTGAAATAGACAAACCCAGTCCCCATTTTAAAAGAAAGTCAGAAATTGTTCATTCATCTAAGTTAAGATACTATAATAACCCTCAAAAATTCAAATTAAGTCATGAATAATTTTAGTTAGGGATCAACTCCATGCCCCAAATATTTTTTTTTTTTTATTTATCATTCTCGTGATCTTCTGATCTTCACCACTATAAAGTGATCAGAGAGTGCGGGAAAAATTATTTGTTTTTGCCCTCTGTAAAAATTCACCAATTACCACCCAACTCACCTTTTTGGAAAGACTTGACTTCTCACAAGTTCAGGGGTCAAGTTACCCACAAAAACAATTTTTTTGTTGGCTTGCCAATGGCTGACCAAACTATGTTGATGCCAATATGGTATTTTAAAACAATTAATTATTAAATAAAGTGATTAAGTTGGTTTTATGTAAATAGTTTGTAAAAAGAAAAGACCTAGTAGTACTGGTATTCTTAATATTAGTAGTAGTATTATTAGAGTGTATTAAACACTATTGTATTTATTAAATAGTTTTATGTGTCTGTTAAATGTTATATTTATAAAAAAATTATTTGTGTTAGTATGTAAATAAAGTTTCTAGAAATTGTTAAAAATGTACTATGATATAATTGTTTTTCATATACTTTATGTTTGATTAAAATATCTTTGCATTATTAAAAAGATACACAAAGAAAAACACAGATTTTGTGAAAAGAAAAGTTTGTTTACAATTTACAAAACATTTTTTACAATGTACTGTTAAAATTATAGTGTTATAATTATTGTTATACATATTCTATATGGACTCAATAACCAAGATCAGACTTTTTACAACAATTATTTATTGTCAACGATCAACGTTATTATTCAAGACATTTAAAAAGGAACTTTACATTTTAAAGACTTTCCTCAACAAACTAGTTTGTACATAAGAAAGATATCTTGTCAAAAATGTTATGCCGGTAAACATGTTATGTTATAATTTTTTTTAGTATGTCATACGTTTTCATACATTATATTATTAAACTTTTCTTATGTTTGTAAACAAGTGCTGTAAATACCATTATATGTATCAGGCGAGCACGTTGACCAGTCCAACATACAAGTAAATAAATTTAAAAAAAAAAAAATTTTTTTTTTTTTTTTATAAATAATGAGAAAGGCCATAACTCCTACGTAAAAAGGATTCCATAACAAAATATTTCAGATGAAATTTTTAAAAAAATAAAATTTTCCATTTTAAATAAATTTTTCAAAAACTTAAGTTTTATAATTTGTCAAATTTTCCATTTTAAGTTTAACTTTCTCCTGGAGTATCTTCTACTTCTGAGGGACTTCCCACATACTTGCAGGCAAGTATGGGGGAGCGTCGGCTTGGAGGGGGGGGATATGAAAGGATAAAGTAAGCAAGATTCTAAATTAATATTTAAATTAATATTAAATGATATCTTAATAGTATTAGCTCAGAATAAATCTTAATTTTAGGAACAACTTTGTGAGAATTCTATTTTAGCGCCCCAGTAAAGTTAGTTTTTCAGCAAAGCACGTCGTAGCGCGGGAATCGCGATTAGAAGAAGTTTCATAATCAAAATTATGCAATAGTTGAAATTAGCGGCAGTGCATTGCGAAATACGAAATCCTGGATATCCGGGTCAGCCAATAAAAGAATGTGGGCTGGATTTTAGCTGACCTAATTATCCAATAAGCATTCATAAAAATAGTTTGGGTTCCCGCCGAAATATCCATATAAAAACGGGAGCACCCGAAAATCGGGGTCTTTTTCCATGGAATCTTTTGATTAAATAGTTCACATCAATAACAAGTTTAAGTTAACGGTCCCAGGAGGGGGATTGATTTGCGGTTCCGCCGTTAATGGAACGATTTCGGCCCGATCTCGGCTACGGATCTGTACAGCGTGCTCAAAATGATGTGACTGTTAATAACGTGTAATATGACTGTCTTCAAATAAACGACTGCATCATCAATTGTGGAGTATTTCTTTGAGTGAACTCTCTTAATATGGAGTGACTGGAATTCATCATCCTACAAAAAGGGGATGCATTTCATATATATATATATTGCCGGTGGTTTGTTTGTCATAATTCTGATTAAAAAAAAAACAAAAAAAAAACTGCAATCTTTTGTTATGAAATATGTTGGCCAAATTTATCTATATAAAACATAGATTAAGTACAATACAGTTTTTCTTCTATATATATATATATACCTATATATCGCCGATTGCTTATTTGTGTGTCATAATTATCTTGATATAAAAAAAATAAAAAAAAATAAACGGCAATCTTTTGTTATGAAATATAGTGGTCATACCTATTATTTATATAAAACATGGGTCTAGTAGAATACATTTTTTCTTCTGTGTAGATATTTATTGCCGATAACTTGGTTATTTGCCATAACAATCATAACAACAATAATAGTAATAATAATAATAATAATAATAATAATAATAAAAAAAGATACATACAGATAGGTAATAAATGGCAACTTTTATTTGTGAGATATTGGCTCATATTGTATATAAAGTACATACCTTGTGTAATCCAAGTTTTTCTATATAATTAGCTCTATTGCCGATGCAATTTCCTTTCCATATTTACAAAAGATATAATAAAATTACTTGTGGCATATATTTACATTAAAAATAAAGATGAGGCCAATACAGATATCATGCATCACCATTCCTATGTAATATTGCTGAGTATTATCTATCGCCCACATTCACCATAGATAACCAATTCATAAACTTTTTTTTTGAAATATGGTAATTTTGCATATTTAAAACCAAGAATTGAATTTTCTCAGAAGATATTGAACATTTTATAGAAACATGCTCTTGCAATATCAGAATATTTAACAATCCTATCAGGATATGCATATGAATATATCTTTATTAGTATTACATTAAACCAGGTACTGCCTAAATAGTTGCAATATAAACCTTTTTGTACTTCCTCTTCCTTCAACATGCCACCTAAAGGTAGACCTAAGCGGACTCGGGAGTCTTCTGATAGCACAATCTCTATGCCTACCTTAACGCCTTCTGGTGATAATAATAGTCAGAGGTATGCTGCCACCCCTTCCCAACCTCTCATACAGATTCAGCCATTTGATGGCAATCCAGACGAACTTGAGTTTTTCTTGTCACAAGTTTCGGAAATAGCTGCAGTTCAAAATTGGGGCGATCGCTACATACTTGCATATACTAAGTCAAAACTCCAGGGTGCAGCCTTAAAGTATGTGTCACAAATACAAGAAATCAATAAATTAAACACCTCACAGGCACTTTTTGATAAATTACGTTCCTTTTTTAAACCCCAGTCTCAGGCGACGTACGTCCTTGAGCTTGAGAATTTTGTAATGAATAAAGGGGAATCCATCACAAATTTATCTCACAGACTTGACATCCTAGTTAACAGAGTGTATGCCAACATTCACGACCAAGAAGCCCTAAATGCGATAAAGTTTGTAAAATTTTTAAAGGTAATTCCCTCTTCGTACAGACTGAACATCATGCAGAGTGGAATTCAATGTTACAACATGGCGGTTCAGAAAGCGACTTTAGCACAACACTGCGAGATCAGTGACTTAGTTTTATCCTCCGGCTCCACTTCTGCATCAACCGAAAAGTTTGACTCGTTAGCAGAACAGATACACACCTTACAGGAATCTGTAACATCCCTTAGTATTAAATCTGGCCGTGAGTCGCCCAACCAAACATACAGACCACAGAAGAAATATGTTCCTAAATCTATAAATTACAAGAAGAAATCACCTAATAAATACAGAAACTTCCATAACATTAAATACCACAAGTCTGGACAACAGAATTCCCACCGCCCAAGGTTTAATCGCCATAAATTTAATAAAAAGAATCAACATCCTGTTTCTACTACTTCCTCTACTTCTCGCAAAAAGGACTCCAGCACTCAATGTCAGCTTTGCTTGTCTGTTGGTCATACAGCCAGGGATTGTGTCGTTGCTCCACTTATTAGAGCTAACACTTCTTGCAGCAATAATCTCCCAAACGCCTAAGCGAGCGTCTGTGTGCTGGAGTGCAGACCTCGTCCTCCCATGAACCTCCAGAAGAAATTATTGCCAGTGTTAATGTACAACTTCCCAACATACCCATAATTAACGTCCAATTTAATGAAGCTGATACTCCCTTTTTATTAGATACTGGAAGTAGTATCTCTGTCCTTTCAAAGCAATTTTTCAACACTCACAAAAGCCTAATTAGGTACAAAAATCTTGCCAGGTCAGTCAAAATGACTACCATTAATTCAGAGGTGCAATTTCACGGGTGCATTGACGTCTCCTTCAAAATTGGGAAAGCATACTTCCGCCATCCTGTATATCTCTCATCCATTCGCACTTCATCTGTTTTTACAGGTATTTTAGGCTATGACTTCATTAGGAAGTTCAACATTTTAGTATTCCCAGAGCTGGAAAGTTGCAAAATAAAAGATGAATACATTAAGTTTACAAACTGCACTCACCAAAATAACATTTATTCAAATTCCATGTGTACCCTTACAGAAGAGAAACACAAGACACAGGTCTGTGAGCAAACCAGTCCTCAGTACGACATACAGAGACAACAGGTTGACTTTAATAAATTGGTTGATGTTCCACCCTTTGTTCCTAAGATTCCCACAGTACAAGAACCTCACGAGTTACTTCCCAAGGCTAAACTTACCAACAAAGCCATTATTGTGCCCAACGACACATGTTACCTTAGAGTACAGACCTGTCTGCCGCACCAGTTGATGCATAGGGACTTGCTGTTCCTTCCTTCTGCCGTGAACGGAGATGTTGTCATCCATCACGCAGTATTTTCCTTTAGTTGTACTGTGTGTGTGAGAGGGACCCATTACTCACAGTTGAGCATTCTGTACATAGACATTATCAATTGCCAACCACTGTTCATTTTTATGTATGTGTGGAAAATGTATCAAACTCTCCAGTTCATTTCAACAAAAATTTTTGCATTGGGACTCTCCAGGTAGCTGACGACATCAAACCCATTGCCAACCCTTCTTGTGAACCGAGTGATGTATCCATTTCCCCTCCTTCATTTGAAACTTTTATCAACCTAATTCAACCCACCCCGAACACTATCAATCTCAGAAAAATAGAATTTCAACAGGCAAAAATTGATCTTAGTCATCTTGACCAGGCAAACAGAGTTAAACTAAAGAAGCTACTAGAACGTAACTTTCAGGCCTTCTCCACTTCACTAGTCTCTATGGGTCACTCTGATAAAATTAAACCTGAAATTAAATTCTCAAATGACTATCCCATTAAAGCTTTGCCATTCCCTGTACCCCACGCACTGCAAGAAGAGGCCAGAAAACAAATTAATGAACTTATTGAAGCAGGTGTAATCGAAAAAAATGTCGCATCGTGGGCTTGCCCCATGATCTTGGTCAAAAAAAAGGATAACGGCTCTGGTATTCCCCAATATCGAATGGCACTAGATTTGAGATTACTCAACACAGTGATAGAGCACTCCTCTTATCCGCTTCCTAAGATCCAAACCCTTATTAACAACATAGCTGGCTTTAAATTTTTTACCACACTCGACATGCCAAGTGCCTATCACCAGATTAATTTGCCGGAAAAATACCAAGACAAAATTTCTTTCACCACTCTGTGGGGTACCTTTCGCTGCAAACGCCTTCCCTTTGGTTTGAAGACGGCTGCAAGCATCTTCCAGGCTATGATTGATGACATTATTGAAGAAACAAACCTCCCGGGTATATTCGCTTATCAAGACGACATCATTTTGTGTAGCAACTCCTTTCAGGAAACAATAGAGAAATTAGCTGAATTTTAAAAGTTTTTTGGTAAATACAACCTCACCCTAAATTTATCCAAGTGCCAGTTCCACAAGGAGTCTGTAGATTTCCTTGGCTTTCACATTGAACGTAACAGAGTGTATCCTATAAAGTCTAACATTAGAAAAATCCACGCATTTCCAACTCTAACTTCCAAGAGGCATGTCAAGAAATTCCTTGGCCTATGTGGCTTTTATCGACACATTATCCCTTCCTTTGCATCGGTGGCTGAACTGCTGGTCACCTTAACTTCTCCTAAGTCAATGTTTCAATGGGGCCAATCTCAAGAGCAAGCCTTTCAACAGTTACAAGAAATTTTTTTTAAACAACCCTTTCTTCAGCAACCAGACTTCAATAAATTATTCTACTTGAACACTGACGCCTCAAAATTTGCCATTAGTGCAGTTGTGCTCCAGAAACATGGCAGTGACTTGCTGCCGGTTGCGTATTTTTCCAAGGCTCTGCGTGGTGCGCAGACAAAATATCCGCCTCTTCAACTTGAATTGATGGCCATTACGAAAGGGATGGCTGCATTCAGAGACATTTTATATGCCAGACATTTTGTTCTCCTCTCAGACTGCAAGTCACTCAGCAAGTACAAAAAGGCAAAGTCACCTGCTGACATCGTCACGAGATGGCTGCTAGACATCAGCGAATACTCTTACACTTTTCAACATATCCCGGGCCGGGAAAACATACTTGCTGACTTCTTATCCCGTACTCCTGTAAATTCGAGTGATATTACATCAGACCCTAAAATCCTTAATTCCAACCAAGTACTTCCTGTCACACTTAACGAAGAATGCAGCAACTCCAACTTTCCAACAGAAACCATAAATGCAGTTCAAGAGCCCACTAGGGATGTGAATTCTATACCTAGTGAGGTCAAGGCTTATGCTCCCACTAAAGATCCTCGTAATCAAATCTCCATTCAGACTATCCTTCACGAACAACAAGGCGATAAAAACTTATGCAACATAATACAAGACATTAAAAACAATAGACTTTCAAAATTGAAAAATTTCATCATTTGCCCAGAAACTGAACTGCTGTTATATAACCCATCCAGGCACAACTCAAGCGACCCTAACCGCTTCAAGATTGTCCTACCTGATTCTCTTAAAGGAAAATGCCTACGAATTAAATATCTTTCTCACCTTGGCATTGACAAAACGTTTAGGAATGTTAGCAAGACCTACTATTGGAAAGGTTTATACAGCGATGTTGTCAACTTCGTAAAATCTTGTACCACCTGCATCTCGTCCAAGCATCAACGCATACCGACAGCGCCTTTTCAGAATACAAGAATTCCAACGAGACCTGGTCAGTTCATTAGCCTCGACTTTGTAGGTCCTTTTGAGAATGGCCAATACATTCTGACTGCTATCGACCACTTTTCCAAACACCTCAAATTATACATCATCAAAAAGATTACTGCAATGAATACAGTCTACGCCATCTTTGACTATATCATAACTTTCGGTCGTCCAGAACTCATCCTTACAGATAATGGCTCTCAGTTTATAGCTGACGTCTTTGAAGAGTTTTCCAAAATGTTAGGCATCAAACTCGAGCATACTACAGTTGCTAACCCTCAGGCCAATTTCGTGTCCGAACGCATCAACACTTCCATTAAAGCTACAATCAGAGCCCTACTTCAAGATGGCTATAAGTTTGAATATGCGGTCAAGATCCATGAAAACATATACAACAACACATTTCATAACACCATCAGGCACTCGCCGAATCTAATCCATTTTGGCAGGAATATGACAACAGTCTGACTCATTCCAACCAGCCCGATTGCAAGACCAATTAGATGTCCATCGCGATTACTTCCAACTGATGCAAAATCTCAACAAATTGTACAACAGCATTTACAAAAACTTAATATCTTTTCAAAAAATTCAAAATGATCGACAACATCCCAAAAGTAAGCTTCGCAACTTTAAACCAAATGACATTGTTTTCGTACAGCACAACACAAAATTCAAGAAAATTGTCAACCCATCTCCATACAGAATAACAAAAAGGTTATCTCCTGTAATTTATCTCATTCAAAGTGTTGACAAGCCTAACTCCTCAGGACGAAAGATTCACATAAATAAATTAATCCTTGCCACCCACAGAAAACAATTCCAGTCTCCAAGCCCTGATAAAGGTGACCCAGCTCTTCAAGATGACAACAGGCCGCAAACATCAGACTTATCTCATCAGAACCTTCTACCTCCTGTACAGGTCACAGAAGATCTCTCTCCAGCTATGCAAGAAAATGCAACCTCACCCCCAAATGCACCTGAAATTCTACGTTCCAGAAAACAGCGTATTTACAAACCCACACGAGATCCGTATATACTCAGACCCAGATAGCTCCTAACTGACGTCATCCAAGAACTTGTATTTATAAAATTTGTCATGACACTTTCCATCTTCCAAGTTCTTCCATGACTTGTCTGTGACTGTGGTTCCGGTTTCTTTTCTGCTGGCAGAAAATAAAAACTTTCGACAATTATGGACATTGTTGGACATTCTGCATCTGTGTCAGATACTCTTGTGTTTTAGACATTTTTCTTATTTTTTTTATTTAATTTTTTTTTCTTCCCTTCACCTTTTATTATCTGTAATCAACATACAAGAACTTTCAATTTATATCTCTGAATAATTACCTGTTGTATTAATATGTGACTTTCTTTTTAGCCTAAGAGTCAGTGCGGATTGGTATGCCATATTCCTTCCCGTTTTGTCATTTAGGACCCTCCCATTGGTATATTCCCTTGCTTTCTGCTACTGTTTTATTTCATCTACTGAGGTAATATTTTTCGTATTTTTCTTTGCTACCTGCTATGATTCGATTCTGTATACAGGGTCATGATGAAGAGTCATAATATAGTTAGATGTTTACATGGAGCATGATTGCACCAAGAGTTTCCTTTTCATGACAGAAGGGACGAGGTATCTCCCTTTGTCGGTTTGTTTTACTTATGCTCAACTGTTAATTTTTTTTTTGTGTATATTTATATGCATTCTCCATGATTCATTTTTGTTTTTTTTTGTATGGTCCCCCATGAGTTGCAACTCTTTTCCCCCCATTTTTTTTTTGTACATCCTTACAATGTTTTTTTTTTGCCATTATGATTTTGTGTTGCCATTAATCTAGTCTTTCATATATATTTGTATTTTACCATACCATTTTTCTGGTGTCTAATATGTCTGTAATGTAATGTGGATTATGCTCATTATGGAATTTACATGATATACATTCCATTCTTACTTGTGGTATGTTTGTGTATGTTTACATTTTTTCTATAACACTTATTTATGTATGTACGTTTCATTTTCTTCATTCTAGGGCAACAATTGTACGTTGTATATCTATGTTTGTACTTAATTTGTGATAAATATACTTACCTATAATCTAAAGTGATTTGCCATACAACTATATGTTTTGTATTTTGAGGTACGACATGTTGGATGTCGTTTTGTATCCCTCTGTATCACAGGCCACTGCCGGGCTTCTGTTTTTTTTTCAACTCCGTTTTTGGGGAGGGTGTCATGTTGCATGACATCGGTCTTTTAAGTATTTGGCAAAACCAATTTAATATCCGTCCATTTACTCTAATTTAATCAATAATTTAATCCTTTCCTTCCCAACGGCACTTCATTTTCCCCTACTGTTCCTTCTTTTGCGGACCTCTTTCCCCCTCCCGCTACGATGTGCGGCGCTCGTGACGTACGCACGCTGTCGTCTCGCTCTCTCGTCAGCGCTTCCCTCTGATTGGTTGCTTCGCGGCAACGGCTTTTGCTTCAGGCTTGCTGGCGAGCGCGCGCCGTGAGGAAAGTCCGTAGTGGTTCCCTCTCGCACGCGGTGCGGTCGTCATGCATCTCCGTTTACGGTGCCTAGAAATCGGCGTTTAGCATTACCGGCAACAACCTACTGCCTTTTTCCTGAGAATGTAATCCATATTCATCATTTCATCAGGAGGCCCTGTTGATCCAAAGAGTACTCTAGGCGACATTTGAGAGGAATAATTGTGTGCGAAACTATGAATTGCTAGGATTCAACCTCCCGGCACGTGGTCAGCGAACGTCCATTCAAGCTTCGAATAAAAGTATGGTCTGTGTTCTCCTCTGTGTCATTCCTGCGTCCTACAACTCATTACACCACTCCAGCTGCCAAAATAAGTGAGTTTGTTCCTTTTCTTTTCTTATCTTCGTCATTTTATTTAAAAATGCATGATCGTCAGTAATTACATGTGCAGCTCCACGTCATTGTGGCGATCCTATTGAATGAGTCCTCCAACAGTGGATTTCTAAGTTCCTGGGTCAAAAACAAAAAGGAATTCTTCCTTATAACAAATTATTAAGCAGGTCATAAATTCGTAAGGGCAGAAATCTACTCGTCCACTTTGCTTGAACAACGATTTCACGGCAAGAAGGACTTATGCACCTTCATAGTCATCGCAAAATTTTCAACAAAAAATAGAGAAAATATATTAATCTTTCAATAAATCAAAAATAAATAAATTGGGACTAAAGATAATTCACTTTAGTCAACCTTAATTAACTTTCATTCATAAAATCAACTCCAATTAAAAATATTTGGAGCGAGCTAGATTAGTGCGTATTAATTTGCCAGTGAATCGGCAACCAAACGCGGGGAATTTGGAAGAAAGAGACGCCGATCTCACTTGGAGAAAACATCTTCAGCTGTCAACAGCTCTGTCGATCCTCTCGGCCACGTCTGGCAGTTTCGCCGTTAGAGTAAATCGTTAGCACGACGAGAGATCGTACCGTAGCTTAATATAAATTTATTCTATCCATAATTGTTTATTTTAAATGAGAAATCATCAGTCATCAAGCTGAAAAAGATTAATACTGCCTGTACATCACGGATTAATGAAGTATGCTCCTGATATCATTAAAGTACTGCCAATTTATTGTGATCTGCATTCCCCAGCAATCTGGCTTCAGAAGAATTCTAAGATGCAGCAAGTGTGCACGCTCCGGTAGTTTAGATTTACGGGAAAATGTCTTTCACAAAGATATTTGGCAGAGAATTCATAGATTAATTAAAAATATACATCGGCATCCAGAATCGACCAGCATCATTCCTATGTGGTTCTCCGATATTCAAAAAGTTCATCAAGTGTGATCATATCAACGATAACAGGGTTGCCAACTTTTCAAAAACAGTTTGAGGTGTATTCAGAGAAATTTTGAGGAGCATTTTTGGCTACTTTGAGGAGCAATTTTAAAAAATTTGAAATACATTAAAGAAAAAAGAAATAAACTACTAACAAAAATAAATTAACAATAATCATATGAAATTTAAGAAATATTTATCGATAAACAAATATATTTAGCAAAACAGTGAAGAGAGATAAGAATGGGAAATGATTAAGTCTGAAAAAAAGCTTAAAACCCAAAAGTAATTTGTTTTTTGCATAATGGCATATTTTCCATACATAATTAAAGACAATATATGAAAGTAGACTATTCAGTTACATAAAAAAAAAAAAAAAAAAAAAAAACACAAAGGGGGAAAAAAAATTAAATTTAAAACAATTTTCATCAATGTCAAAATAATTATTATACTATCACATAAAAATCTAAAAACGAAATCTCCGATATTCATATAAATGTGTGAACGATCTCATCTCTGAGTCAACTCCCTCTAATCTACATAGCTTGGGACCATATGTTTTGTAAACTTTAGAATTTTGCAGATTATTGGTCATAATTTGTTTACTTATTTTTTTTTTTCCCCAGATACAAATGAAGATATAATAATAAATCATTAATGCTTTAAGTGAATGATAAAATAAATGCATAATTATTTCAAATAAATCTTAAATAAAGCGTTGTCAATCGGCCTTAAAGTTCAGTTGCTTTGAATCCATTATTTTTATTGATAAATAATTAAAATAAAAAATTTTTTTAACGACCTATTAAGCATTAAGATAGCTGAAACACCGCATAATCATAGCATTCGGTTTCTTTCTCCCCCCCCCCCCCCTTTCAATTTGTGGTTTTAATTAAACACACTCTTAGCTAATGTAAACAAATACTTGTTCCCGTTCTGAGTCAGCAATATTTCGATTACGCAATGCCTAGCACTAGAATGTTTTCTTTCTTTCGTTTTTTTTCTTTACTATTTACTTATGAGTATTGCAGGACAAAGCGCGTGGTTCTTCAAAAAAAAAAAAAAAAAAAAGAAAGAAAGAAAAAAGAAAAATAGTTTTTCTTTCTTTTTTTTTTTTTTTCGGGTGTCTGCCACTATTCAGTTTTATGTATTTAATAAAAAATATTTAGTTAGGTGGTCAAGACTGAATTTGCGGAGCATAAACATTACTTCGTGGAATTGCGGAGTTTTTAAATTTTTTCGGAGAAACTCTGCAGAAATCGGAGCAGTTGGCAACCCTGCGATAATAAATGTGTGCGTAAAAAAATTCCATAATTTGTGAAAAAACAATTTTCAAGTGAAAAAAATATATATTACTTCCATTAATAAGAAATTACGAATATTTTTGAATGTTTAATATAATAAGAGTAATTACATTTGAAATCAAACAATAAACTATGATCTATGATAAATCAATTCCATTCATAAAAACTAATAAAATATCAGTGATATAATTGAAACCATGTAATAATCCATGAAAAAGTTTAAATGTGATGAAAGATACTACAGTTGTATCTCATAGTGATCTTGTTATTTGTATTCATCAATTATCTGTTTAATTAGTGCCGGCACATCAAATTAATAAAACTAGTTTTGGAAAATAAGCAATAAATTTAAAGTAATCTATTTCCACGTGTTATTTTTTGTGTATATCTATTTTTCATTTATGAAAGTAAGCTTTTATTTATTTTTCATTTCTTCTATATTTTGATGACCATATTTCTTTTTAGATAGATAATCAGCAAGAGAATAAATTTCCAGTCATTTGCCGACAAAACCGCTGCTATTTTGAAGGATGTCTGCCTTATCTATACAACCTAATGCTATCTGTTTATTTCTTAATGAATCATCAATCGGCCTTGACACACACACCATTAATCATCCTTCCTTCCATCCAATTTATAAACAACCCATCATAAAGTTAATTTAAAAGATAAATATTTTTTTTTTTATTTTTTCAATTAACTTACTATAGTTGAAGAAAAAAACCATAATTGATTCATTAAGGGTGGTTTTAAAGTTGGGTATATTATCAAGATTTTTTATTTTATTTTTAATTAGTTTATTAGTTGAACTAGACCTAATTAAAGTTTTTACTAGAAAAGCAGGATTCCCGGATAAAATTGTTAATAAACTAATTAAAAATAAAATTAAAAATCTTGATAATATACCCAACTTTCAAAAACCATCCTTAAAATTTACTTCAATACTGTATGATTGTGGAGCATCCAATAAAATCAAGAATGTACCAAATAAATATGGCGTAAATATTCCTATCAAACCTAATAGAAATATTTTCCAGTTGATTAGAAGTGATAAAGAGCCCATCCCCCCTTTAGAAACTGCAGGAATTTATAAAATACCTTTTACAAATCAAGATAATAAACCAGGATCTTATACAGGAGTTACAAAAAGAAAAATTAAAACAAGAATTAATGAGCACAAAAATGATATAAAAACTGGAAAATATAATACAGCCTTAGCGAAAACGTTTAATAAACAAGATATTAAAATAGAATTTGATAAAGCCAGTAAAATTGCAAATTACGATGATTATTACTACGTGATGTTCTGAGAATCGATTGAAATTACAACCAATAGTGAGGCATGCAACGACAACAGTAGCCCCGAACCGTGTATGGCACCACCTAATGGTGAAAAAATATCAACAGTCAAGCTCAAGTCTTCCACAGAGGATGTCATTCTGATGAGGGCTGGGTACCCGGCTGAAAAATTTAAACAATGATACACAAAGTAATGTTTTTAAGGTTTTTCTATGTTTATAATTAAAGTTTAATACTTCGTTTTTACTTATACATTTAAAATCTAAAAAGATGTTTATGTAGCAATTTTCAAGAAAATCGTAATAGCTGTTTTTGAGATACCGACTTTTACTAAACTTGGCAAATTTAATTATTGACCAGAAAACAACAATTTCATACTAAAAGAGAGTTAATATGACGAGTTTGGGAAAAAAAAAATCTGTACAGCTGTTTTTAAAGGAACACACTTATGAGACCTCAAATTTGCTTACTTATAAAGGATGCCTATCAATTTTCACGAATTAACCAACTATTACATACGAAATGACATCTAATAGGATGTTCATAAAGAAACTTTGAAGAAAATCGTTAGAGCCGTTTTTGAGATACAGACTTATGGTCGTACTTCCAGTTTCATATGTTCTGCTTTTGTTTTTCCAATTTTCACCAAAATTCAAAAAAAAAAAAAAAAAAAAAAAAAAAAAATCATTTGTACACTAGACCTAACTCAATCCTGAAGTTTCGTCGTTCTATCTTTATTAGTTTCGGAAATATGATAGTCAGGAGATTCCCCACACATAGACACATACTGACCAATTGCCAAAAATCATTTTTTTGGACTCAGGAGACCTTAAAATATGTAAATCAGTTACTTATGGTTGTAGGGTAATGGAAGTAAAAAAATATTTGATATTTTTTATGAATTTGGAAAATTTTTCAGCAAGCAGCATTTATATATTTTTGTAAATGCTGTCTTTTTTTTTTTTTTTTTTTTAACTTATGACAAAATTGATATTTTAAAATCTGGTTAAAAGTTAAGCATAAAAAATGACGCATGAGTGTGATTTCATAGTTGCCAAACTTAAGTTTCTAAATGCAAAATACGCGTAACAGCTGCTAATTCCAAACTCTGACTCATACCATTACTTTTAAATATATTTTTTTTTTCATTATTTGTAGATTTAACAAGGAAAAGATTTCTTTTTGTAAATAGTGATATAAGTTCTGCACCAAATTACCATCCTTGACTGATCTTTTTCACACAGTATGAGGTTAAATAGTACTTCTTTATTATAACAAACCCGTGATAAATCTCCAAATTATGTTACTTCATTTTAGCAGACATATAAATATTACCTGGTATATTTCTAAAAACAAACACATATGAAGCCATGAGCTTAGCTACTTTTTGGTATATTCAAAATAAAGCAATATGTTCTAGGTGTAATCAATAATAATTTGAAATCATTTTCTATTCAAATGATAATATTCAAGTACTTTTAATGATTTTGTGCCTATAATTGCCAAAATATTACTTTAATTCTTCATTGGCCATAATGCAGCAGTGTGCTCAAAATGCCTGCATTAAATAAATTTTTTTAATGGGAAAAATTGACCTTTTGCATATTAGTAGGGTTTTTCAAGATTTAATTTGCAAAATACTAGGGTTCCAATCATCAACCTCCAAGGGAGGCTTTGGAGCTTGTCAATGCCCGAAGAGGAGCATTCTGGTATCAAAGCAATACTGTTTCAGAACAGTAGTTTAGTCTGCAAAAATTATTTACAAATTGGCAACAAAATACATTTTTCAATACAGCATTTTTAATTGATAACTTTCTCAATTAAGATTATAGGAATTCCAGACACAGAGAAACATGTTCCTTGGATTATTATGCAAAACATCTATGTCTCTCACAACATTCAGGACCCTCTTTTTCATGAGGAGATAGAGCTACAGACACACAAAATGAACAGCAAAGGCAGTAACTTTTTTAGAATAGAGAAAAAATAAACAAAGAAAGATCTAACAGGCACATTGTAATATTACTTTAAAATATTACTAAGTATTAATTTATATGGGGGAAAAAAAAAAAAAAAAACATTTGGCATTATTAACAATTAGAAAGGAAAACATGCGTAACTTGCTCGTTTTTTATTTAATTTTTGTTTACAAATGTGTAAATCAAAATTCAACATCTAGTATTTTGTCACTTAAAAAAAAAAAAAAAAAAAAAAAAAAAAGACAGTTAAAGAGGAAGTATTAAAGAGGAAAACTAGTAAATTATATATTTTACCAGAGGAAGAAGTCTAGGATAGAGATAGGCAGCAGAAGATTCAACATCCATGCTTAAGGCAGACAGTATGATGAAACTACGGTCATCTGTTGATATTTCTTGACCTAAAAGCAACAAATATAACAGAGTAGGAATTGCGAAAAGGAAAAATCTATATGAACTTTTTCAATATAGTGGAAAAATAAAAATATTAAACAATGAAATTTGATAGAGAAAAAAGGAAGAAAAAGTTAATTAGGTGAAATAAATTGTACTGATTGAAGAAATGTTAATTATGTACAGATATATTTTTTGTTGCTGTATCATTTTTATTTTAAACTGCTTTATAATATTTGGAGAAGAAAGAAATCGAAATTGGTATTTGACAGAGTTGCTATACATAGGACATATCAAAATCTTAGCTGATACACTGAAATTAACAGAACTGTTTGAGATCACTGATAATGAATTTTCTTTAAGATAAGAACCTTCTGATAAACCTTTTGTAGCCTTTAAAAAAAAAAAAAAAAACTTTTATTTTTCAAAACTGCAGAGCCATTTTAATTTTATAGAAAGCTAATATCAGTTTTATAAATCTGCGAACTTATCAGAAGTGTTTAATAATACAAAACACATCTGACATCAGATTGCTATTATAACACAATGTGCCTCACTTCTAAATATGTGCTTCACTTCAGAATAAGTACTCTAGAATGCAATGCACATATAATGGTAGGTTAAACCATCCATTTAGTCATTTACATTGAAATGATATCTCCATGATATTTATTACTTTCTTCTACATACAATAGAAGGAAGTATTGTATTTGTAAAAATTTTTACTTCTGTTTTTTAATAGACCATTTTTAGAAAATGTGTGTGAGAGAGAGAAAAACATTTGTGTACGCTCTAGCTCAAGAATTAATGTACAGAATTTTATATATGTTTATAGGTAGTTGTACCTTGATATATGTTAGTGTCTATCAACTTTTAGAAAAAATTATCATACCATTTTTTCATAATTTTTAATATGGCAGTACAGAATAAAATTTCATTAGGCGTATCAGTTTCTTTCCCCATTACTAGGAGGTATAATTTTTCCATATGAGTATTTTTCAAAAGAACTATCCAATAATTTTAAAAGGAATCATGGATATGTAATGATTTAAAACAATGTTATAGATTTTTTCATCTTTAATAAAAAAATAAATAAAACATTTCCAGGGCACAAATTTGAATTTATTTCGACATTTAGTTTTCGAGATAAAAGTTGTCTGCATTCAACATGGAAAATAATTTCAATAAATAAATTTGTGTAGGAAATATAGAAGAAGGTTTTGTAATGATCACAAAATAATAGTTTTCTGAAAGCACAGCAAAAGACAACATAAAATCTGTATGCAATATTTTATGTTGCAACAATTAGAAAAAAAAAAAAAAAAAAAAACTGCAGATCCACTATGCTGAAGGAAGCTTCCCAGAAGCAAATATTAGTAAGCACCCCCACTCTAGAAAAACAACCTCCACACAGCAGTAACCTGATCAAAAGTGATAATCTCTCTTAATAGTTCTCGCCTATTTGACTTCTTGCAAGTGAATTATTCTACATATAGAAAATAATGTGAATAATTTTATTAAAAGTTATAGTACATTGAATTACACATTATTTTGTTTTTCAGTCTAGTTTGATTTATCTATCTTTTCATTATTTTGAAAATAAAATTTCTTAGTTTACATTTGATTATAGAATCAATTACAAGTGATTACAAATTGAAGATCTTCAGATTTTTGTATACAATATGCTGTACAAAAATCACCTGCTAACAGCAAAACATTAATTATTGAGTTAAATTATGCCTATGATTTTTGGACTTTTTTTTTTTTGTTGTTGTTTAATTTGTTTTCAGGCATTAAATTTTATTCAGTGCACTGATTTAAAATATTTCAAAACTGCATTAATTCAAAAATTATAAAAAAGTGGAACACTTTTTATATGATTCTCACTTACACATTTTTCTCATTTATGTTTTTCTACCTTGGTTCCTAATCATTCCATTGAATTCTAATGTTAAAGTATTTTGAATCTATATTAATAAAATCACACTTTAGTCTGTAAATTTGTCGGAATAAAAATTTTTGTGATATCTTCACGTTTCACGCCCCATGAAAGCCGAAAATGACTTCAGAAATTTTTGCCTGTGTGTGTGTGTCATCGTGTCTGTATGTCGCTTTTTTTGCCCGGGCATCACTTGAGAACGGCTGGACAAAATTAAACAGCGCTTGGATGAAACTTAGGCCTTCACCCAACTTAAAATTATATTTATAGAAGTTTTCAAAGTTTTGATTAGTTTTTGAACTGTGGGTAAAAAACGCCAGTGCATGCGCCATAAATATTTTTTCACTAAAACGCTTTGAATAGAAAAATAAAATATAAAGACTTTTTTATTTGCGTGATTCGCACTACAAATTATGAAAAGATTGAAATGGAGTGTTGCTATCTAAATTCCATACTTTAGTTAATTTTAAAAAATCTAATTGTCGTATCAAAAAACTGTTTACACCCCAAGATTAAAAAAAAAAAAACACCCCTTTCATTTGGTACTGAATTTGTAACGATAGGTCTGATATTTCTAATTTATTTTTCCCTTTTTCTGTTCCCACTTAAATTTCACACTTTAGTTATTTTTTTTTTAATCTAATTGTCGCATCGAAAAACTGTTTGCCCCCTTGGATTCAGAAACGACCCTTTCATTTGGTATCAAATTTATAAATATAGGTCTGATATTTCTAATTTATTTTACCCTATTTTCGTTTTCAACCCAGATTCGGTAGAAGGTTTTATATTTTTATATACACATTTATATATATATTTTTTTATTTTCCAGAAATAAAATGAAATATTTTTAATTTCACGTAAATAATAATAAAAATTAGAGAGAAAAATAAATAGTTGGCCTACAAAAGTTTTTTTTTTTTTTTTTAATCAGGAATTTGTATGTGGACAAATAATATTTTCATAGAGGTATTTGGCATTAGTTTAATATTTTTATTTAATTAAGCAGTACTTTTCTTTCCTGCAGTAAAACAAAATTTTTTGTTGTTATTATGTACCTAGTACCTTATGAGGTTCTTTTATGTTCTCCACTTAATTGTAAATGATTATAATTTGGATTTTATTAAGATTTTTTATTTTTATTTTGTAAATATCAGAAAAGAGTTTTTATTTTATTTTATTTATTTATTTATTTTGTGCATGGAACAGCTTTAGTATCGGATCCCTTTGGCAAAATTTGAAATTCGGCACCGAAGTAGCTCGGACGTTTCTCGCCAAGATCTTTTATTGTAGAATTGAGATAGCCAATTCAGTTCATCGCAAAAATGGCTTAAAATATTTAAAGTCACCAAAGGGGTCCCATACTAAAGCTGTGCTTTTTGTACTTATTTATTTATAATATTTTCTATTAAAGACTTCTGTGGTCACGAAATTTGGTGCGTAAATTGTTTATATGCATCCGGCACTTATTGTAACTGGATTTCACGAAATTCGAAATCCTCCCCTTCCTTCTCGGAGTCGGAGGGCAATAAACATGTGTAAAAACATGTTTTCCCATTTGAATTCGCTTTGAATAATCTTAGAATGGCGAATTTTGGTGTGTGGATATTGATTAAGTGCATGCATTATGCAAATTAGTGGGATTTTGCAAAACTTTGAACTCACCCGCTGAGGAAGGGGAAGTAAGAAGTGGGTAAGTTGCTGCCGAAGGCAGTGGGAACCCAGACTCCTCACGTTGCGAGCAAGAAAAACCTCTACCAATCACAGCGAGAACTTAGGTTATTAATAAAGATATGGGATTTTGACAACTCATTTAAGTTTAATGTCCAGCGAAGCGGGCAAAGCCTGCTAGTATACAATATAAATAAATTCTTAATTTCACTTATACATATATTTTTTATTTCTTGTAGAATTCCATGTTTGAATTTCATTCCAGAATTTAAAAAAAAAAAAAAAATGCTCTCCATTATCCAGTTATTTGACATCTTACTATTGGAGAGACAAGGTTGTTGTTTTTTTTCTTTCAACCATTTGTAAAAATGTCATCTTCACTTAGAAAATGAAAGGTTTTGTGTTTGAAGGATAATATCTAAAGTTTATGGAAAGTTTACAAAACAACAACAACAAAAAAAAAAAAAGGACATTGAATACTGTTATCAAAACAATTAAATATTCCAATGTCGACATTAAATATGATTGTCTATAATCATAAGAAAATTTGCAAAAATGCGTAGTTTCTCTATTTTGAAAAGATTAGGAGTACAATCCAAGAAATTTTCAGAAGACGACATATTCTTGAAATTTGTCAATCAGTGCCATGCAGCAAATACCCCTGTAAGTGGATTGATTTCAATAGAAAAGGCAAAAAAGCTAGCATTGAAATTAAATGTGAAAGATGCTTTCTTTTTAAGTAGGATGGCTTCCACAAATCTAAATTGAAACATGGAATACCTTGCAAAATGATAAGTGGTAAAGATAAAGATGTTCTCCACGAATTTGCTGAAAATTGGTTTAACAATCCAGGAGAGATGATTATTGAATATGAATTAAAAGACATTTTTATTGCTATGAAACTGGCTCTTTCTTTTTCTTTTCTTTAAAAAAATCATTTCTTACATACCAAAAGGGAAAAAGAATGGGTAAAGAATGCAAAGGAGGGGGGGGGGGGGATAAGGACTGTTCGACAGTTCTCGTGAGCACAAATACAGATGGATCCAAAAAATACCACTGTTATTGGAAAATTTCAAAAATCTATGCTGCATGAAAGAAAAACATTAAAAGTCTAAAAGTTACATTTGAAATAAATTTTATTCTTTATAGACCAAATGTTCATATACAAAAGGTGAGTTTTTTGCAAAAAGTTAAAATTATTTTCTTCCCTCCAAACTGTACAAGCAGATTACAACCTTTGGATTGAGAATATTTAAAAACTTCAAATCATTACAGAATAAAACTCACTCAACTGGTGATTGAAAAATAAACGAAGAAAGAGATTTAAGAAAATTAAATATTCTCAAGGCGATAAACACCTCCAAAGCATGAGCTCACATAAAGTCTGAAAGAATAAAAAAATGTTTTTGTAATATCACGACTCTCTGATTCACATCGAGAAAGTGATGAGACTGATGTGGAAGCTACGGTGATCTTAGATGAAGAAGATTGGAAATCTTTGCAGGCAGGCATATCATTCAAAGAATATGTGACATGTGATGATGAAATTGCGACATCCAAATTGTGTATGACTGATGAACTAGCTGAAAAAGTTTTCAAGTTCTTAATAGTGATGAAGATGCCAGCAAGGAATTAATTTCTCCATCTTTTAATGAGGCATTAAAAGATCTGATTCACATTGAGAAAGTGATGAGACTGATGTGGAAGCTACGGTGATCTTAGATGAAGAAGATTGGAAATCTTTGCAGGCAGGCATATCATTCAAAGAATATGTGACATGTGATGATGAAATTGCGACATCCAAATTGTGTATGACTGATGAACTAGCTGAAAAAGTTTTCAAGTTCTTAATAGTGATGAAGATGCCAGCAAGGAATTAATTTCTCCATCTTTTAATGAGGCATTAAATAGTGCTGAAATTCTCACAAAATACTTTATATGTTGTTCAAAGGAAGAGAAAATATTTTTTCAATTAAAATCGATAAATAATGCTTTGCATATTAGTAAAAAAATTTAGCAATGAAAGATTTTCTTTTCTTTTCTTTTTAACTTTAGTGTTGTTAAGAATATTTAAATAATGTTTGTACTTATATAATCAAGAGAAAAAGACATGTATTTAATTAAGAGAAAAGGAAATATTTTTAATAAAATGTTTAATAACTCACAATCAACTGAAGGTTTAAACTAGAATTAAAGGTAAGAAATTTTTCTAATTTCCTATATTTTTAAATATGATAAAAAAAATTATTTTAATTGAACAAATGAAAAGAAAATAATGAAAATGTATTAGATTTTTTTTAATATACAACCAGGGTTTAACCTGGCAAAAAAATTACTTTAGCATTTTAGCGAAAATAGGCAAGCACTATTTTAGCTTTTTCGAAAGTTAATTAATTCTTTGGATACCATTGATTTCTTTTACTTAGCTTTGTTATCCTCAGTTTTGTTTTCTATACCTTTTATTCATTGATGATTTTAACCAAGCATCCATATTTGTGAATTTAAAAATATGAATCAGGGAAACTATGTTTTGATTTTAACAATAGAAAAAGAGGTGTTCATATCATATGTGTAAAATAAAAAAGCAATTTAAAAATTAAGTAAAGTGTAGTGGTAGATAATCGTGAAATACTAGTGCTAAGAATGCTTCTATGAAGCAAATTCTGAATTCTGACATACTTTTAAATATTTTTGCATTTAAATTCAATCATTGAAAATTAAAAATAAATCCAAATTACTATGTAAATAATGATTCCCAAAAATTTGTCCTTTCGTAGTTTTTGCCTGCAAATATTTAAAAAAAAAAAAAAATCTGAGTTATTTATTATATAGAGATATTTTATACAGTTATCCAGTTTTAGCTTTTTAGCGAAATTCTGACCGACATGTTTTAGCAAAATATGATACCTTTTAGCAAAATGCTAAAAAAACTAATGGCAGTTTAAACCCTGTATACGACTATATTAATGTGTTAAGACAAACACTCAGTTATTTATTTATTTTTATTTTTATTTTTTACAGTTATATCATTATACGTTAGAAACGATTCCTTCAAAAACATATAAACGTGATCCACTACCCATGTATATACATAAAAGATATGAAAAGGCTTTAAAAGATTTCACTAATGCTTAAAAAATAAAATATAAACTCTGATAAGTCTTAAAATTAATTTAACTGCTTAACAAGAAAAAAAAATTAACATCTTACCTCCAGAAAGAGCATCACACTTAATTAAACAATTAATATACAAAGGAAGAAGCTTCATGCATTCAGGTAATATTAACTGTCCAGCTGAAGATGCCTGAGCACAGTTTTTACGATAACATGCAAGAATTTGAGCACTGCATGTTATAAAGTGATCTTTTACTTGTTTTGGATTCTCTTCTGTTATTCTGCGTGCACCTAAAAGTAAAAATTCTCTTAAAAGATAAAAGACGGAAAAATTGCATAAAGACTAAAACACTGTATTAATGAAACAGAATAAGAATTTTTTTTTTTTTTTTTTCACTCATTTTAAGACAAATCTGAAGAAAAATTATACCAATGTCCATCAATTATGAATAAAGTCTTATAAGTTTGTTTATTTATTATTCTTTATGGGCTCATGTACTAATTATTCGACCAAACTTAATTTTGAATTCCGAATTCAGACAAAATCTGTATGCCTAGGAACAACATTTCAAATCAACATAATCAAATGTTTCAGAATTAAAAAAATTTATAAAATAGTTTCAAGAACATTTTTTTTTTTTTAACTTAAAGATCCAAATAAATATTTCTATTATCTCGTAAGATCCATAATTTTATGGCAAACTATTAGAATAACATTGGGGAAAATTATTAATTTTAATATATTGTATGCACTTTTACAATATTTGATTCAAAAACGTTTTTCAAGATATCACACACAAAGCTTTTACTTTTTCTATTAATAGTTTTTTTTTTTTTTAAGGAAGATTTTCCTTCCCCAGAGTCACAAATTTGGAAATTTTTAATGATGAAATAAAATTAAAAGAATGAGAGCTCCCCAAGAAAATTTCTAAACATTAAAAAAATTCTTAATTGATTTGTACCAGCTTTGTTTTACATTTTTACTATAAATTTTGATAGAATTTGTACATAGCATTTATTTTTTCTGTAATTATATTTATATTATAAAAGTAAAATTTTAAAAGATATCAGCTCTTAAGGATTTTTTCCAAATTTAACTATTTTCTCAAAACACACACGTGCACACACAAAAGAAAGAAAGAAAAGAAATATCTCTCCATTTTTTCGTCTACCCCTATTTCGATAAAATCTCAGCAGATTTGGCACACACATATTACCGCTCATTAGACTCGAAGCAAGAAACAAACAATAAATCCGCACTCACATATAATTCAATAATATGGTGATAATAAAAATTAAATTAATTTTTCCCAGAATGATCAAACAGATAACTTTATTAAAATATATAAGAATTCTATTTGAAAATTTATTTAAGTACTAATTATTATAAATAATTTTGTTTCTGCAAAAGAAAAGCTTAATCCAATAATGAATTTTCAGTAATACATAAAAATTAACAATCCATAAAACTTTTCACCTGAAAGTAAAGTGAATCCAACAGAATTAACTGTATTTAAATTTTTGAATTAGATACAGAATTTTATTACAGTACAGGACCCATTATCCAGAATCATTTTAATTTTTTTTTTTTTTTTTTTTTTTTTTTTTTTTAACGATTAAAATATAGGGTAGGTGCTCCAGTGATTGGCATGCTCCAGTAATTGACATCTATCGCGAAATAATTAATAAGTAAGAAAAATGATAAAATCATAATTTACATATAAGAATTTTAACATTTTATGTCAAACACTGGAGCACAGGGTGCTAATAACTAGTAAAATGAATAGCTAGCAGTGTCAAACTCTAGAACATAGGGGGCAAATTACTGATAAAATGAAAAAGTGGCAGTGTCAATTACTGGAACATTGAGTGGGTGTCAAACTAAAGTTCATAAAAAAAAAAATTGTTATCAAATGTATATATTTTAACCTATATGTGGTTCTGGATGTCTTTCATGTCATATGTACTAACTTTAGATTTCTAAGAATATTTTTTGATGACTAGAACATTAAAAACGTCAGAGATTGCTCTAAAAGTGTTAATCACGTGTGCATTTACCCTATTTTATACCTAAAATCGGAAAAAAAAAATTACCATAAAATGAATCATCGCGGGTTTTAGCAAGTAGTATTCTGAAAATTAGAAATTAAAGCAGAATTTCTTTTTCTCGGGTGAAGATCAGAGATGTTTGCAGTCCAGGAAAACCCTGGAATCAGCAGCCAGTCACATAAGTAATGTGCATGTGTACATGTTTATTATATATGTATGTATAGTTATTGCTTACTTTCTGCAATATTTAATAGAAGGTATCAGATTTGCAAAAAATTTTGACTTCAATTTTCTATTTATTTGCATGTTTTGAGGTCTAGAACATAATTCGACTGTGTTTAGAAAATAATGTCTGTCTGTGTGTGTGACAAATATTTTGGTGCAGCTTTAGTTGAACTAAGGCAGAGAATTTTATAAAAATTTATAAGTAGCTGCTCCAAGATGTAAGTAGTACCTATCGGTTACCAAGTTATTTTTTTATAGTTCCGAGAAATTAATGGAAAAAGGACCCAAATATTCCAGAAAATTCTGAAATCCAGTATACTTCTGTTCTGTGGTTTCTGGATAATGGGTCCTATACTGTACTGATATGCATAAAAATCAGGAAAGAAAAGTTACATAAATATTATAAGCAAAGATCATAACAAATGTTGATTCAACAAATTGTTTTATAAACAAATAGTACAAACCATCTTTTAAAAATATATTCATCATTGTATCAAGTTCACAGCTTCTAAATAGTTCAGCCATTTGGCTACAGGTATTGAGTGCTAGGTTATGAACCCTCAACCTTCGTTGACCAGAACAACTTGTGTACAGAATAGCACACTGAATATTTACACCTTCTTCTTCATTAAGTTTATCATCATATTTTATTTCAATACTAAGAGAAGTGTCACAAGTAATAGAAGCTAATTCAACATCTGTTGTATTTGACATGAAAAAGCAACCAGTAAAATCAGTAGGACGGACACCTAAAACGGATAATTATAATGTTAAAATATTACAGCAAAAACTTAAAAATGGATAGTGTTGAAGTAATAACAAACATGTTAAAAGGTAAAACTTTTAACATTCTATTTAAAAATTCAGCATTTTAAAACTTCATTCTAAATTTAATTAACATGAATTTTTTAACTAAAAATTGATCAAAGAACTTTAAATAAAATTGGAAATGATTTATTTAAAAATCAAAATTGGAATAATTTACTTGAAGTTCAGAATAATTAATTTTTCAGTTAATGAACTCTAAAATATTAATTAATAAGCCCCAAAAATAATAATTTTCAAAATCCACAATAAATCCCAAAATATTTAATAAATAAGCATCTGAAAATTAATTTTAAAATAATATGGATTATTCCCATTTTTATCTCCGATATTTTGAATTTTCAAAAATACATCATTTCCCTCCTAGAGCTGACGCTATGATGTCATGATTTCCGATAATTTCATCCCCAGAGTTCAATATCCTAATTCATCAGAAGTATTCCTAAGCATCTTTCAAAAAATAGCGTCACTTTGCAATTTTCAACAAAAAAGAGAAAAAATAAAATAATCTTCGAATAAATAAAAAATAAATGATCCTTATATAAGAATAATTCACTTTAATTAACTTTAAATCAACTTTTATTCATAGAATCAACTCCAATTAAAATCATTTGGAGCAAGCTATTTTAATGAGCATCAATTCGCTGGTGATCCGACATTTGAATGTGGGCGAAATCTGGGAAGGATGCCATCCGACTGGGACAAGAGTTGAACCAAGCAACAGCACCTACGATTCTCAGCCTGCCGAATGGTTTCTGCCGTTAAGAGCGAATCGTTCAGTGGCGCACCCACGGAGGGGGCTTAGGGGGCTCAAGCCCCCTCCAGAACCAGCTGATAAGGTAAAAATTTTCAGATATGCATGAAAAAAAAAAGTTACTCAATAACAGATATTGTAAGCAAAAATAGAGTTTATAAATTATACATTAAATATTAGGAATTTTTGAAATTCTTAGTGTCAAACACAAAAATAATGAACTAGTTCTTTGATTTTTAGTTGAAAGATAACCTAGACCTTCCATTGCAGTTTTTAGGGATGGGCTTCTAAGATCCTAAACGCATATACTGTTATCACGAAATCGAGTAAGTATCTATAAAGTCAGGCAGAAGAAGTAATCTGATATACAAGTAAGTTGAGATGTATTTGTCAGAAAAATGGGATACCAGGCTCATACATTTTTGTATTTTAATTTATGAGTATTTATAGCATCTTTGTGAAAGTCTGTTTTGTCCCTGGGCAGAGTGAAGAGGCATTTCACCTAACATTTTACACTGTATTCATTTATAGAGTATAAATTTGCGTTTAAATAAAATGAGGATTTTCAGTTAAATTTTAATTTAAGCTATGCTTAATAAAAAATTATGCATTAAAATTACTTAAATGTTATTTCTCAGCTCTTCATCCATTTTCAGTTCGGTGCAGCATATATAGCCGTAAATCTATTACTATACTATAGGACCCAATTATTCTTCAGCCCCCTCCAGACAGAAATTCTAGGTGCGCCACTGGAATCGTTGGTATGGTCTGAGATCATAAAGTAGCTCTGTATTTTATTAGAATTTTATGATTCTAATTATTATGATTTTTGTTTGAATCATTGCCTATTAACGAAAATTCGTCAAATTAAAAAAAGTAAATGCATTCTTGCCTGAACATTTAATCAGAAATATACTGCGATAATGTTCGAATCTATTTCAAGTTCTATTAAATAAAGTATAATATTTGAGGATATAGATTACTATAACAGTATGTGATACTTTCAGTTTGTGCCTCCCATGGAAATTCTAAACAATGCAGGATCTGATCTTCATAGCTACGGTGATTCTAGAATACTCAAATACGCATCAAGAGATGCAGGAGTCATTCTTTGCTGTTTAGTAGGATTTCGGCACTTTTGTTACCTTATCTACACAATTTACTAAGATTAGTGCTAATTAAAGGAATTTTAAAAATAATGTAATCAGCTAATATTACTCTTCATCAACAAATTTTCTTCTGAAAATCCAAACAACAATTGTCACATCTCATGAAATGTTTAAAATGCCTTTTACGTCAATCAAGAATTACAACGGAAATGATTGATCTATTAAGCTTTACAACTATGGAAATATGTAATTACTTAATTAGGTCAATCGAAACATAAATATAGTGTTTGACTGTCCATGGAACATAAATATTGTCTAATTAAACTTATAATGAATGTTATTTCAAAAAAGAAAGTGTAAAACATAAATGATTACTTCTATTAATCAGTCAAAACAGTGATTTCAATCACATAAAGAAAATAACCATATGTAAAGAGGTACCTCTGCACAATTTTTCATTTTAAAGAATTTTAATTAAATAAGTTCAAGTATAAATTAATGGTGTCTCTTATTTGTGTTTATTAAATTAATCATTTCACTGACAGATTTGGAGGTAAGAGTTTTGTATTTTATTTTTAAATTTGATTACCATGAAATATTTGAATAATAATATTTTTACTTTGAATCAATTTGAGTAAGTTCTATTAATAACTTTTGCCGATGAAACAGCACTTAGAATTATCGTCACATTTCAAAATATGTCCACTAGCTAACAACGCAATGTATCATTCCTTTTTTGTAATATTCACCACAAGGCCATCAAAGCTCATTATCCCGACACCAATACTTTTTTAATTTTTTTAAAAATAAAATTTATATTAAAAATAAGGTTTCTAAAATTTTATGTTTTTTAGATATAATTTAAAAAAATTATTCTTATTGGTATGCCCTAGTAACTTCAATACCAATATTTTAAAAAATCTAATGTGAAATACAAATAGTGAAAAATATAGCATGAAGAGATATATGAATCCAGTATTTAAGAGATAATTGCCCTAAAATAAAATATTACGCACTTAGTATTACATTTTTTAGTGAAATAATAAAAGCGTATAAAAAAAAATAGATTTTGTGTACATAAGTTTAATTGCATAAGTTTCACTCAGGACTGATGAAATATTCTCTCTCATGTCTAAAAAGTTTAGAAAAATTACTTTCATATTAATTTTTAAAATGGCTTAATGACTTTTTTCAATAACTTGTAAAATATTTATCATTTGCGCCATACAATAACATACATTCATTTAACAACAATATAATTTAACTTGAATGTTAAAAATTACCTGTACTTGTTCTGACCCGCAAAACAGCATCAAATGCAATCGGTTTCTCAATATCTCTCTTCAAATCTTCAATAAACCGCTCACCATCTATATCAGACTATAAAATAAATAACATCAATTTAAATTCAAAAAATACATTTAAAATGAAAACAAAATACTAAGCAATATTTCATACCTGGAAGTATGTGTATTTGTAAAGTTGTCCACCAGTTAGTCGACAAATTTGGCCCAAAGTTGCAATATCTATGTAAGCATTATTAAATAAAAACAAATCTACAGAACAACCTGCTTTCACACATTCTTGACCTAAGTTGTTGTAGAATGGGATCTGGGGTGACAAAATGGTCTGGAAATAAATAGATAGTAATTTATTAGATTTTAAAAATTCAATACCTTAAATTTATCCTTTAATACAACGAATATATTTCAGCTGTCATCACAGTTCTCTTCAGCGTTGTAAATGATGAAACTTGTATTGCCGGTACTTCAAAGTAAGCAAAAACTCCCCTGCTGACGTTCCACTTTCACTTCATTTCTTGATTTTCAGGATCTGTTGCCATTCTTCAGGGATTAAACTATGTTTTCGGTCGTTAATAGAGGATGGAGTGGTTAGTATCTCTATGGCTTCGCGTTTTAAGGCATACTTATGATTATTATAGTGGGCTATTTTTTGAGTGTTAATGGTGTTAAGATAAATGGGGTTATTGTTATGGGTGGTAGATAGTGCGGTAGAAAATTTATTAAGTTTTAGGTCGGAAATGTGTTCTTTTTCGCGTTCTTTTATGGGCCCATAAAAGAACGCGAAAAAGAACACATTTCCGACCTAAAACTTAATAAATTTTCTACCGCACTATCTACCACCCATAACAATAACCCCATTAATCTTAACACCATTAACACTCAAAAAATAGCCCACTATAATAATCATAAGTATGCCTTAAAACGCGAAGCCATAGAGATACTAACCACTCCATCCTCTATTAACGACCGCGAACATAGTTTAATCCCTGAAGAATGGCAACAGATCCTGAAAATCAAGAAATGAAGTGAAAGTGGAATGTCAGCAGGGGAGTTTTTGTTTACTTTGAAGTACCGGCAATACAAGTTTCGTCATTTACAACGCTGAAGAGGGCTGTGATGACAGCTGAAATATATTTGTTGTATTAAAGGATAAATTTAAGGTATTGAATTTTTAAAATATAATTGTAATCCTTTTTCATATTATACCAAGTAATGTATTATTTTAAAAATCTTGAAATTATAATTTAAGTAAAAAAAACATTTTTTAACATTAAAAGCTTTCGCAAGAGATTAAAATTATATTTAAAAAAGCACTCAAGATTAATATTCTTAGTAATTACTTTTTGTATAATTATTCGTTAAGCCATAAACTTCAAAGTTCTCAAAAGTCTTTTTTAAATATTTTAAATATTTACAAATTTTCATCACTTGCAAAAGCGAAATATCTATATTTTTCTTTAAAATTTTCGTAGTGTTAAAATTTTCATTTCTTTATAGCATGTCTTTGCCAGAAAAAAAAAAAAAAAAAAAAAAAAAAATATTTTATGCTTTTTAGGGCTTTACAATAAAAAGCTTCTAATGTTTTTTTTTTTTTTTTTTTTTTTTTACTTAAAATTTTATTTTGTGCTTGTTAGTTATAAACAAATAAGCTTCTTAAAAAAACTAATCAAAATTTCTTAGAATACTGTGTGGACAATGAAAGATTTTTTTTTTTTTTTTAAATCAACTGACATTGTTTTCTATTAATTATCTGCAAAAAGTAACACATCGACCTTTAAGGATCGAACCCACAACCATCACGTTATTTGCATGACACTCTAACCAAGATCAAAGAACAGTCAAGAAAAGTCATATAACATGCTAGAAAATTCCAATAGATATTTATAGAAAAAGATTATTCTTGAATGTTTTTAAAAATATTTTGAATATTTAAAATTTTTCCTCTCTTTTGCAAAAGTGAAATACCTATATTCTTCTTGTTGAAGCTTTTATTTTTATTCTTTTTTTATTATTATAACATGTCTCTGCAAGAATAAATTTTTATTTTATGCTTTTTAGGACTCCAATGTTATTTAGTTTTTTTTTTTTTTTATTTAACTTTTTATTTTGTGAGTTTTAATAGCTAAAAAAAAGCTTCTTAGAAAACTCTTCAAAAATTCTTAGGCTACTGTGTAGATAATTAAAAATTTTCTTTTATCAATTGACAATTTCTCTATTAATTATCTGCAAAAAGTAACACTTCGGCACTTCGAGAATCGAACTCACAAACATTGCATTATCAACCTGATGCTCTAACCAACTGAGCCAATAAGTGACGAAAAGAATTGCTTACATTTACTTTAAAGTGGAGGTGCCATGTTTATTAGCGTGACACAAAGACATGATGACAAAATCCAATTTCAATAAAAAGCTTTAAAAAAAAAATTATTTTTACTTAAATTTTTACTAAAAAGTTAAGTAACTAAAAAGTACAAAATAACTTTTTAGTAACTAGATAAAAAGTTATTTCAAAAATTCTTAGGATACTGAGTAGACAATGAAAAATTTTCTTATATCAACTGACACCTTTTCTATTAATTATCTGCAAAAATTAACACCTTGGCCTTTCGAGGATCGAACTCCCGACTCCAGTGTTATCAGCATGACACTCTAACCGACTGAGCCAACAAGAGACAAAACGAATCACTTACTTTTTTTTTTTTTAAGTGGAGGCGCCTTGTTTTTCAGTGTGACACGAAGCTTCTAAATTGATAATTATTATTAGTCTGACACATCAATAATATAAAAGGACATCAACTTGGTTCATCCTTAGCTATTCTTGCTAAAACCCATAACTATATTGCAAGAAAATGTCATTTAAAAGAAACCTCCAGTTTTTCCATAAATGGACAAATATGTTATAATACAATAACTAAGATGTTAAAATAAATGAAGATCGGATATAAGCATCTGAACAATACAGTACTTAAACTGGTCCAAGATAAAACTATGTAAATTAAATATAATTAGCAAATTAGCAATTCAGCAAAAAATAGATTGTGGTTCCATTTAGTGACCTATCAAGTCAATTGTTGCATCAGTGTTTAAGATATCGATTGAATAATCAAAATAATTTATATTCAATTGTACTTATTATAATAAAAGGTTAGATTCACGTTTCTGCTTTATTGTCATTTTTATGCACATTAAAACTCGTTCTTTAAACCACTTTTCTTGTGACCATGGGAAATTCTGTACAAATGCTGATTCAATGAGTCCAGTGTTAAAATAGGGGTGATAATTCTTCTGCTTGCAAGAAAGTGGTGATAAAGAAATACCGAATGAGTGGATGTTTACCAAATCTTAACCTGTCTGTTAATTTGACACCCCTCAAAGCTTTTGAACTCGCCATCAAAGCTAGGCACAAGAAATGTGGCTACACTATGGTTTAAGACTTATGGCTTAAGATTCCAAAACACTATGAACATCAATCCCAAATTGGATCTCGAGCCAGGTACCTGCAAACCAGAGCATTAAGCATTTGGCCACTAGATTGGTTTATATATAAAAGAAAAGAAGCAAATAAATGATTACTTAACGCACGCACACACACACACACACACACACACACATATATATATATTTTTTTTTTTGTATTTTTTCTGTCTCATCTTATTTAATGTTTCTTGTTTCCATTTATTCAATGTTTGAAAAGGTTTTCAACATATATATATATATATCAATAATATACACATAAAAATCCAAACTGTTTGAGATATAATTTTAAACATTTCTCAAAGATAAATTTCTATTAGAATATTAGCAGCTAAATAGTTAAAAGTTGCAAACATGTTTTCATTTTTATTTAGAAAAGAAAAAAATCCAGTACCTTTTCTTTATCAGTTCCTAAAAGCTTCCTATCATCTCTATTCCTAAGTTTACCAGGAGCTTCAGCAATTGGAAGAGATGAATGAAATACAAACAATTTACCAGCACATTCAGCTGCCTAATAGGGAAAGAAAAAAAAAAAAAAAATCCATTAAAATAAATACATATTTATTAATGACTGAAATAATTTGATTACAATAAAAATTCAACATATAATAATCATTATTTATAGTTTTTTTTTTTTTTTTTTTAAACTGGTTGAAAATTTGCAATTTAAAAACGTTAAAAAAAAAAAAAAAAAAATTACATTACAGAAATTATATCGAAATTAGTTTAAATGTAGACAGCTCACAAATTATAAATTGCAAATGCAAGTTGAGTCTAAAAATTTACGTTTTAATAATAATTAAAAAAAAACTGAATATAGTTAAGAAACATCCTGATTAAACTAGTGATTTAATAATAATAATCACTAAAATTGATCCATTTATTTGGGAGTTACAAAAGCACAATACGATACAGGCACACAAAGGCTCCCCACTTATAACATGCCTTTTTTAGCATCGGAAGAGAGGGGGAGATATATTAAAATTCTAATAACTCTACTCCTATCAAGATTATAAAACTAAACATATCATATAAGCAATAGTAAATAATACAATAGTTTTATAAAACTCCTTAAACAGTTATTTTGAATTTTTTCAATCATTAATTCAACAAAAAAATACAAGTTTAAAATACATAGATATAGATAATACAATACCTTTAATGCTTCTAATCCAGCTTGTATCGCAGGACCAAGAAGAGTTTCTGTTTCCCGTGATTCACTAAACATCAGGGGAATCTGTTCCATTAAACTAGGAAAGGGGGGGAAAAAAGTTGACATTTTATATAGATACTTAGCACATTTATTTCTTAAATTGAAACAGGAGCTTTATTTAATTCATCATACTGTAGTTGTAGTTTTTTTTTTTTTAATCTGTAAAAGTTTAATAATTGAAATTAATGTGTCACAACAAACTTAAATTTTTAAAATCTTAAATGACTACACCCATTAAAATCACTTTAATAAGTATAAATACAGTATATAGTCAATTAAATATTGATGAGTTAAAATTCCATATATTGACACTAAAAAAAGGCATAAAACAATTAACTCAACAATATTTTAGCATAATCTTTCTGTGGCAATATATACGCTAAACATTATATTAAGTTCTCAACAGATAAAATTAATAAAATTTACTTACCTATCTATTACTTGTTCTGCTTGAGACACACGAACAAGAAATCCATCTAAAAGAGGCATGAACATATCTTGTACATCAGAAACAACTAACATTTGAGGTTGAGCCAAGTTACCCTAGAAATGTAACTGATAATTTAGCACTTACTTTCAAAGATACAGTACAGATTTTGATTTAAAAGTTTTAAATATAATTAAAAATTTTGTGATTTACTTTTAATTTTTATTACATAGTAAAAAAAAAAAAAAAGTCTTAATTAAATTTAATTATCAGAAAATAATTATTTTTAACTAAATACTTACTTTACCTAATAATCGACAATTTTGATGACCCAATTTAAAGAAAAATAAAAATTTAGTACTGCCAAAATCTGGTGAAACCCCTTCTTAATTTAAAATTAATCAGCTTTTTTTGGAGTGAAAAAATTTATGAATTTCTTGTCTGCAACCTTCGTTAAAAAGTATAAAAGGAGGGCATCTATACTTGAATGAATTTCATTGAGTTCTGGGCTGTGCATTTTTTATTGAGAGATTATGGGACAAGCCATAGATTACTGAAGCAAAATTGATTGTTTCCCCAATTTTGTGGTAGCTTAATAATAGTTTTACTGGATTGTTTTAAGAATATTCATCAAATAATATAAAGTGCCTTTATTGACCACAGCCTGCCTGTTTATTTACAAAACACACCTCATATAAAAATGCCAGAGACAATGTTGTGTACTGTCAATATCAGATTTTTTGAATATATATATCAGGGCTTTCATTAAAATACAAGATCACGAGAAAACATAAAATTTGCATTGATTCAGTGTAAATTTATCTTTCATCAAAAAGCAATAATATTATTTAAATAATAATTAAAAAAAAAAAAACCTTACATTAATATTATAAAAATGAACAGCTGAACTATAAGTAATGAATCCAACTCTGATGTTTGATCCTGGTTCTTCAAATTCCCTAAAATTAGAATTTTAAAAAAATTACATTAAATCATACAATTATATAAAACTAAATGTTTATAAATTGCTACAATATCACAAAAAACTTCAAAAATCATAGTAAATTTATTTTAATGATTTTTACTAGAATTAAGTTAGGTATGTAAAGTTACATTTGTCCTTTATTTTATGTATATATGCTTTAATACAGAATTTGTTTTTTGTTTTTACTTACGTTAATCACAGTATGAGATAAATAAATCATATAGTAACATATTAGTGTAATATTCTATCATAAAAATAAAAAATAAATGTTCTAAAGTACCTTCCTCATTCAAAAAGTCTGCAACTATAACAATTTGCTGTTTCTCTTATATTAAGATAGATTTCAGGGGGGAAAACCTCTTTATAGTTGTGTGTCTAAAAATTCATTTCACATTCTCAAGAAAAAAAAAATAATAATAATAAGATATGTTCATTTTAAAATTACAAACAGTTACATTAATAATGTTTGATTAATTATATTTTAATTATAATTTTCTCTCCATATTAACTTAAATATACATATTGGCTGCTATTTATCAAACGACACATGCAAGGAAAGCTTCATATGTTGCTATTATAATATAGGGATGCACCAAATATTTGGTATCTATTTGGTATTCGACCCATTCGGTCGTACTTCCGAATATTCGGATTGGTCGAATCTAAAGCTATTTGGCTAGCCGAATATTCTATTTGGCCAAATATCAAATTATTTGACTACTATACGGTTAGTTGAACATATAAAAATTCAACTTTTTAAATTTTTAATAATTTGAAAAAATTCTGTTATTTTTAATTATCATTAAATTAAAAATTTTCAGAGTAATTAATAAATATAGATTATATTTAAATGAAAACAACTGTTTTACCTAGTTTCAAGTAATATTAAAGAAAATTATTACTCGCATTAAACATAACAATTAATAATATCTAACAAAAATTATCTTTGTCAATAACAGTATAACGATGTATGCTTCTACAGTTGAGTTAAGAAAGAACATACATAATTCACATGATGTTGCCATCTAGAAAACTTCAAGACATCAAACAAAGATTACATTCAAATCTAGCAAGAAAAATGACAAGTCATAAAATAGCAATTTTGAGTTTTTCACTGAAAAATGCCTATGAAGTGCCCCAACATGCACAAAAAGTATCACATCTCTGCCCTACAATTTAATCCACATGAGAGTGAGAGGCATTTGTGCCAGTTTTAATTATAGGTTTGCCACTAAGATGTTACTTTTAAATTGATTTTTCTAAAATGCTGTGTTTCTGGGTTGCATTATATTTTTAATTTTTTTTAGTGGGTGCAACAAGATATTGTTATTTAAGAAATTTTATGTGTTTATTAAGAAGCTTAACAGTTAATAATTTTCTTTGACTATGAATTCAGCATTACACCACTACTTATGTATAGTAATATTTTCTAATATTTTTCTACATTTATATAAACCACTGTTTCTGAACAGTAGTTATTTATAATATTTTTTCATAATTACAAAAATAAATATTACTAAATATAAATGGTACTACTGAAAAAATTCACAAAAAATCTAGGTGATTAACCCCTGAATATAAAAGTAAATCAGCCAGCCGAATATTCGGTATTTGGCCGAATAGCTACTATTTGGTTCGAAGGATATTCAGTATTCGGCCAAATAGTTAGTATTCGGTGACATAGACTAAAGGTCTATGTTTTAATTAATTTTTTTATTAAGCAGTCACATACAGTGGAAACATTAATCTTTAAGTTTTAAGGATTTCAATAAAAGTAACCTGACCAGTGTTCAACTGTTATGACACATCAAATACGAAAATTTTAACAAAAAAAAACAATTTTATTCAACAAAGTATAAATATATATTAAACTTTCAAAAATATGACAAAAGCAAGATTACCTTTTCAGGTGGTGAACCAGACATAGCAATAAGCACAATCTATAATCATGCACTTGATGAACAATCACATTTCGTTTTAATAACAAAGCATCCGCGATCGCCAGGTTGATCAGCGGGAAAATAGGATGATGATAACCATACTTCCGCAATCGCCGGGTTGACCAGCGAAAGTAAAACGAGATGTATTAGCACAAAGTAGCAACGATGAGGATTATGCATACACACTGTTAATTATATGATTTAATTTATAAGAAGATTTTAATTTCACTTTTACTAACTTTAGATCTTTTCAAACTTAACAATTGCTGCTTAAAAAGCAGCTAAACAATATATAACATCAATCAAAAATAAATTTAACAGCCTCATTTCAAAAATGTCGATTATCAATTTTTATTTCAAGAATTCTCATCACCCGCGAATGACGAAAAAAACTTTATCCTTTAAGAAGGAACAAATTCAAACAAAAACTTAACAATTTTAACATATGTAAATTAACAACGGCAGCCATCGTTTCTAAAAAAATGCAATAGCCAAAAGAGCATAATTAGCTTAGCTGTAATAACACTAGAAGCACATACTCCAGTGCTTAGCCAACAACAGCTTAAAGCTGCTCAACTATTCACAAAACTACTACTTCATTTCTAATTGAAGACTAGCTGGCCATTGCTGACAACTGCTGATAACTGCCTCTTAACACACATGCCGCAATCCTTTTATACTGACTGAAAAGTCAAAATCTACATATAAACAATACATTACTATTGCCACTCAACGGCCACAGCCGAAAATACAATTTACTATAACTATTCTAGTAGAAGTGGCAACAGCAAAAATAGAAAAAATTATTGGCAACGGCAACGATGTAAACAAAACATCGATCGTTAAGGTGTGATGCAGGCAAAGATGGCTGACCGAAACTTAAGTAAAGAAAACTTTTAAATTTAAAGAAAAGGTAAGTTAACAGTTATATAATGAAAAATAAGCACTTATATTTATAAAATTAACAATTTTTTATGTGTGAGGACAATTGATAGATATCAATGCCCCCCACCGCAGCATATAAAAAATAAATTTAGTTAACAAAATACCATCATGAGATTCCCACAGTCCATAAAAAAAATATCACAAGTGATACAATAAACTAGTTACTACGAAGATAACCATTGACAAAAAAACAGATTTTCAAGTGATGAAGTACAACTCTCCACCCCGCAGACATACTAAAGAAAAGGTGATATGAAAATATACATTATATACAATATTAATTTCTAATAATAATTATATACAGTTATATTATGCAGTTCAATTTTATGTACAAGAATAAATATAATGGATATATATACAGTATATGAAAAATTATGGAAAAATGAATATATATATACAAATGAACAAATATGCAAGGAGCCTCACGATTTCACACACACATTCACACCATGATAACATAACATAAAAACTATGAAAAACATCTGCAAAGCGAAGAAATTAATTCAAACACAAAAGATTTATATAAAGATCACTTTTATAAATTTTAACAAATCATTTTTTGTCAACGGCTTCGTAAACGGGTTGGCAAGATTTAATTTAGAGGAAATATACTCAATATGAAATTTGCCCTCATCAAACCAATCCCTTATAAAAAACAGTTTAATATTAACATGACGTGTATGGAAATTCTCAATCCTGGACTTTGTAAAACGTATGGCAGCCTGATTATCAGCATATAAGGTGGGTATATCAAAATTATTTTCTATAAGATTTAAACCAGAACACTCACATAGAATATTGTAAAATCAATCCTGCTCACGAACACAATCACACATAGAAACAAATTCTGACTCCATTGTAGAAATGGTAATTCCCTTTTGTTTATTAGTTCGCCAAGAAACAGCACCACTATCCAAAAGAATTAACTGGCCACCCACAGAAACATAATCGTCCCTATTAGCAGCAAAATCAGCATCAGAATAAGAAATTAATTTAACTTGTGTGCATTTAAGATGGAGCTTATATTGACTGGTGTATTTTATATATCCTAGGAGTTTAAGTAAGCCCTGCCAATGTTTAATACCTGGATTTTGTTGGAACTGTGAGAAAATGTTAGTAGCATATGCGATATCAGGTCTTGTGCGATTTGAAATAAAAGAAATACAACCCAAAAGATTTCTATAAGGTAAATGAGAAGCTTCATCGATGTCTGCTTGAATAACAGGACAATCACTCTTTGAAAACTGGATACCTTTAACGATAGGCAAGGAGGAGATAGGTACTCGGTGATTTTGAAATCTTTTACTCACTTCATCAATATATTGATTTTGATGAATCAAAACACCTGTATCTGTATACTCAAACTCCACACCTAACAACTTGCGTGTGATACCCAAAATTTTCAAATCAAACTTTGATTTCAATAAACTTAAAATATCATTAGCTTGAGATTCAGTCCTGGCAAAAACAACGATGTCATCAACATAAACCAGTAAAACAGAGAAATCATAATACGAATATGCACAGTTACAATTTTCAAATTTATTAAAACCAAGTTCCAACAACACTTTATTTAATTCATAAAACCACAACCTGCCTGATTGATGTAATCTGTACAGTGCTCTATCCAGTTTACAAACCCAGTCCTCTCTACCTTTTTCAGCAAAGCCAACTGGTTGCCTCATGTAAATCTCATCCTTTAAGGGAGCATACAGATAGGCACACTTAACATCACACTGTACATTAAACCAACCGTAACATGAGACTAAAAGAGAGAAAAAGAATCTAACAACGGAAAATTTATCACAGGCGAGAAGGTCTCATCATAGGATTCACCCTGGACCTGGTTGAAACCTTGCGCAACTAATCTAGCCTTGTATCTGACAATGTTGCCCGACTCGTCACGCTTTACTGTGTAAACCCATCGGTTTCCCAATGCAGTTTTGTCCTCAGGGAGTTTCACAAGATGCCAGACACCTCTCGTGGCCATACATTCCAATTCTTCCAGCATAGCTCCATGCCACTCATCAGACTGTGCAGATTTTAAAGCCTGTTTATACGTTCTCGGGACCACCACATCTAGTCAACTAGTCGTGCTGGACGCGGAAGGTATAACACTAGGATTAACAACACCAGAAAAATTATTAAACTTAGAAAAATCAAAATCAGCAGGGTTAAAAACAATACTATTTGAATTACAAAAATTTTCGACATCATTAGGTGACCTTAGACAACACTTTTTACCCTCTCCATCAGGATAATAGTAAATATCGACCTTTTTCCCCTTAGGACGAGGTACAACCTTCCGGTACCATATGGGATTGGTCATCCAGTTAGGAGAAGTAGTATGGGGAGTAACTTGAGGAGCAGGAGTAACAGGAGAGACGGCTGGGACGACAACTTCAGTCTCGCTGGGCAAGACCCCAGAGGTACCAGGCTCCGGACCAGGAAGAAGGTACCGGTCAACGGGCCGTGGTTGTTCCTCTGGGACAAGCACCAACTCAAAAGAAGAGTCGCCCATCACTGTTCCACTGGGTAAAACATCACCGCTTTCAACAAAAGATACATTTATAGTTTCCACAACTTTCTTCTCGTCTTCCAACCAGACCCTGTAACCACGAGTACGTAATGCATAGCCCACAAGGACACCACGTTTTGATTTGGAGTCTAACTTGTGCTTGCGTCTGACCTTTGGGACACCCACATATGTCAAAGTACCGAACGGTCTTAAATGTCGAACAGAAGGCCTATTTCCTGAATAGAGTTCAAATGGAGTTTTAGAGTTCCCACTGTGACAAACTCTGTTCCATGTATAATTAAAATGTAAACATGCTTCAGGCCAAAAATCATCAGATAAACCACTGGATTTTAACATTGCCCGAACACAGTTCATGATTGTCTGGTTGAACCTTTCACAAACTCCATTTTCTTCTGGTGTGTAAAAGTTGGTCAATTCATGATTTATTCCATTTTCTCTACAAAAAACCTTAAAAGAATCATTATCAAACTCCTTACCATTGTCAGTTCTGATCGACTTCAACTTGGTTCCCAAAAACCTTTCGGCCCTCAAAACATGTCTCTTAAAGACCTCAAAACACAGATTTTTCCTGGAGGGGGTAAACGGATGATCTACCAGAGAAATCATCTATTATAGATAAGAAAAAATGTTCACCTTTTTTTCCAGGAATTTTAATTGGACCTCAAGTATCCATGAAAAGTCGATCTAAAGGTTTTTTGGAAGAAGAATGACTTAAAGGTTTAAAAGAAATACGATTTTGCTTACTCACATGACAGGGATCACAAAAAAAATTATCAACTGATTTTAAATTGGGCAGACCTTTAACAGCAGAATTACGGATAGTATTAAAAATTAAATCAGGGCTTAGATGATCAAAACGAAGATGCCAGGTATCAAAATCTTTTATATTAACAGGTTTTATTACAGGAAAAGCTGAAATTTCAGCATTATCATTTAAATTTTCATTAGAATTCTGCCCCCTATTCAATTTAACACTGTGCTTGTTTTTAAGTACTTTAGGAAATGTATAATAAATCCAGTCATGGAGTTTAGCAGAGAAAAGGAAATCACCATACTTGTCGACCACGTTTATTTTGCCAGCCTCACCAATAAATTTTGCACCACCCTGGTCGAATCTAGAACCACTCAAAAGATTTTTCCTCAAGTTCGGCGAATACAAAACATTCCAGAGTTTAATAACAGTCCCATTAAAACTCAGCTCCACTTCACCTTTGCCAGTAATGGGAAAAGTGACACCATCAACAGCCACGTGTAACTCATCACCAGAAATTTCAGAAAAATTACAGAAAAACGATTTATCTTTGCAGAAATGATGAGAGGCCGCTGTATCATAAGCCCAGCTTCCCTCTCTATCAAAACTACTTAAATTTGCTTCTGCAATAAAATTTTGAGCTTTAGGAGTTTTATCACGTTTTGACTGTTGATCGGAGCCACCCCTCTTAGAAAAATTACTTCTGAGTGGTTTTTCCTTTTCTTTTGCAGCTAGATCATTATTTAATTTAACTTTACAATCTTTAATTACATGGCCTTTTTTTCCACACCGCCAACAAGTAAAAACAGGCCTACGTTTAAATTTTACATTTTGGGCCTCAATAGAACATTCCGTTCTACTTTTATCAAAGTTTCTAAGTTGAAGACGCGTTTCCTCAGCACAAAGCTCAATAATAATTTTCTTAAAAGTAAAGTCCTTATCAGGCCAACGAAGAATTTGTTGAACAACCTGATCGAATTTATCAGGTAAGTATCTCAAAACTTGCAAACACATATATTCATCTGCGATAGGTTTATTAATGGATTTTAACTGATCAGCAATTTTAGATATTCTAGCTGCAAAAACACCAATAGATTCGCCAGGTTCTAAAAAACACGTCATAATTTCAGAAAATAGTTTCACATGGTGATTTCTATTTCTACTATCTGGCTGGAAGTTAACTTTTAAAATTTTCCACGCTTCTGAGGGGTCAGTACATTCACTTATTAGACTTCTAAATTCACTATCAATATTTATATATAAAATTGACATGGCAGCATTCTGCCTTCTTTTAAAGTCATGCACTGCCTCCTCAGTCACGGAATTACTAACTTTAGGTTCTTTCTCGACACCAATAACTATGTCATACGCGTTTTTCTCCATAAGCAAAAATTTAACGTCACACTTCCAACCAGCATAGTTAGTTGAATTTAACCTAGTAATTTGAGGCATAATATTATAAGCCATTTTTAAATGGTTACAAATTATCAATTACACAGTAAAAAAAAAACAACTGGTCAAGCTTAAAAAATGACACCCTCAAAAAAAACTTGCCCATAACCAAATGACATAGACTAAAGGTCTATGTTTTAATTAATTTTTTTATTAAGCAGTCACATACAGTGGAAAAATTAATCTTTAAGTTTTAAGGGTTTCAATAAAAGTAACCTGACCAGTGTTCAACTGTTATGACACATCAAATACGAAAATTTTAACAAAAAAAACAATTTTATTCAACAAAGTATAAATATATATTAAACTTTCAAAAATATGACAAAAGCAAGATTACCTTTTCAGGTAGTGAACCAGACATAGCAATAAGCACAATCTATAATCATGCACTTGATGAACAATCACATTTCGTTTTAATAACAAAACATCCGCGATCGCCAGGTTGATCAGCGGGAAAATAGGATGATGATAACCATACTTCCGCGATCGCCGGGTTGACCAGCGAAAGTAAAACGAGATGTATTAGCACAAAGTAGCAACGATGAGGATTATGCTTACACACTGTTAATTATATGATTTAATTTATAAGAAGATTTTAATTTCACTTTTACTAACTTTAGATCTTTTCAAACTTAACAATTGCTGCTTAAAAAGCAGCTAAACAATATATAACATCAATCAAAAATAAATTTAACAGCCTCATTTCAAAAACGTCGATTATCAATTTTTATTTCAAGAATTCTCATCACCCGCGAATGACGAAAAAAACTTTATCCTTTAAGAAGGAACAAATTCAAACAAAAACTTAACAATTTTAACATATGTAAATTAACAACGGCAGCCATCGTTTCTAAAAAAATGCAATAGCCAAAAGAGCATAATTAGCTTAAATGTAATAACACTAGAAGCACATACTCCAGTGCTTAGCCAACAACAGCTTAACCCTTTAGCCGTGTCCAGTTTTTTAGCATATCTGTTTAATAACTCATAAAATCAATATTAAGTGAAGTAGGAATAAACGTTGTTAGTTTTTGAAATCTATGGATATTCAGGAATCGTATGACCTAGGAAAAAATATCATATTTTTCGAAAATTTGTCCCATTAGCCTCTTTTTTCAACTATTAAGTGACGGAAAAAGCCGTTTACAACGGTTAAAGGGTTAAAGCTGCTCAACTATTCACAAAACTACTACTTCATTTCTAATTGAAGACAAGCTGGCCATTGCTGACAACTGCTGATAACTGCCTCTTAACACACATGCCGCGATCCTTTTATACTGACTGAAAAGTCAAAATCTACATATAAACAATACATTACTATTGCCACTCAACGGCCACAGCTGAAAATACAATTTACTATAACTATTTTAGTAGAAGTGACAACAGCAAAAATAGAAAAAATTATGCAGAACAAGATTGGCAACGGCAACGATGTAAACAAAACATCGATCGTTAAGGTGTGATGCAGGCAAAGATGGCTGATCGAAACTTAAGTAAAGAAAACTTTTAAATTTAAAGAAAAGGTAAGTTAACAGTTATATAATGAAAAATAAGCACTTATATTTATAAAATTAACAATTTTTTATGTGTGAGGACAATTGATAGATATCATTCGGTTAGCCGAATATTCGGCATTCGGACAAAACTGCTATTCGGTGCACCCTAATTATAAACTATATTTTCATACATGCTACAATAATTTATAAATGTAAACTTGTCAAATTTACACTCCAGTTTAATAAAAACTTAACATTTTTTACTTTTTAAACATATTGCATATTCAAAAAAAAAAAAAAAAAAAGTAAGCATTTTTCTCAGTCTTTTACTTAAATTACTAGAGTGAAGTGGGGTACGTGTAACCGCAAAGTAAGTGTAATCTCATCTTATAACTCAACTGGTAAGATAAATTTGGACTTAATAGTTATCATACCTGTTTCTTTGAGCCTTTCTTTGTAAAATTTAGCCTTAGGAAACCAAATTAAAGATGAAACAGGTATAGTTTTTGAAATTTGAAAAATTGCTTAAATTGACCTCTCTGACAGAGCACCCCTCTCAAAATGCAAAGCTTTGACATTGCTGTATTTGTGACGTACACTCAATTTTTGGTAAGGAAACTAAACTTAGTATGTATATTTTTAATATAATTTCAGATTTGATCTATTTCTTAAGTTTTTTGGTTTATCATCTGTAGTTACACTTGTCCCAAGCACCTCATCTACATCACATATTTTTTTACTTTGCTTTTTCAGTTTTATCTTTCAAATTCTAATGAAGCATAATTTCCTGATCTTTATAAGGCTTTATTGGAGTCATAAAAAGTCTAAAATATAAAAAGCTAGTTGGAGGCATGACAGAAAAGTTTGCAACTCTGTAATGAGATGAAGTATTTCTAAAATTCAAAACTTTCAGATTCATGCAAGTTTTCACCATCTGGGAACTTAAATATCTCTTGGTGTACTGTCGTGTATAGATATACAGTAGGCTAGAGTTACACTTGATCCAAACTATGGGGCAAATAGAACACAATAAAACAAAATTTTCATCTATACTTACCCCACTCCACCTAATCCAATTTTGTCTTAAAAAAAAAAAAAAAAAAATCATAAAGTACTAAACTGATTACCTAGGCAAAGATCCTAAGATCCCCTTCATATTATCACATAAAGTTTTGACCATGCCACTTCTAATGGCATTGTAGGACACATCCACTAAGAAAATGAAAGCAGGGCAGTTAGGAAATTTACCTTCCTAAAAGAGAAAATTATTCAGAGTTTTAAAATAATGGGAATAGAAACAATACACTATTTATCAAATAAACAAATTGCATGGCAAATAACACATATAAAAAGTTACAATGAAATAAAATGCAATAATTGTTGGATTATTTTGTGTAATAATTAAAACGTGATTCTTTTCAAATAAAATATCAGTTATTTAAAGAATTTTATTTTCAATAAATACTGAATCCCTAAGTTTTATTATTTCTAAAATACAGTTTGAAATTCTGGTACTAAAAAAGGAAAAGAAATCTGAAATCAGGTAGGTAAATTACCTGAACACATCCTTGCTCAGTTAATTAAATATTGTTAAAATATTATCACCAATGGTATATTTTGAACAGCTTTTTTTTGACAAAGAAGCATATAATACTATAACAAAAGATACTTTAACTAAAAATCACAATAATAAAAGATTTCTTTTAGGTGACATTATAGCAAATTTCCAAAACAAATGTATTTTATTATAAATAACAGAATTTTGAAATTATTTTTACATTAAAATAGCATGTAATTTTAAGTAACTGACATTTTTTCAATTAAATATTCAGCATAATATAAATATGTATATTTTCATTTTCAATATATAATCTTATTTACAGTTTAAAATTACTAAAATCATTTACTACCTAACAAAATGGTAGAGAAAGGAAACTACCAATGTACACAGTTTAAAGAGAAATATTTTTATTCCTTAATAGATTTAAAATAATCTGGTGTGGCACTCACATGACTTTCTCTCACACTACATTTCAATATTAGACAGATTGCAGATTTAAAGAGCAACAAGCACTGTTTATAATCCTATAATAAAAATAATTCAAACTAGGTTCAAAAACAGTTTTATTTAACAGATACTTCTATGTGAAGGGGGTGAGAGGATTACCTCCCCTTTTAATCCCGTTTGAATATAGTATCTCCCTTCATATAAAATTAAACGTTATAATTAAATTTAAAATATATATATATATTCCAAATTATTCAGACAATTTTCACTAGCTACTCTTTTTGAAATTTTTTGAAATTCATAAAATTTACCAATTTTCATCAAACTTTTTAAGTAGCAACCTCATATGAACTTAAAAATACAACATTTGACTTGCCTGCAATTATTTTTTTAGGTTATGCTCATAAAAAACATACACAAAGATTAACCACTAAAAACTTGACTTAATATTTAGGGAACCTCAAAATGCATAATTATACAAAAAACAAACACAGAAAATTTAACTTTAAAAAAAAAAAAAAAAAAAAAAAAAAAAAAAAAACATTTTATTTATTGTATGGGTATGAGGAATTAATTTTCATTCCTGAGCAGTTTTCTGAGCATAGTAAAATATGCCTTCTATAAATTATGGAAGCACCATATTGTGTATTTAAGTATAATCCTATATTAATAATGCACAACACAACATGAAAGTCCTCTCAGGAATTTCTAAGTATAGTCCCACTTTATTCTAGTTATTTTGGGAATTCATGTAAAGGTAAGGTGATTGATTTTTATTCCACTGATGCCGTTTACGCACTATAATGAGTAAATTATGCAAAAAATCAAAGGCAGGACGTGAAAAAATTATTGCGACGTGTCCCAGAGATGCTCAATTTTCTTTTTCGTTCCGAAAAAAAATTTCAGACTGAAAAGCAAAAAAAAATAAAATTATTTCTTGTTTAAAACTGATATTTTTCTTATATTTTTAAAGCATCATGCTCTGAAAAAAGAAAAAAAAAAATCTTTAAAAAACCCTATTTTACTATACAGAAAGAAAAAAAAAAATTCCATTTGATAAAAAATACAAATGAGCGGCCGATGAGAAATCAAAAACAAAGTTCCACAAAATGATTATCAGTAAAAAGTGTACGATACACCAAATCACATAACGAATCGCCAATGTCCTGCATTAAAGCTTAACCGAAATATGAATTTCGGAAAATGGTCATAAAACTACATTCTTTGAAAAAATCAAAAACATTTTTATCCAACTCCAATATGATAAACACACATGAGTGACCAACACAAAAACAAAGTTCCGATATGAATAGGTTACCAGTAAAATCTGTCGATACATTAAATCTCATCTCATCACCCTGCTGCGTTCTAAGTTTATTGAAACAAAACAAATGAAACAGATGAACAAGCATGACCACAGGAACATGACATTATGTCTGTATTAAGATTCAAGTAACGTTATTATTGAGAATGCTATTATTTGAGAAGTATTAAAAAAATTTATATGTTTGCAGCATTAAGAAAAAAATGTTTTTGCTAATGTTAAAATGTTATTATTTTAGTAATTTCTTTTAAAGATAAATAAGTATACTCCTTTTACTTTTTTTCTCTAATGATTTTTTAAATTATCAGAACAGTTTTTTTGTAAGTTATTTTATGGTTAAAGGAAGGGGTTGCTTTTGCAGACACGATATATTTGTTTTTGGCAGGGACCGAAATCTGGAAAATTTAACCAGAATCAGGTCAGTCTTACAAAGGTCGGATAATGGGTTCTGTATTGGATTTGAATTAGAATGTATAACTAAATTTTGTAATCAATCTAATCAAAACTACTCCTCCCACACAAAAAAAAAAAAAAAAAAATCTCATTTCGTTTTTTTTAATGCTGATAATTTAAAGGACATTTTTAAAAATGTTTCTATTTAAAAAAAAATAAACCAATAATATATATAAATAGGGGAAGCCGGGGTAATAAGAGACAAAAGGGGTAATAAGAGACAAAAAATATTAATAAAATCTATACTATTAATCTAAATAACTTGAAATAAATGTCTCATATTAATTTCATTAAATGGACTCCTCTTGATTTTTTAGGTGATTTTTGAACTTAAATTTTTTGTTAATTTTGTTTTTTAAATTTTCATTAAATCCTTGTCTCTAATAACCCCACGTGGGGTAATAAGAGACCAGGCTTGTAACTGTCCATATATAACAATGTAAAATCATGTGGGATCATAAAAGACATCTGGAAACAATTCTGAATCAGCCAATAGTTTTTAATTTTTATTATTTACATCCATCCAAAAAATATGTTTTCTCGAAAATTAAAGGTCATAAATGTGTTTGTGAAATTCATTTATTACCATGTTTTTATTAACTTCGATTCTTGTGTGTTTGTCAGGGACAAATCTTGCAATCGATTTTTAACTAACTTCCCGACTAGCTAGATATTTGAAATTTTCAGGACAGCTCACAACACGGTGACAATACATTTTTCTAATAATTTTAGTCAACTGCTTCAAGTTCCGCTGCCTTCGGCAGCGTTTATATGATTCGGCAGAAAATATATTTAACTAACTTCCCGACTAGCTAGACATTTGAAACTTTCAGAATAGTTCAGAATAAGGTTAAAATGCATATTTTTAATACCTTTAGCCAACTGTTTCGGGTTCCCGCTGCCTTTGGCAGCGTTATCAGTACAAAGATTGCAATCGATTTTTTCCTAACTTTCCGACTAGCTAGGCATTTGAAACTTTCAGGATAGCTCAAAACACGGTGACAATACATTTTTTTAATACTTTTAGTCAACTGTTTCAGGTCCCCACTGCCTTCGGCAGCGTTTATATGATTCAACAGAAAATTTATTTAACTAACTTCCAACTAGCTTGACATTGGAAACTTTCAGAATAGTTCAGAACATGGTGAAAATGCATTTTTTAAATATTTTTAACCAAATACTCCGGGTTCCTGCTGCCTTCGGCAGCGTTACCAGTACAAAGCTTGTAATCGATTTTTCACTAACTTCTCGACTAGCTAGACATTTGAAAACTTCAGGATAGCTCAAAATACAGTGACAATACATTTTTTTTATACTTTTAGTCAACTGATTCAGGTCCCTACTGCCTTCGGCAGCGTTTATATGATTCGAACGAAAATTTATTTAACAAACTTCCCGACTAGCTAGACATTTGAAACTTTCAGAATAGTTCAGAATACGGTTAAAATGCATTTTTTTAATACCTTTAGCCAAATGTTTCGGGTTCCTGCTGCCTTCGGCAGCGTTATCAGTACAAAGATTGCAATCGATTTTTCCGTAACTTCTCGACTAGCTAGACATTTGAAACTTTCAGGATAGCTCAGAATACAGTGACAATACATTTTTTTTTTATAGTTTTAGTCAACTGTTTCAGGTCCCTACTGCCTTCAGCAGCGTTTATATGATTCAACAGAAAATTTATTTAACTAACTTCCTGACTGGCTATAGTCCATTCATTCTATCGAGAGAATGAAACTAAAAAAACGCACGTGCGGTTTGGCTGCGTTGAAAAACCTGGCATTCTGCCAGGAGTGCCAAACAGAAAGTGTGAATTTCTTTTTTTTCTTTATTTGCACTGTTTTGCTCGTGCTATTGTCTGATTGTTAAATTTGATAATTTTTTCGTGTGATTTCGTATTTTACCATAATGGAGAGTGCGAAAAGTTCTTTGAGTCCAGTGAAGAAGAGAATTAAAAAAAAAACATTTAAGTAAGGAAAAAAAATTAAATTCTCGAAATTGGGGATTTCGGCTGAAAGTGAACCTTCTTGGCTATTTTTGTGCAACCCTTTTATTTAGTTTCGTTCTCTTCTTTCGTTGAATGAACTATAGACATTTGAAACTTTCAGGATAGTTCAGAATACGGTGAAAATGCATTTTTAAAATATTTGTAACCAAATGTTTCGAGTTCCTGCTGCCTTCGGCAGCGTTACCAGTCCAAAGCTTGCAATCAATTTTTCACTAACTTCTCAACTAGCTAGACATTTGAAACTTTTATAATAGCTCAAAACACGAGAGCAATGAATTTTTTAAAAAATTTATCCAATTGCTCTGGGTTTCCGCTGCCTTCGGTAGCGTCTATATGATTGAACAGAAAATTTAAAAACATGGTATATAAAAAGATCTTTTTATCTTGTAATTATTTTAATATTAGATCCTAAATAATATAATATTGTACTTAATGATAGTTCTACATAATCAATATAACCTAGGGATTAACCAAAAACATCAATATAATTTCTAAAATGGGCAGAAAATATTTTACCCATTTTCTAAAGTGTAGGCAAAAAAGACGTATCTTTGAAGTGTATACAAGCGAACAAAATGTTATAAAAGATTTTTCTAGTAATTATAAATGAACTTATTTATTATGTAATGAAGTATTAATGACTAAATACTAACTTATACACATTCTAAACATAAATTGACATAATCATAACAACTAAATATGGTCTAGCCAAATCAGTAAAACTGCTTTTTGATTTAAAGTGAAAAAAAAATTTTCTCTTGGTAAACTTAGACTGGGCCTAACACTTGGTAAACTCTTCGTAAACTAGTCAGGCAGAATTAACAGAAACTACAATGGGGGGTGAGGGGGCACAGTAATTAACAGTGGGGGTAATAAGAGACATGAGTCTCTTATTACCCCCACAAAAAATAAAAATGGGGTAATAAGAACATGTAAATAAAGAATGCTTTCAAGGTTTTAAAAAATTGTACATCAAAATCATAGTCTTGGTCAAAAGGTTACACATTAATAAATCCCAAACATCTTACCTACAAAAAAAAAATAATGGAAAATTTAGAAAAAGTCACGAACTTTCAGGGTAAGTTCAAAGTGAAGGGTTTTTTTCGTCGTATAAAAAGAATTCAAAATGTGTTATAAACTTCTCAATAAGTGTATTGTAGTAAAGAATACACATGATACTTAATATTACATATTTTTAAAGTTGTCTAAGTATATTTTTTGGTGGGTTTTTTGACTGCGTCTCTTATAACCCCTGTCTCTTATTACCCCGGCTTCCCCTACTATGCTATATTTTCTTATCCATTTTTCCTTTTTGGTTTCAGAGCACATTGAGCTAAATGTTTTCATTTGATTCTTAACAGTAACCACCACCAGGGCCCGCTTTACCATTAGGCGAACCTAAGCGGTCGCCTAGGGCCGCCGAAAAAGGAGGGCCGCCAAAAAATTTGAAACACCGGCCAAAATTTAAAGGGGAAAAAATGTGAATGAAAAGCGAAAATCCTAAATAAATTTTTCATTTTTTTTACGTACTCTTACCCATAAGGTAGAGAAAGTATTGTTTTTGGGTCAAATTTTCGAACGCGAGATTTTGTTATATTTACACGTTTTGAGGTTCCTTAATACGAAAATCATGTTTTTAGCAAATGGTCTGTGTGTGTGTCTGTCTGTTATCAGCATATCTCAAAAACAAATTATGGCAGAAAGTTCAAACTTGGTATTCTAAATGTGTATCCTATAGGGATGCTACAGTAAGCTTTTCGTTAAGATCAAGCAAATGGTTCGTGTACAGGGACAATCAAGAGAATTCTAATACATTACGTCTATGGGGGAAATTGCAGGAAAATAGAGTTTAACGTCTATAGACTGCACTAAACCAAATGAAACAAATATATATTTTTTGTAATAGAGACAGTTAACTGGGAAAAAAATTTTGTGTATGTAGGAGCCTCGCCTCCCCCCCTGGGGGGGAAGTCCCCCCTCGAGGGGAGTAAATTTTCATGATAGGTATCTTTCAAAAGAGCTCGCCAATACCTTTAAAACGAATGGTTGAACCATCGATCTGCGATAATTTAAAACAAAGTTATCGATTTTTTTTTACTTTTAACGAAAAAAAAACTTTGAAAAAAAAATCGTACTTTTTTTTTTTTTTTTTTTTTTTAAATATTGAGAATAAAATGGACTTTTTTTGGATATTTGGTGTTATACTACTTCTCTAATATTCAAATCGTCTGCCTTCTCAAAAAAGATAATTTTTTTAAATAATAATTTTAATAAATTATTTTTAAAAAGAGAAATATTTTTTAATAACCGAATTAAATTCTATATAAATGTAGGTGCATTAATGAAACGGGGGGTTGAGGGAGGCGGTAGCCCCCCCCCCCCCCCCCCTCACACAGAACTAATTATCATATAAAACTTTTCAGAAGCCTAATATGAATTGTTTAACATAAGTTTACATAACAGTACTTGTTATCTTGCCTATTAATCTGCAAACATTATTTATAGTATTAAATTTCAGGGTAAGAGAAAGTCGTGTGAGTGACACACCAGATTATTTTTCTCTTTTAAGGAATATGTGTATATTCAATTGTAAATTAAAAGTAACCTTCTTTAAGGATTTTAACTTTGTATAAAAACACCTTAACCCTTTCAGGGGCAAGGAAATTTCGCACATTTAAAATAAACTACCACCAGAATTTGCGAACAAGTTTGAAATACAAGAAATTAATGAAGAATTTTCTTTACGTTATTAAAGTAAAACTTTGTAAAAATTTCTAAGATGAATTTTTGCAGTTGGGAATAAAAATTAGATGTTCTGGTTAAGGTACTAAAATGTTGATTTTTAATAAACATATTCTTTGATTTGAATGTGATAATGAATGAAAGCTAGATCTTTTCAAATTAGATGGAAAAAATGATGATGAGGAGCTGAATGGTTTCCAATTTCAACCTGAACAATTTGGTTTTAGACCTAAACATTCCACCACCCATCAGAATAACAGAATTTATTCACGATAGTTTTATTAAATCTCAAAAATTCGAGGCCCTTTTATTTGACATCACTAACGCGTTTGACACTTTCGCATGGCGGCCTCATTTTTAAGCTCATTCAGCTGAAAATTCCCACTCTTTATATCAAATTCATCCATAATCAACTAAACTAAATAAGAAAGTAGAAAAAAATCACTATTAAATGTTTAAGTATCTAACAAAAAATTCATGTAAGTTTTATACATTTGCGAAAAAATAACTTCGTGAACAAGTCAGAAAGTAGTTCAGATTTCAGAAAGATCTTAAGAATAAAAAAATACGTAAAATATATAAATTAAGATTAACAAATAGATAAGAGTAAATTTAAATTACATAAGGGCGATCTTTTCTCGTCTATGGTGTCTAGAAAACAGTGTTGCCACATCTGGCGGATTTTTTATTCAATAGTCACCAGTAATTGTTTATTGTAATGTTTACCTAATCGCTTCGAAGATTGATAGTCTATTATGTATATCAAATATCACTTCTCAAAATTATTGGTGATTATTGAATAAAAAATTCCGCCAGATCTGGCAACACTGCTAGAAAATCTGTTTCATGCGTTGACTTTAGATAGTCTTTTCTGCAAAAGGCTTTACCTTCATACAGAAAAATTAAACGCTACTTTGATTCGCATCACAGGCCCACCAGTGGTCGAGCGGTTCTGCGCTCAAAGCTGGTAGATAAGAAGTGCCCGGTGTGATATCAAAAATTACATATTCTTTCTTAAAATTTAATTGCATTTAACTTCTTAAAATTATTTTTATTTTTTCCTTTTTTAAAAGGCTTCTTCAAAACGAAAAGAATTAGATTTATTTTCTTCAAAAGCGAATGTTACATTCTTTCAAATATTGCAGATTAAAAAAAAAAAAAAAAAAAAAAAAAAAAAAGCCTTGAATCATCTCTTCATTCCAACAAATAAATAAATAAATAAATAAATAATATATATATATATGTAATAACGGAATGAAAATCATAAGTACCGTTGTATGTTGCGGCTGCTTGTCATTAATTAACGCGTATCAAATAAGTCTATTACTTCTATCAACGGTTAATATGCATTTTCAGAAATAGATTTGAAAACGCAAGAAATAAAAGTTATTATTATTTTCATAATACTAAATCTGTCAATTCATCATCGAGACTCAAGGAAATGTGTAATTATATCTGGCGTCAGCAGTAGTGGCACCAGAAATTCCCCGACAGGGGGACACCACCTCCCCGACAGGGGGGCACTACATAAAGAGAGTTTATTATATAAGTATTCATCAAAAACTGCAATACTGTTAATAATATTACTGTTAATATTTGTACCATTCCATTTGTTAGTACTCCTCGTGGTTTTGGAGATGATCGTGCCACAGACAGACATTTTCAAAAAATATCGTGGTCAAAACGTGTTCTGGACCTCTCAAAACGTGTATATTCATGGAAAACTGGAAGCTGAAAATTTTTACGAATCCAATACTTTCTTCTATAGAATATAGATTGGAAAAATTGGAATCAGGGTGTGAAAAAATCATGATTTTTTTAAATAAATCAAAAAAATCAGATTTTTTTGATTAAAATTGGATTTTTTTGATTTAAATCAGATTTTTTTTTTTTTTTATCTGACTAAAAATAAATTTTAAGACATTAAGCATGAAAATTTTTTAAACTTAAATGTGAATAAATATAAGAAGCAACAAATATAAATAAACTAAATAAAAAAAAAAAAAATATGAGGATATTAAAAAAATAATAAAAGAGAATTTAAAAAAATTGTAGTATTAGCCAACCTAGATACATTGTACCCCCCCCCCCCCCCCCCAAAAAAAAAAAAAAAAAATAAATAAATAAATAGTTTAAGTGAAAATATTTTAAAAGCATATAAGATTTATTATTATTATTTTTATTTTTTACGTTATTATTGCTGTTATTAAAATGTGCATATAATATAATAAGCCGTAATCTTGAATATCACATTACGAAATTTTTTGAAGCGAAACTCTTTGGAGAATCAATTAATTAAAGGAAATCTGACATGTATATATATATATCACATTAGTTTGTGCAATTTATCAATAATTATAAGATTTAAAAAAAAAAAAAAAAACTTTTTATATACCATGTTTTTAAATTTTCTGTTGAATCATATAAACTTGATAGTTGTATGTATTAATACATTCTTATTTATTTATTCATTTATTTTATTTTTATTATTAATATTATTTTTTTTTTTGATTAATTATTCCATCAACTTGAAAGAAAATGATCAAATGTATAATAAACAGAACAATTGTAAGAAATTTTCAAACATTTATTAATTGAAGTATTAAAGGATGCATTGTCATCGTGTTCTGAGTTATTCTAAAAATTTCAAATGTCTAGCTAGTGGGGAAATTATAGCTATAGAACTATATTAGCACCTTTATCAATGGGTATTACATTTTTAAAGTGATAATGATGTCAATTCTTATGAGATGCATAATTTATTTTCTTTTTTACAATTTTTTATTGTTCATGTTGTTTTGACAACAATTAAATTATAAATAAAACTTAAATGGCTAATTTTAAAGCTATTACGAGGTTATTATTTTCACATTTTATTAATTAATTGAATTAAAACATTTATTAATTGAATAAAGTATTAAAAATAAAGTAATTAAAGTATGCATTGTCATCGTGTTCTGGGCTATTCTAAAAGTTTCAAATGTCTAGCTAGTCGGGAAGTTAGTTAAAAATTGATTGCAAGATTTGTACTGAACAAACAAACAAGAAAGCATATAAATTCAAGATTTTTTTTCAAAAGGTTAAAGTTTAAAAAAATTAAGAAAACTGAAATAATTGGACAGGCCATTACCATTTCATTTCAAATTTTATAAAAACCTAATTAAAAAATTATAGGAAAAATTGCTTACGAATGCATTGGTCAGTTCGGGGATTACAATTAGTAATATCAAAGTTAAAAATGAAAAACAATATTTTATTAATTATTATCATTTTAACACTTAAGGCAGAAAACTTATGTCTTTGTACAAAAAAAAATTGAATCCAAAGTAAGAATAGAAGATAAAGTTGGAAAATTAAAAGAATCATTTTTAAAATTAATAAACACTTTTTTTTTTTTTTTTTTTTTTTGCATGGGGGGAAGGGGGGCTATTTGATGTAAATAACAAGTAAGTTCAAGTTTTCTTATGTTTTGAGACATATAAAACTACATATTCCTCCAAAATTATAAAATTTTATTTTTGATTTAAGTCAATGATTTTTTTAAAAAAATCAAGTGATTTTAATCACGATTTTAATCATGATTATAATCAAGCTGATTTAAATCGGCGTACCCTGATTGGAATGCTCCAAATTTGTACAAGGAAAGAAAAATGCTGCCAAAAGTAGAAAAACTGAAAATTTTGTATTTTTTCCCCCCCGAGAAATTTTAGGAGCATGCCCCGATGGGGGGGTCACAGACTCCCCGACGGGGGGGGCCTGTGCCCCCCCCGGCCCCCTAGCTTGCGCCACCCCTGCATCAGCATAACTTATTATGTGTAAACTAACTTGATATTCCGTAATTTTAGAATTAAATCGATTTGATTTATCACAATAACTCAACGAATTTTATGGTAAACATATAATGTATAACGTACTTATGGCGAGAAAGATCTAAGCCATAATATTTGAAAATAATATATGTAAATTTTCCTAACTGACTTAAAAAACTGGTGTTGCTGCGGCGTCTTAATTTGGCGAAAGTTCTTTTTGAAATTAATGTTTTTGCCAAACTTCTAGTTCACTTTTTATCACTTTCGCTTCAGCTTCGGTGTTTAAAGGAAGCTTCGCTGTTTTATCTGTACTCCCCGTGCCTATCTAGATATTGCTATCCAAAAAGGTGTATATTCATCTGCTAATTCCTTCTGTAAAATTTTTTGGATTAGACAATATATTTTATTGTTCATGATTGTTCGGACTAATATTGGGGATCAATTTCTCCATCCCAATTAAAAATTATATGTAACAGTTCTTCAATAAATTATCATCTGAGTTTTCGAGCAATCTGGATTGTTATTGGCACATCGCATTTAATCCTTAATATTTTTAGACTATCACGGCTATCAAAAGGACATCAATCTATACTACCAACAATCTCTACAACACCCGGTTCAATCCCAGGTCGCGCTCATCAACCTAAACATTCGGAATTTTCCGTGTTGTTTTCCGAAACTTGCGTAAATACGGGCTAAGTCTCCTTGGAAAGACTCCCCCCCCCCCCCCTCGGAGGGCATTCTACCAATAGGCCTCGGACCCTGGCGTAGTCAATCGGTTTTAAACCCTAGCAATCGATTCGTATAAGAATATCTAATATTATGAAAAGAATCTCTAATAATGATCTAATAAATATCTAATAGAATGAAAAGGTTCGTAATTATGTTTGAAAGTGATTAGTTTGCAATTAATAATATAAGTTGAATCTTAATATAGTAGTTTCCTCAATTGTAAGGTAGAAGGGATGGGGGCAGAGCGATCACAGTGAGAAAATTTACCTGAGGTCACATGAAATCTATAAGCTGCCCTGACGTAATATCTATTAGAGGGGGCCGCCAAAAATCCATTGCTTAGGGCCGCCAAAATTGTAAAGCGGCCCCTGACCACCACTTACATAAATCTCAAAAAGAGCTGGTTAAAAATTTATAAAAAACTGTTTTTCAATTACAATAAGATAAAATTTTAATTTATATCTTTAAGGCCCTGGAAAAAAGTATAAGGTTACAAAATATATTAACAAGAAAAGTATAAAACACAGTTAAACACGAAAAATTTAATATCACTCTTTCTCAGAAATGAAATTAAAAATAGAAACATAGGTTATGAGCGTATGTAATATATAATCAAAGCATTAAAGGGCAATTTAGAAATCTCATGGCTCTTCATCTTGGAAATAATTATAATGTTGAGGAGATATGAATGGAAATATAAAGTCAATATCCTACAAATTCATCTTTTTTTTCAACGACTTATCAGTCGATCAGTCATCATTGAATCAAGTCGAGATGAAGTTTCTTTTTTGATATTTTGCGATGCATTCTTCATCACACTAATGAGTTCCCCTTTTCCTCGATACTGTCACACGTCCTTATAGACAGATTGTGCAAGTATGCTCCAAATATTTTCCAGTGGGTTTAAATCCGGACTGCAGAGAGGCCAATCAAGCAGACAAACCTCATTTGCTTCAAAACCAAGCTTTTATTGAATGAGCAGCATGGATGCTGACATTATCCTGGTTGAAATGTCCAATCTCCTGATGTAACTAGAGTGGCATTGGGAAGCAAACTATTGCCCAGCATATTTTGATAGTTTTTGCATTCATTTTGATATAAATTACCACAATTGATAACGTGCCATTAGAAGCAAACACTCCCCATACCACTACTGCCCCCCCCCCTTTCCATATAATCGCTTAGAAAAGTAAGGTTTTATTTTTTTAATACTGTGCCAGTATTTTTTAAAGTCGTCTGGCTCATCAAAATTTAATTTTTTCTCATCCAAAAAAACTATATCTTTCTATTTATTCCCAAACGAAACATTTTTTTAGCAAATTCTAAGCGAGCTAATTTATGCTTCTTTGTCAAGTGTTGTTGAGGTTGTAATTTTAAGAACTGTGTTCTCGGGTTGGAATTTAAAACACTACAGAGAGTTCAGCTGGTAAATAGGCTTAAAGCACGAACTATTTCAAAAGAAGATTTTTTTTTATTGCACGTCCATCAAAAACGGTCAATTTTTGGCACTTTGAAAGTGCACTTGATCCCCTAGGAGCTTGCATTTACCATACGTTGAAAATAATTTTTTTTTAAAATATCGACTATCGTTTTAGACTGACCGACAGACCTGGAAATAGCTGCACCACTCATTCCACTTACTTTCCTTCCAGGGATTTTACCAAGTTCTACATTGAACCACTGTTTATGCCTCTGCATTGTTGTCAATAGCACAGAGAAAGACTAAATGTATTGTTAGGTTGCCTTTTATATTTTGTGCTTTCTCAGACCGCAGAAAATTTGCATCTCTCTCCAAAAAAATTCAACGACCTTATACTTTTTTCCATCAGCAAATAAGATTAATATCTAATATGGTAATTAGTTCTATTAATTTAAATTAGATTTAAAATATATTATAATTAACAAATCATTTGCATACATTGTATTTTTGTTGCTTTTCCATCCAAAAAAATTGCATAAATCCTAGTTTAACTGTCTATTCAATCAACCTTATAATTTTTTCCAGGGCCTTATATAAATTTCAATTCCTTTATATAGGGACACAACTTCTGAAACAAGGACCCAGATTGCAACATTATGGGTCCAAGGGACCCGGATTTTGAAAGACTAACAGTATCATTGTTATCCATAACGCCCACGAAACATGCTTTTATGCAGACAGAAAATATATGTTCATTTCATTTCGTTTAGTGCAGCCTAAAGATGATAAACTGTATCTACCAAAAATTTAGCTCATACACATAATGTATTTGGATTCTTTTGAATGTCCTGTAGGTGAACCATTTGCTTGATCAACAAAAAGTTCAGCACAGCAACTCTATATAATACAAATTTAGAGCACTGAGTTTGGACTTTATGCTGCTATTTGTACTTGGGATATGTTGATAATACACACACACACAGACAACTCCTTAAAACCTGATTTTTGGAATCAGGGCCTCAAAATGTGCAAATATAACAAACATCCCATTTTGAAAATTTGTCCCAAAAACAATACTTTCTTTACCATATATGAGTACGAGAAAGTAAAAAAAAAAAAAAAAAAAAAAAATTATATATATATATCTAACAACAAGTTAAGATATATTTTAGTTACAATTCTTAAGTATGCTTACAAAGCTGCTAATTTTTCATTAAAAAGTTTTAAGCACTGTAATAATCAGACATAAAGCATTCTTTAAACAAAATAATACTACCTTACAATAATCTTTTGTTACAATGAATTCATAAGATCCAAGGCATAATTCTGGCCTCTCCATTTTATCCACTCTCTCACCCATGTGATCAAGATGTGTAAAATAATGCATTGGCACTGAAATCGAAAGAATAATTAAGCATCATAGCTTAAGCTGTAAAGCTTAACACAATGATAAAATTAAGAACAAATTTGAAAAATTAATTTTCACAGACAAAAAGTTCATAGAATCAACTTTAATAAAAAGATTCAATATAAAATTTATTGACCAAAGTGACATATCAACACAAAACATATATATAGAAAATCAAAATGAATCTAAATATTTTTCTAAAATTAATTTTCAATTGAATTAAGAAGTTTTTGGACTTTGAACTGCTAATCACTATTTATAGCTAATATTTTATTCTTGTTATTAAAATCAATAATTTGAATTTAAAAAAAAAAATTTTTTTTTTAACTCTACTGTATTGACCATGTTATTTGTTTGCATAATAGTAATGGTGATGTGAATGAAAGAGCCACTGAGAAGACAAGATTTAAAAAATTAAAAATAAAGAGAATGGAGAAAAATGTAAAAATCCACTCCACATATTAACAAGAACATCTTTTATCCCCAATTTAACAAGAAACAGGCATCAAAGGCCTTCATTGATGTAGGCTTCTCTATCATCCTTTACTGGTAAATATCCCTGTGAAATCTCCTGATGTACCCATGGATTTTTGAGCTTCTGGACTTTAAAAATGGAGATCGTCCAATCATCAACCTACATCCCTTTTCGGACTCTGGAAAGCTGTTGAAAAGGAATGGGATAAAATACCTCTCCCAATACAACTAGTATGTGGCATATCTTCAAACTTAAAACTGGTAAAAATCAGAACATTTTAGGAAAAACATCGGAAAAATCAGAACACATTTTTAAAAATTCAGAACAATATTGAATAATAATAAAAATAATTTTTACTCAGAGAAAAAGAAAATAAATGTTTTATAAAAATAAGAATTAAAACTTAATCAGTTTACTAATAATTAATTTGACATTTTTTGAAAACCAACCACAAAGAAATTTATTTATTTTCATCTTTTATCAATATCACGGAATCTAGCAATATCGGAAACTATGTTCACCATTCTAACAAAATTAAGTTTAAAATAAATGAGATAATAAACAAAACGTTTCAAAAAAAGCTAATGTAAAAAAATAAAAAATAAAAAACTTTTTTACGCGCCCTGGGTCTCATGCCAGTTAGGATGCAGTACGATATCTCCATCAATGATTCCCCCTCTCCCGTTGCCATTCTCTATCGATGGCAATGCCTCTCCTCACTTTGGCTTTTTCCATTCAAAAGGCTCCCCTCGCCTCCAAGCACGGCGCGACTAGCAACAAATACCGAGCGCCTATTAAAAATCTCCCGTGATTAAAGAAAGAGAAAGCTGATCGCTTGTTCTTCCTCCCCCTTCTCTCCTAGAGCTGCCAATTTCTTAAAACTGTTATCAGTAATGGTACTGCCATCAGAAACTGACACGCCATACCGCACTTATTCGAAAATTTATTTTTGCAATTAAAAAGAAATACTTAGTAAACTTTCTGAATGTCTTTCAAAGCCAATCCTATAATAAACATTTTTCAGACATTTTTTATGATATTATAATGTACAAAATCAAACAATTTAATTTAAAACTTAATAAAAAGCCCAACAAATTTAAAACAAATACTCAATTAATTGTGAATTTTACAAATCAAATATTGAACAGTATTAACATTACGTCTATCATTAATGACAAAAAATGTTTGTTTCCGATTAAAGATTTAAATCTATCTCGTACCTTCAAATATCCTCTTCCTCTTGGCAGAAAGATATTCAATTATAATTCTGTCTCTAAGTCTACCTCTTTTACTAACACTGTAACCTGTAAATGCAATGATCCTTCTTTCTCAAAATTTATTGACAGAGACCATGGACACATTATCACGGGTAATCTCAATATTATTGATAATTATCAATTAAAAAAATTCATGAAATTTGGCACCAAATTTAGACTTCCAGTTAAAACTAGCATTCCACAAATCTTTCAACAGTTTTCTTATGACCTAGATTTATTTATTTATAAAATATCTATTACTCATAATAAACCAATTGCCTACTTCACTCAATGGAAAGTTTTAGTGTTACAAAAAATCAAAAATGCATTATTTATCAATTCTTCAAATCTGGTGTTATTTAAAAAATCTGTACTTCTTAACTCAATCAAATCACTACAGGATGACTTTGTGATCACTTATGTTGACAAATCACCTAATAATTATGCCATTATTTGTAAATCCTACTATCTCTCTATTTTAAACTCTTCAATCAATAATAGTAACATCTTCAGTTTAACTAATAATAACCTTATTATTAATAACCGAAAAATACATAATTACTATAAACTACTTCAACTTCCCTTCAATAACTTTAATTATCCTTATATAGTTCTCATACCTAAGTTTCACAAATCTCCAATTAAATTTCGCACTGTCACTGTTGGGTGTAACACTTATAACAACAATGCTAATAAAGCTCTACTGGATATTCTAAAACAAATTTACAAATGTACTTGCAAAGTTGATAATTTACACTGTCTTAAAAATAGCTTTCAATTAATTCAATACATAAAATCGCTCGATTCAATAGACAATATTATGACTTTTGACTTTCAAGATCTTTTCAATAATATTGAGTTATCAGATCTTAGTAATATCATTTACAGTCTTTTTCAAGAATATAAAGCTCAAATTAATCTTCCTTACAATTTTAAAGCAGAAAAATTCAAAACTCTTCTTAACTTTGTTATCCATAATAATTATATCTTCCACAACAACGCTATCTATTTGCAACAATTAGGCATCCCACAAGGAGGTTGTAGCTCCAGTATTTTGGCAGATCTCTATCTTTATTATTATGAAAAGCAAATTTGCAATGATGATGTTCGATTTTATCGTTACATCGATGATATTATTGTATTTTATCTCAACAAGAACTCACAAAATGGCTTTTCCTTCAATTATCCACCTAATTTAAAGCTAACTCAAAATACTCTGACTAATCAATCAATTAACTTTTTAGATCTCAAAATAATCATCGATGGTAATAAACTTTACACAGATATCTATGACAAACGGCAAGATTTTTGTTTTAATGTCAACTTATTTACACATTTTAATTCATGTCTGCATCTTTCGGTATTTAGAAACATCATCATTAACCATTTATTTCGAATTAATAATTTATGCTCTGCAAAGTTTAAAAACAAGAATATTAATAAACTGATCACAGCCACTGCTAAAATGGGTTTTCCTAAAAACTTTGTATTTTCTATTTTATATCCTTAACCATGTCTCTGTCAGTACAAAAAAAAAAAAAAAAGCTGTGTACACTCTTGTGTATATCAACAAAAAAAAAAATTATAAAATAATAAAAGACAATAAAAAAGGTGGCGGTTGGGTGGGCAGATGTTTGATTACGGAGGTGGGGTGGTGTTTTAAGGCTGGATGGTTGGGTGGGTTTGTGAAATTAAATTTAAAAAAAAAAAAAAAAAAAAAAAAAAGTAGAAGGCTTGTTGCATTTGCTTTGTATTACTATGCAAACTTTCATTTTCCAATAAAATTTCAGATTTTTCCTTTTTGAGTTGTCAACTATATTTAATGTTCTAATTATACTGTTAAACACAATGTGATCAATCGGTGAATTTCATTGTGGCTTCGTGGTTTCATTGTTGTTCATCTGCTTTGAAATTTTGCATTTTTAAATCCATATGGTTCCTGTTCTGGTTGTGGCAGGCTGGGGGAGTGTTGCCGGCGTAAAACTAGTGTAACCCCACAGGCAAGTCACAAGTCTTGCCGCCTGCCTCCTTCTTCCTATCTTGTGTTTCTTGGGTTGTTTTTTCATTAATTTTGATAAGTTTATGGTTTTAAGTTAAGATTTGTTGTTTTACTTTATTGATTCGTTTGTTTTGCAGACTGTTAATTAATAGATCTGGTTTCTTTACATTAATGTATTTCATCCACTGATGATTTTTTTTTTTTTTTTTTTTATCTAAATGGTCATTGGTGTTTCAGTGATCTTGTATCTGTTGCTTGGCTTCTACTATGCTTAATAGATCATCTTTATTATATATATATATGTATATACACAGAGGTACCAAGTTTCAATGAGAAATATACTTGTGCAACGTGGAGACGTGAGCCTCATAAAGGAATAATTTTTATACACAAGCCCACATATAACAATGAATTGCACTGTTTTTGTAAACAAGTACATAATATATTATTTAGAAAAATTTCTAAAACAACAGTAAAATAAATATGTATTTCTTTACCTTCTTTCAAAATGAAAGTTAAGAAAAAAATTACTTTAAAAAAAGGAAAAACATTTGATTTTTTTTTTTTTTTTTTTTTTTTGGGGGGGGGGGGGGGGTATTTTATTATTATTTATTAGTCACTTTTTCATAGACAACTGTTTTTATGGCATTACATACTAAAGCATTGTTCTTTTTTTTTTTTTAATAAAACATTTTCATTATTTTTTTCTTTATGTATCTTACATAAAACCTAACATATCTTTTGTTTGATGGTATAGTATGTATCAATACAAAAAACCCTTAACGGGTTAAAAGTTTGTGACGCAGCACTGTACTTTATGGCTATAAGAATTAGAAATATGGGTCTTAAAAATAATTATATCAAATTTTCTGTGACGCTTTGTTATTAATTAAAAATTACATAGATTTTTCTTATTTGAATTTGCTTTTTTTTTTTCTATTTATTTTTACAGTGTAAACGTTATTTTCAACATAAAATAATATATAACATTTACTCACCGATACCTTTTCATTCACATCTCTTATAATATTAAAATATGTGTTTTAAAAGAAATGATATGAAATTCTAGCAACACAGTGAATTTACACTAAATGATTTGTTTTTAAATTCCACTGCAATTATTTTGTTTTGCATATTAAAGTATATTTGCACATTGAAATATTGCTTTTAATTTTCTAATACGCAGTCAAATATATCACTTTCATTAAGTTTATATTATGTACTGAAATGTATTTATTTCAATGAATTATTTTATCTTTTTCGTCCCGCCATCCAAAACTACAACTAAAAATTTCGCAAATGTTTTCTTTGCAGCACACTATCTATTTGCATGCGTTTTCAATTAATTTGGATAAGATGGCACAAAATAAACATTTTCATAAATTTTACTTACAGTTTTGGATCGCATGACGCAAAAGATAAAATAATTCATTGAAATAAATACATTTCAGTACATAATATAAACTTAATGAAAGTGATATATTTGACTGTGTATTAGAAAATTAAAAGCAATATTTCAATGTGCAAATATACTTTAATATGCAAAACAAAATAATTGCAGTGGAATTTAAAAACAAATCATTTAGTGTAAATTCACTGTGTTGCTAGAATTTCATATCATTTCTTTTAAAACACATATTTTAATATTATAAGAGATGTGAATGAAAAGGTATCGGTGAGTAAATGTTATATATTATTTTATGTTGAAAATAACGTTTACACTGTAAAAATAAATAGAAAAAAAAAAAAAGCAAATTCAAATAAGAAAATCTATGTAATTTTTAATTAATAACAAAGCGTCACAGAAAATTTGATATCATTATTTTTAAGACCCATATTTCTAATTCTTATAGCCATAAAGTACAGTGCTGCGTCACAAACTTTTAACCCGTTAAGGGTTTTTTGTATTGATATCATCACTTTTTAGGGGTTAATGATAAAAATGTAAAATTAAAGGAAAATGGCAATCAGTTTATAACTCTGTATAAAAAGTGCAGTTTCATAGGTGACACCATATTACATTTTACTTCGAGCAAAATAACAAACTAAATGAAATTTTAAAATTTTATGAAAAGTGATAAATAAAAAACTTTAAGAAAGAATATTTCTTGCGTGGTGGAAACACGCAACATTACAAAGGCATAATATAGTATATTTTAAAAATGACAAACAATTTCTACAAAAAAAAAGAGAGAGAGAGAGATTTATTTTATTTTACTTAATGTTCAATTTCTTTGGTTCAACGGTTCATCTATTTCCAAACAAAACAATGATTCTTCAAACTCATTAAGCCCTCTCTCCTTTTTTTTTTTAGGATTTTAGAATTCCCAAGGTGTTCTCGAGACACGAGGAGGGGGGGGGGGGGGGAACTTTAAACGAAAAATTTTCTTTCATATTTTTCTAACAAATAATTATAGAGAAAAACATTTTTTGTTAAAATGTTGTTTTGAAAAGGTCTTTCCATCAAACAAACAGAAGATTCCCTCCTCTCCCCAATTTTCACATTTACAAAATTAAAAGTTGCCCATGTCTGACTCCTTGTGCCCCCTTCCCCCATCATACACATTTGTTTTCTTCTTAACTAAACAAAATCCCACAAAAATTGTCAAAGACGTGTTTTACAGTTTTTAGAAATTCTGAAAATTAGTAGATCACTGTTTTTCAAGATTTTGTATTAACTTCGGAAACACACTTTTCTAAAATCAATTAAATTAAATTAATGAAAAAATGAAAGATTAGCTTTTCATATAATACAAAATGAATTTAAATCAGTTTGATTTAAAGTTGTTTTCCTAAAAGAATTTGCGATTTTTATAATCTAATGCAAACACAAGTTCCTGTAACAATCTTTGTGTTATCAGTAATTTTAAGCAAGGCAAAATCATTTAATTTAGTATAAGTAATAATCGTTATTGTTGCTGGTTTGGTTATCAATCGTTGTTATTGTTGGTCGACTTTTAAGTTTTTAAACTGATTAATTGATTAGTTTTGCAAAGTGAAAACAACTACTTACTGTAATTTTACTTAATTTTTTGTGTTTTAGTTAAAAAATTAAAATTACCTCAATTTACAGTCAGCAGTTTACCTCGTAACACTTTTAATGTTTTATGGATATTGTGTAGGAAGGCTATATTTAAAAAAAAAAAAAAAAAAAAAAAAATGTGATAGTAAAAAAAAAAAAAAATAAATAAATAATAATTAAAGAAAAAAAAATCCTCCTTTGTAATGGAAATAAACATCCTTGAATCCCATTTGAACGTTAATAATAGTTTGAATAATATAATTCACCAAAAAAATATTCCTGAAAATGTTATGACATATTTTTTAGAGTAGTGTATACAAAATTTACAATGTATTATTAATTTTTAATTTAAAGGTTGCAGATGCATGGTAATTTAATTTTATATCAAAATTATATGTAAGAAATAAGTTTATACAAGTTAAGGAGGATTTTTTTTTCTTCTTCTAGAGTAGCTTTTATTGTTATATTCATGCCTCCTCCCTACTGTTAAATTTAAGAAAGAAAGAAACAATTATTATTTTTTAGGTATAGATTTGATTTAAAAGAAAAAAAAATAAATAAAAATAGAAAAATCTTTAAAACGTTAAACTTTTATACTAGTAAATATTTAAGTAGCATAGTGTTTTAATAGAAATTTAATGAACAGAATAATTTATCAAATAATAGACTATATAATTATTAATTATTTTACCAGTATGTTTTGCAGAAATATATTATTTTGTAAAATTAAGTATTATAATGCGAAGAAAAAAAATAATTAATTAATATTTTTAAAAATATATTATGGGTTTAAATTGAAGTCAAATAAAGATGTATTTTACTTTATTTTATTTTAATACTTATTTTACTAATTTTAATTCTGTTTTCAGAGTTTTTCAAATGCATTTAAGTGTTTGGTAACCGAGTTCCTTTTTTTTTTTTTTTTTTTTTTTTATTACAATATTATTATATATATATATATATATATATATATATATATATAAATAACAGAAAACATGAAATTTTAGATTTGAATTTGATACAATTATAATTATTGTAATCTTGTAAAATATTTCATTTACATACTATATTATAGGAATTTAACTTTAATAAAAATCTTAATCTATTCAAAATTTTTTACAGCTCAACATTTTGTAATATGTATAAATATATATATATATATATACTAGAAATTTAATGAGCAAATTAATCAATTAATTATTACTTTTTTTTTCCGGGATTTTTTTATTCATAGTTTAAGTGATTTATCAATTAGTTAAAAAAAAAAAAAAAAAAAAAAAAAAATTACATATATTTGCATATGATTATGATATTATCTATCATTTTTATGAAAGTAAAGAAAAAGGTTTTTGCTGTTGCAATCACTTTTTAAAATAAAACCAATTTTGAAAGTTAACGACGTATCAACTTGAAAACAATGTGAATTGAATGAATATTTTTTATAAAAAAATATTATATAAATTACAAATACCTAAATAAATAACACATTTAATATATATATTAAAGAAAGAAAAATATTTTATTTTTTTATTAAGTTTATTTTTTACACTAACTGCCGATAGATGGAGCCAAATTACCTATCTGAAATTGAATATTTCAAATGGAAGCGAAGTCTGTATTGTATGCATCCGCGAACATTCCAAACCGGATTACATTCTTTTCTTTTGAGTGATGCGAAAGATAAGAGTGTAATCAGCGAGGTAATATAGTTCCCTTTTTTAAGTGAAATATATAAAAAACAAGAGTTTTTTGGGAGAAACGGGGCACGTCACGATTCTGAGACAAAAGAAATTAATATCATATTAACAATTTCATGAAATTTGTCCGAGCGGTTTTCGAGAAAAAAAAGTTACACAATTACCATTTTTCCTTTGAAGTCTTAAATTGCAATTCCAGATCTCAAAATATATAGAATGTGGAAGTGTGAAACTTTCAGGATAGCACCAGACAGAAGATAAAAGATTATTCTGAAAATATTAGATCAGAATATTTCCAATTTGCTGAGATATTAAGTGTCGGCGTTTCCAAATTCCCTTCATGTTAAATTAGCTGTATATATGGTGTCGCAGGTAAGCTTCGTTTGAGCTTTGCTGCATCACGGAGACACGGCCGTGTCTCATGATTTTAAATTTATTAAAGAAAAACAAATAGATTCATCAAATTCCGTAATAAAGCCTAAAAAATAATTACATATGTGAAGAATATTGAGCACTTCTATTACTTTTTTGATTCTAGATGTAATCCTTGATCACTAGTTGGGAAGCAGGAGGGGCAGTCAAAATATAAATAATTAGATAAATGAGAAATTAAACAATTCTACTTCTTTATAGGTTCTAGAATCTAATAAAGCAAGTTTAATATGAATATTAACATTTATGTTGCTGGTGGAGAAAGATTGGGAAATTAAAGGCTTCTGCAGAGCTTTTAATTGACGGTGGCTAGTTGGAGATGAGAAAAGAGAGAGGGGGGGGGATAATTACATCAGCAAGAAATATTGTTTAATTCTATTTCTTTATAGTTTCTATAATCTTATAAAGCAAGTTTAAAATTAATATCGACATCTATATTGTGGATGGGGAAAGATTGAGGATTGGAATGCTTCTGTTGTGTGTCTGATAGTTGATCGTTAGTAGGGTTTCTTTTTTTTAACGAACGATATCCACGACTTTTTTAAAAGCATATAATCCGTAATTTTTATATGTTGTCCATAATGCTATAATTATTGGCATTAATCCGTAATAATTATGGACAAATCGTAATACTTGGCACCTCTACTCCCCTAAAGCAGTCTGTGCCCGCTAGCAGCTTCAGACTTTGGAACGAGCAGGAAGAAAACAGAACTGCTGCTCTTATCAGTTGCGTTCACTAATAATGCATTGCACAAACACAGAAACCAAAAGCGAAGCCCATTTGGTTAAATTCTTTCATATTCATTTATTCACAGATTAAAAATGTAAAGATTTTATCGATAACAGAAAATATACTAAAATTCGTAAAATATCGGTTATTGGAGGGATTTTGAATGGAATCGTGGACTGTATGGTTTTAAAAATCGCTGGTTTAAATTATATTAAATCATAAATCAGTTTAAAATGAATTTGAAGGACTCACCTTCCTTTCAATTGAATTAATAACATCATATTTAAGAAACCATGAATAAAAGCTTGAATAAATACACAAAATAGAATATAAACGTGAATTATTGACTTTATTTCAGCTCATACGTTAGAATGAATTTTTCCAGCTTACCGCTAGAATCACAACAAAAGAACAAACTCGAATAGAACCGCAGAAAAGTAAAACGGTTCACAGCAAATTGAAAAAGAAATTATTTAAAGTATAACTAACAATTAATTGAAAACATGAATAAAATAAATAATAATAAAAGAAAAAAGAATTAATTTAGTGTTTAAAACAGATTAAAATACCAATAAAAAGAAAGAATTTAATCAAAGTTTTTTACTAAAGTTCTTTCAGAATTGCATAGTGCTGCCATCTATTGTCAAAATTCAGAGTTATTAGAATTCTGAACATTCTCCCCCACCGGAAGAAGTTCCGAGCATTCTGAACAGATAGAATTATTGGATTTTATATCTGAATTAGATATTACAGCATTAGACACAGATTTTTTAAATACTACTTTTTGTTTACTTTCAGATTTAGAATAAGTACTATCAGCAATATCTTGCAAGCTTCTCTCTTGTTTTTCAAGAAACAAAATAAATTCATCATAGGTGGGAAAAGAATCACTATCTAAAGATAATTCCCATTGCTTCTTTAAATTATCATCCAATTTTGTTTGCAAATTATAAACAAGAATTAAATCCACAAATAAATTAAATTCAAATCCTAAACATTTCAAGTTACGTGTTGCTTCATTACAGTTATCTAATAAATCTAGCATAGATTTCCGACAATTTGGTTTCAAAGATTTCGAATTAAAGAATTTGTTTAACTGGGTATAAGCTAGATTTTTTTTATTATCGAATCTAGAAATTAGTGTTGCCCAAGCTTCCTTATAACTTGCTTCAGTTATTGGAAAGCCTTTTATTAACTTATTGGCAGATCCAATAACAGACGCTTTTAAATATCGTAATTTTTGCAAATCGGAAAGCTGAGTGTTCTCATGAATAGTGGTTACGAATATTTGCTTGAAGCTTAACCAGTCTTCCAAATTGCCAGAGAAATGAGGCAAATCAAATTTTGGAAGGTGAATAAATTGCTTCGAAGCAGAACAAGAATTTTCATTAACCTGTGTTTCATTAACCAATTTTAGTGTTCTGAAAACAAGAAAGTTCAAATCTTGACTCTATCTGATATTTTATACGAGTAAGTTTCTCTGTCCATTTTTTGTTATCTTCAATTTCCTTTTTTAATTCATCTAAATCAGAAATAACTTCCTCAACTTCATTGTTAATTTGTTCTAATTGAGTTTGCCTTTTAAGCAAATGACCTTTCAAAATTTTTATTTCTAGAATGTCTAAAGGATCCGCCTCCAAAGCTTTTATAGCTTTGTTCTCAAATTTAGTCACTGACGACCGAATAATAGTTCTTTTTGCTTTTAGTTTTTCAATTTTTGAAGCCATTAGAACATTTTTTTTTTTTTTTTTCAAGTTTGTAAAATATTAATTTTTACTAAAAGATTTCATAATTTAATATATATCTCCGGCTCGACGGACCAAAAATATGGAGGGATTTTGAATAGAATCGTGGACTGTATGGTTTTAAAAATCGCTGGTTTAAATTATGTTAAATCATAAATCAGTTTAAAATGAATTTGAAGGACTCACCTTCCTTTCAATTGAATTAATAACATCATATTTAAGAAACCATGAATAAAAGCTTGAATAAATACACAAAATAGAATATAAACGTGAATTATTGACTTTATTTCAGCTCATACGTTAGAATGAATTTTTCCAGCTTACCGCTAGAATCACAACAAAAGAACAAACTCAAATAGAACCGCAGAAAAGTAAAATGGTTCACAGCAAATTGAAAAAGAAATTATTTAAAGTATAACTAACAATTAATTGAAAACATGAATAAAATAAATAATAATAAAAGAAAAAAGAATTAATTTAGCGTTTAAAACACATTAAAATACCAATAAAAAGAAAGAATTTAATCAAAGTTTTTTTACTAAAGTTCTTTCAGAATTGCATAGATTTTCAGAATTGCATCTATTGTCAAAATTCAGAGTTATTAGAATTCTGAACAGTTATGCACGTAACATCGTAACACATAACAAATTTTCAGAACAAATACGAAAAAATCGTAATTATTGGCAGCTATGGTATGTGGTGACTATCACAAGACTTCCCTTTTATATATAATCCTATACAAATTTAAGTAATACAAATTATTTCCTGAATTATAATTTATTAAAATTATTGTTAAAATTTTCAATTTTAACACTTTGGAATTTAATTATTTTAATCAAATCCTCCAAAAAGTACTTTAGTTCTTATTTATTTAATATATTTTCCCCATTTAATCTTTTAAAAGTTCTCAATTTCCAAAGAAATAGAAAAGTTTAGAAATTTCACGTGAAGCGTTTGTTTGTAAACAAAACAATCGATGTTTCCGAAAAATGTAAACAAATGTCTTCACCTATCAGAATATTCAAAATTATAAAATACTCAAATCTTTCAAAATTGCTTCTGATCATCCTCAAATAATTTAAAACTATTTTTAATAATTTTCCTGACGTTCATATTTCATTAATTAAAATTCATGACATCACTTTTATTACGTTTTTTAAATTTTCATTCTAGAACATTCCATTAGGTCCGCAGTTAATTTGTATCACTACGCGGATTCAAAATAGCGTCCCTCTAGAAAATTGAGTAATTTCAATAACAAATATTCGATCCAAAAAATAGTCTAAAATAAAATACTCCTCCATCAAAATTAATTTTATTTAATCCCATTTCATTAACTTTTCTTGAGCAGATGATCGAAGTAAAATATTTTTATGAAGTACTATTTTCCGCGCGTATCGATTCAGGAGCGCTTGGTTTCCAGGAGGCGGGAGAATTGGATGGCGTTCCCTCTCTCTGGGATAGCGTCGTGAGGAGAAGCGGCTCTGTCGCGGCTGCGGCCATTGAAGGCGGCATTTGCCGCGAGTGAATATTTCATGTCAAATAATCTTAAATATCGGTTAAATTACTCTAAATGTTTCATCTTTATGTATCATCTATGTGTGTGATATCGTCCAGTTTCAATCAATAATTCACAGACAACTAAGATGCAAGTGAAATAGTGTGGTGGCCTGGTTAGGCCTAGTGCTTTATCTCCAGTATTTGCTACTTTCCATGAACGGTAGATTTGATCAATATATTCTCTGTCTTCACAAAATTCGAATGAAAATTTTAATTCATATGCTTGTGAAAATGAATATTTTCATGGTTTAAATTCTCATAAAATTTGCAGTGAATATAGCAATTATCGAAACATCAGTGATCTTCATCTATTTCTTAAAACAAATATAATTACCAGTGGCACATTGGCCAAATATTAAAGGATGTATTGTTTTAGGACAATTGACATTGCCTATTCTGAAAATATCTTTATTATCCTTTGGAAACTAGCGATTATCTAAACATCATCGACCTTCACCTGTTTCTTAAAACAAATATGAGTGCCAGTGGCATGATGGTCAAATGATCAAAGAATATATGGTTTTAGGACGATTGACTTGACATTGCCTATTCTGATAAATATCTTTATCATTCTTTGCTTAATACATCAGATTCGTGATGAAGAAAAATATATAAAAATCCACTTTGAGTAATAAGATCCAAGTATTTTGTCTGCGACCATAAAACGATGGAACATGATAATGAAATAGTCATGCTCTTAAATAGGCTACAATGGGTAAAAAAACAGATGTCTGGTAGTTTAATTATATTTTTGCGCGCCGGTACCGGAGAGATTAATATGTGTTTAAAATTTAATAAAGAATTTGTGTCCAAGGAATATTTGTTCACTTTATTCATTCTGTGTTTCAAATTGGATATATAACGTTTTTATTTTACAGCTACTTTTCATCAATGGGGTAAGTTAAAGCATATTTATTCCTTCCTATTTTTATTTTATTTTGATTGAATTTCATTCTGTATTTTAAGTTAAAATTTAGTAGTTCGGCATTTAAAATTGTTTTTTATGAGCACGGTTATTAATTCCAACGCATTTTTTGAACCACAATACTTAATACATTTTGGCCAGATAATCAAATTTTATTATTTACAATCTCAACCATTTAAAATTAAACTAAATACATTTTTACTTTCCGAACACTATAGTGAGGAAAGTATTGTAATCATGTCAAAAATCCGAATTCGAGATTTTGATGTTTCTATACGTTTTGAGGTACCCTGAGTCCGTTTTCACTATTTTTACGATGATGTATGTATGTGTGTGTGTATGTGTGTATGTTTGTGAACACGCTAGCGTCTAAAGGCTTTGTTCGATTAACCTGAAAGTTGGTACGTATATTGTAAGTCACCATAGTACGAACCCTATAGATTTTGGTGAATCTAGCACTTATAGTTTTTTTACAGGGACACAAAGAAAAATTCTTTATCATTATGGCCTATGGGACCAAAATCTTAAAAGTGCGATAGCATATAAACGCCTTATTCAATTGAGCAAAAAATGTATACCCATATTATAGGTCACAGATACTCAATCTGTATAGATTTTGGAGAATCTAGCATTTATAGTTTTTTTACAGGGACACAAAGAAAAATTCTTTATCATTAAGGCCAATGGGGCCAAATTTTTAAAAGTGTGATAGCGTCTAAACGCCTTATTAATCTGAGCAAAAAAATTGTACACATGTTATAGGTCGCATTTGCACCAACTGTATAGATTTTGGTGAATCTAGCACTACAGTTTTTTTACAGGGACACAAAGAAAAATTCTTTATCATTATGGCCTATGAGACCAAATTTTTAAAAGTGCGATAGCATCTAAACGCCTTATTCAATTGAGCTGAAAATTTGTATGAATATTATAAATCACTGTTGCACTAACTATAAGCATTTTGGTGAATCTAGCATCTATAGATTTTTACAGGGACAAAACGAAAAATTCTTTATCATTATGATCTAAGGGCTCAAAGTTCAGTAGCGTTAAATAAAACCTCGTGTGATATATGGAGAAAAAAACACTCTATTATGGTTTTCTCTCTTTTGTTTGTTTAGCAATTCCTCTTTCTTTATTTTATCTACAAAACTGTTAGTTACTCAATGTTCGGAAAGTCGAGTGGAGTCACTCCAGATTTTTTTTTGTGTAACAATTATCTTCTATGATAAATGCAGATGATTTTTATCTTGAAGTAGTATAGTACTAAATGTCGAAAGAACGTCAATTTTGTGCAGACATAAGTTATGAAATTTTTTTGTTAAAAATGGGGAAAAAAAATATATATATTTTTTTTTTACATTATTACAAATCTATGGTCCAACCATTCGTTTTAAAGGTATTGACTTCTTTCAAAAGATACCCATATTGAAAATTTACACCCTGGGGGCAGGGGGGTACTTCCCCCTCAGGGAGGGGAAGCAGTGCTCCTACATGCGCACATTTTTTCCCCTTTTATTACTACTATTATTAATAATTGATGTAAAATTTACAATCATGTGTGAAAAATAACTCATTATGTACATTTATATGAAATTTTGTCTTATACAGCAATATTATTATTATTATTTTTTAAATAGGATGACAGCGCCACCTGTTGAGCAACTGATTCCCAAACCTAATAAGCACCAGTTTAGGTCAGGGTCCAACTAAATACCAAGCTTGGTTAAACTTTGTTCAACTGGTTCATGAGGTACAGTGCCCACAAAATTTGTGATACACACACAGAGAAACACAGACAGACATTTTCTAAAACCAGTCAAATCTTGTAAATATGTCGAAAACTGGGGTTCGAAAATTTTCACGAATCTAGTACTTTCTTCTTATACATATAGAAGAAAGTAATAAAAGGCTTTGTTGTCATAGAAATTATAGTGTACAAAGAAAATGGACAATAAGGGTTATCCAATAGAACATTTAAAAGACAAAAATGTTAGGTAAAATATTTTTGTAATTACAATGAAAATTGTCTGCAGAAAGTGTGTGTGCAGTAGGTTGTATTTTAAACTGAGATCGGAGTCCAAAGACATATCTCTGAACAAAAGGTTAACCCCCGTGTTCATCGTTAAACTTTGAGACTATCATAGAAATGTCATTTGATGGTGTCGCTACATGTCTAAATGAAAAAATAAGTGAACAGCTTCTGTATAGCTATACAGAGTTGATAATATTTTAAATTATGATATATATGGCTGATTTAGTTTATATAAATTAGGTTTAGCAATATCAATAATTATAAAATAATTTATTTTCACCTAATAGTATACAAATATGTAATTTTATATAGTCTAATATTCTAAATATTGTTAAATATTTTTGACATGCATTAATTTTTACAATTATGTATAGTAATTTTAATTTTTGCACTGGTTATTTTGTCTTCATATTGACTTTTTTCTTTGTTATCATATAGCCTTGCAGAGGATTTGGGTAAAGTTGGATACCCAACAAACTGATTTAAACCGCTTCACCTGTCTTACACCATGATGGGGTCTGCTCCCCCCCCCCCCCCCAAATTTATGAAATTCCTTTTTTTCTTTTTAAAGGTTAGGCAGAGAATGACAGATATATAAGAATTGCTCAAAGTTCTTTTCTTCCATGGATTTTTTAAGTTTAGGGTGCATTTACCACTATTTTGCCCTGAATTTTAAGCTCTGCTGTTCTATTCTACTTGTTATAATCACTTAATGCTTATTTAAATAAAATTGTCTAATATTTTTAAAGGCTTACAATGATATTTTCTTTAAGGTACATATAAATGATGTTGTAAAAACTTTCTCAGTTTTATACATTAAATAAATAGACTGAAGAGTAATATGAAATTTACATTTACTCATTATCTTTTACTCATTACATTTACTAAGTACTTTTTTTTTTTAAATAAATAAAAAAAAAAAAAGGTATACCTGCTCAATTTAAAATTTTTAATGAGAAAAACTATAAATCACAAAATTTTACTAATGAGAAAAGTTAAAAGTACATAAAGATTCATAACCTTAAAAGCAATTAATTCAATGAAGGTAGCTAATTTAATGTCATAGCAAAATAAATAACAAAAGAAGTATATAGACAGGGTTGCTACACAAATCAGGAGAAAAAATTCCCTGAGTTTTCCCTGTCTCTTTTAGAAGTAAAACAGATGACACGCAATCATGCACAGCATTAGAATCTAACATGTTTACAAGCCAATTTAAGATATTTAGGGTATATTAATTTTTATAAAAAAGACATTTAGAGTGTATTAATTTTTATAAAAAACCATAATTGATTCATTATTAAGCACTAAATTTTTTAAAATATTTGAGTATAATTTTTTTTTTTTTCAAAAAAATTTCAAAATTCCCTGTTTTTGCAATACATTTTGAAATTCCCTGAGTTTTCCCTGTTTTTTTTAATAAATTTTCAAATTCCCTGAGTTTTCCAGGTACCGTAGCAACCCTGATAGATCAACAATGTACCTTCAGATGTAGCTTTGCAGAGCATGCATTGAAATCTCCGACCAGCATCAATGAACTGCATGAAAGGACTCATGTAAGCTCTACATCTGTTACATCTTACAGGTCCTTCTTCCCCAGTATCAACAACTGGAGGTGGATGCTAAAAAAATTATTACAGTATAAATGAAAATACGTAAAAATAAGGGAAAAGAACACTTATTTAACTAAATTTTCTATTAGAATTCATATTTCCTTTTAAAATTTGTAATTTATAAATTTTAACTATAAATAAATACTTTACTTTAAATATATACAGATTACTTATAATCAAAGTTATAATGTATGAACTATTTATTGTAATCAAGCAATAACGAAATCACATGATCTATCAATTAAGAGAAGTACACCATTGTTAGCAGAACTGGTAAACAGGATTGGTAAGTACTCTTTTTTTTTTAATATTACTAATTTTGTAAAGTATCAATTGAAGAGCAAACATCCAAACTGTGTTTTCTCCCCCACCCCACCCCCCAAAAAAGAAGAAAAAAATCAGTGATTTTTCTTTGAACTCAACATAAAATAGTATGTATACATATCTTCCTAGTAATACATCTAAACAAACACTAATTAGGGTTTAATCATTTTTTTAATTTATTAATTTTTTGTGTTTTCTGAAAAATTGTATCCGAAGGAGAAAACATGGTTTGAATGTTTGCTCCTCAAGTTTATTTTCTTAATTATGACTTCATCAGTTTTTATATAAAACAACTGTTTATCATAAAAATAGTGGTGTGCAAAATAAAATTGTAATGTAATATTAGCCTGGCAACCCTGTTAGTGAGTATTTCAACTTTCAATTAAGCAGATTCCACTGATAAGGTTTAAACTGATTTAGTAGTTCAGTGGTAGAACTTAAACTCCTTCCAAACTTTTCTATTGGTCATTGTTCTAGTGATTGACAATTTAGCTGGGTTCCAGAAAACTAGGATTAATTAACATGCAATTTCTAAACACAGTTAACTTAAAAACTTTCATTTTTTTGATTATCACATTATAAAGTGTCTTGCTGTGAAGTAAAGTTTGCATGGGGAAACTTATGATTTATTAGTCACCTATAATTTTTAATAGTGTTATAATTTTCAATAGGATTTTCTTAAATTAAAATTAATTATTTTACATCCTGTCATATATATATAATATATATGTTACCGCTAAAGTGCAGAAATCAGTTAATCTGCAGATTAGCTAGGCAATCTGCACATTAACTAGGGTGATTCGTTAAAGTGAGGAAAATTGTTTCATTTCACAAATTACCTAGGTAATCTGCGAATTACCTAGATAATCTGCACATTACCTACTAGGCACTCGTTAAAGTGAAAATAAGATCTCTGGTGGTATAATTTTACTGCACGCTGTGTTGTATTTGTTTTTATCATTCGGGAAAAGAAAAAAAAAGATTAGTTTGCTTTTCTTTTCTTTCTTTCTTTACTTATTTTAATCTGTATGTGTTTTAATTTTTATGTGTTTTAAAGTTATATTTGTTTTATTTATTTCATCTTTTTTATTCTGTCAATATAAACTTGAAGATGTTATGCATTTTTAATATGAAATATAATATCTTTAATAGCTTACAATAAAGTCTATTTTATAAATGAATGTTTAGAATTGTAATACAGTAACGATTTCTTTTCAAATAAAAATACAGGGGTAGTAGTAGCTTCAAAAAAATTTCAGGACACAATTTTTATAAAATTTCAGGACAATTTCAGGACACACGCACTAAACGTTACCCATTTTCAGAAGATTTCCAGCTATCATTTTACAGAAATTTAACTATATAAATTACATAATGTGGTAAAAATACTTACTTAATAAGTTAAAAATATAATTTATTAAGTACATAAAATACAATTGCACTAAATACAACTTGTTTTCAAAGATATAAAAAAAAAAAAAAAAGAATGAATGAATTTACAAATAGCTATAATGTGTATTGCAGCAGTTTTAATTTCTAATTGCTTTTGTGATATTAAAATTTCATAAAAAACTTAGTACTTTTTATAGTAAAATTTTATATTTATCTATATTAAGTCTATAAACAAAGTTATGTAGTTAAAAAGGATCTTAGAAACTAATGTGATAAGAAAAATTATATATATGTAACAAAAGTTTTAACAAAAATACTTAATGAAAAACTATCAAAACCGAATGAAAAATGGATTCAAAAACTATGTAAACTAGTATGTTGTGGCCACCACAAGACTTTCTTCTATATTTTCCTATATACATATTCAATCAGTAAAAATATAAAAAAAAAAAAAAAAAAAAAATTACGTTTTTTTTTTTGTTAAAAGTAATACATATTCAATCAGTAACAATATTAAAAAAAAAAAAAAAATTTTTGTTTTTTTTTTTTGTTAAAAGTAAAAAAAATCGATAACTTTGTTTTAAATTATCACAGATTTATAGTTCAACCATTCGTTTTAAAGGTATTGACGAGATCTTTCGAAAGATACCCATCTTGAAAATTTACCCCCCCCCCCCCCCCGAGGGGGTACTTCCCCTCCAGGGGGGGACGCGATGACCCACATGCACAGAATTTTTTTCCTAGTTAACTATTACTATTATCAATAACTCATATTAATTTTACACTCTCAAGTTAAAAATAACTCTCATTATGTACATTTATACGAAATTTTGTCCTATACTGCCATGCTAAAAATTTAGAAAAAATGCGATCACAGCACCACCTGTTGAGCTATTGATCCCCAAATGTAATCAGCACCAGTTTATGTCGGGGACCAACTAAATACCAAGTTTGGTTCAATTTCGTTCATTGGTTCGTGAGATACGGTGAAAAATACGAAATTTTGCGATCACAGCGCCACCTGCTGGGCGATTGATCCCCAAATCTAATCAGCACCATGCCCTGTAAGGTTCCAAATATATACCAAGTTTGGTTGAATTTCATTCATTGGTTCGTGAGATACGGTGAAAAATACGAAAATTTGTCCTATACTGCCATGTTAAAATTTACATAAAATGCGATCACAGCGCCACCTGCTGGGCTATTGATCCCCAAATCTAATCAGCACAATGCCCCGCCAGGGTCTAACTATATACCAAGTTTGGTTGAATTTCATTCATTGGTTCGTGAGATACGGTGAAAATAATAAACCACAAACAGACAGATATTTCTTAAAAACTATCCATTCGTGTTCAGGACATCCCAAAACATGTAGATCCGTCAAAAAACGGAGGTCGAAAATTTTCGCGAATCCAATACTTTCTCTATATTACATATAGAAGAAAGTAAAAAAACTTTAGTAAAACAGTCTTCTAAAAATATTATTTTTTTAAAAGTAATTTTTTTTCAACATCAGACTTATTTCGTTTAATCATAGATAATTTTTTTTCAACAGTCTTAAGTGTTGCATTAGCAGTTTCTAACATCATCTGTTCAATTTTAATGGTTTGCATATCATTATTTTTTATCCCACACTGCAATTTTTCTGAGGATTCGTTGCACAAAACATGAGCAGCTTTTTCTTCATCCCTCAAATCATTTTCTTCCGAGCTGAAACTATATTACCGTTTCGATCAACTTTAGACAGCCAGTCAGAGGAAAAATTAGTGATTCTGGGCGTATTAATGCTAAATTAACTAAGCTCCATTAAACAAGCAAAAACCGAAATGAAATACGTTCGAACCCACGATAAACATTATGCGCAGCACGCTTTCATTTCAAACTGCCGAACTCTATATCGCATCGTAGCGGATAGCGGTGCGGTAGCTTCTAAAAAACCCCGGCCCTTCACGTTCCTGTATGTATGAACGCGGCGCGCCATTCAAGTTCTTCCCCCCTCTAAAATACAGCGCGGCGAATTTCCTCCCTCCCCTTCCTCTTCGGGAGTTCGGATTTCGGAACGTCTTGCGTCATCCTCCAGCACACGCTTTCCCCTTGCGAGCACGTATAATGATGCGTTCGTTCCGTCGCCGCTCGCTGTGGTCTTGATGAGATGTTTCCCCACTGTCAGTCCGGCAGCCTTCTGCGCTGAATATCAGTTGAACTGAAATTTCAGGAAATTCAGGACATTAAGTGAAAATTCAGGACATTTCAGGACAATTTTTTTTTTTTTCAGGAATTTCAGGACAACTACGACCCCTGAAAATATTTCACAAAAAAAAAAGTTTTATTAACAACTCATACCAATTTTTAATTAGCTAAAGAAATATTAAATTAGACAAATCAGAAGCATTTTAAGAAGTACTTCAAACAATTAAAACTGCTTTAATAATTTTTAGAACGCATGAAAATTAAAATGACAGTTTTCCAATGCTTTATTAAACTATATTTTGCAGCATACATATATCTGTACAAGTTTAGGAAATATATTAATTTTACAATAAAAAAAGAAAAAAAATTATTAACACATTTTATGTGATAAACTACAACGAAATTATTTGAAAAAGCGAACAAAATTAAAAATAAAAATATAATCATGATATATAAAATATATAAAGGAAACTTGAAATTGAAAGAAACAAAAGAGAAAAATTGTAATGAAATGCTAAAAAATGCATAAAAATTTCATTTTAAGTATTTATTGAATAATGCCATAATATTGAATGCCATATTTTCCAGAGTTAAAAAATAATACATGTGTTCTTTTTTTCAGTAAGTAATAGTAATTTAAATCAATTTTAAAATAAAGTAGTTTTAAAAAGTTGTGGTTTAATAGTTTTATTTCGGGAGAAAATAATTACTGTGCTGTAAATTTAAGATTCATAATTTAAAATGAAGTTTCACGAGAGAGAGCTTTTAATTAAGATTATATTTCATTAATAAAATGCAGACCCTTATCAAACTTATATTGACAGAATTAAAAAAGAGAAGAAATAAACTCAAAACAATTATAACTTACTTGTACTTTAAAATTTGTGTTGGTCATAATAAGAAATTTAATGTCATAGCTTCGATGATTCCACGTTTTGCGCTTACTGTTTATCACAGCGGAGAGGAAGTGGAAGGGATAAAAGTTTCGGTTTGTGTTTGAAGGTCAATCGCGCCACAGACTAATCTGGGATTCGCGTATCGGTATCACATGACTGTTTGACGTCATAGTGAATGTAAAAAACTAAGGCTCGAAACAAACATTTGAACTTTAACGACACAGAAGCCGTTAATCTGCAGATTACCTAGTTAAAATGTGGAAAACTCTTTATTCCGCAATTCAACGGGTCATTTTAGTTAATCTGCAGATTAGCTAGGTAATCTTCAGATTAACGGGTTCCGCGTTTTAACGGTAACATATACACACATTGTCATCATCTGATTTCTAAGCAAATTTGACGAATTAAACACACAACATTAATTCCTTTTCATTCATTAACTATTTTACAGATAATAAATTTCATATGATAAATATTATCAAATTTGTGAATTGTCAAGATGTATCAAATATTGTAACATGTAACCAATGACAATACTTACAGCACAGGAAAAAATATAACTAAAATTGTGCGAAATAAATGCAAAATTAATTATGTGTATCAAATACCACCTTTTTCTTTTTCTTTTTTTAATCCAGATCCCAGTGTTGGGCATAATTGATTAAAAAGTAATTGAATTACAATTATTTTACTGTCAATCAATTAATAAGTAATTGATTACAAATAAATTGAATTACTTATTCAATAACTTGAATTACTTATTCAATTTATTTTTAATCAATTACTTATTAATCAATTAACAGTAAAATAATTGTAATTGTAATTCAATTACTTTTTAATCAATTATGCCCAACACTGCCAAATCCCACAAACAAAGTTACAACAAACACTATACATACCAATAGCAGTAACATTTTAAAACAAAAAAGTGAATTAACATATAAACATAAGCTACACATACTTCATCTTCATGAAGTCTGGCAAAAGGGCTTATTGCTAATGCAAAAGGGACTGATGTTTGTTTTAACATCTCAGCTGTAATAGGCACATTGTATACAGTAGAACGAATAAATCTTGGACTGCAGAGACCTAAGTAGGTAAAAAGAAAGGTTAAGTTATCAAGTAACAAAATTTTTAATAACTGAAAAAAGTCAATTTAACTGCATTTTAATAATAAAGGAAAAATAAATTTTTTTCCTTTAAAAGAAATTTATATTTTTACCTAACTTATGTTTAAATGGTGAAAAATTAAATCTAATCTGCTAAAATAATTCTTTTAAAAAATAATAATTTTTCTTAGCTTTTTTTTTCTTTTGGTAATCATAAGATTTTAAAAGTGGAAGAAGTGATACTTAGTGCAACATTTTTCTCTCCAGAATAACCAAATTAAAAAATAATAAAAATTTGTGCTTTTCAATAGTTTGTGTGTTGATAATAATCATTTAATGCAAAGAATCATTTAATGCAAGAGTCCTCAAAGCAGAATATGTCATAATTTGGAACGTATGTTGCAGAACACACAACTTTATTGCAGAACAATTGCAGGTATTTAGAAATTAGCAAGAAAAAATTATGAATTATGGCCTCAAGAATGGACATTTATTAAAATTCTGTTTTAATAATTGAAACATTTTATCAAAATACTTTTAAAGTAGTTACTTGATTGCATGAGAAATTTTCTATCCAGCCTTGTTTATTTTATTTATTTTTAATTACAAGTTTCAGTAAAAATATCTTTGAATGGTATTTTATAATTATTGTTTTGATATTATACACATCCATATATTATAGCACATCAAATTCTAAAATTTATATTTTTATAAGTATGTCACTAATGTCAGAGTAAATTTGTAAAATGTACATGTGTCCTGCAGAATATTGTTTATCATCTGAAACCTTGCTGCAGAACATTTAAAAGTATTCTGCTACAGGGGAAAGAGTAAATATTAATCTGCTTGTTTTCAATCATAGATATGCACAATATATTAATATCAAGCAAGGAGTTTGGTAAATCAATGATTCTTGTAAAGTGATTCTTATAAAACTTTAATCATATAAATTTTATCAAATAAAACTCACCTAATGTGATCACCTGGGTGGGATTTACAGGTTGATTCAAAATTAGTGTGACCAATTTTAAAAGCAGTAACTATTTATGGTAAATTTTAATCGCTTTACCACCAGTTTTATTTTAAAAGTGAGACGTTTAAACTATTTTTATTAGTGGGAGTAAATTATGGTTCCGATATTAGATCCTCAAACCCGAAGCGAAATTTTAAAGCTTTTTAAGGATGGTTGCTCAAATTCAAATAAAGCATTTAAAAATCAGAAAAGACATTTTTCTAATGGATTACTATCTGAACTTCGAAAGGAAATAAAATTTGGCTGGCAATCAAAAGCTCCAGAAAAAAGATGTAGACGAAAGGAAGTCCTTGGTGAAAAAGAAAAAAAGAAGCTGAAAAGACTTATCGCTGTAGAAAATCCTCTGAATCAAAGAACTTTAGCAAAGAAACTACAAGTATCACAATCGACAATTTGTCATCAGATAAAGAAAATTGGCTATAAAAAAGTGAATAAACCAGTCTGTCATCAAATGCCTGCAAAAGCCATAGAAAAACGAAGAAAACGTTCTTGGCTCCTGTATTTAATGTTACGCTAAGTTAGATACAAAACATGGATAATTCGGATGAAGCACTGTTTCATCGGTCATCCACAACTGGCAAAACAAAGATATAATATATTTCACGCGAAAAGTGTTGCAAAGACATAGCTGTTTTGCAAAAGGCAAGTTGGCTGTCAGGTGTTGTGATATGGATGGGAATGTCCTCTCAATACTTAACAAAACCATTTTTTGTAGAACCAAAGGCTAAAATTGGTGCTAAATACTATCAGAATAAAGTTTTGAAGCACATGATCAAAGAAAGTAAACATCTTTACCCTCAAAGAAAGTTTGTTTTTTACCAAGATTCTTCACCAAGTTATACTGCAAAATCAACTGTAAAATGGCAGAAAGATTTTTTTTTTTTTAAATGTCTTCCTTCTGCGAAATGGCTACCATCATCCCCTGACTGTGATCCTTGTGATTATTTTTTATGAGGATATTTAAAAAAACAATTAAGTAGATGTAAAGTAAGAACACTTTAAGGACTTCAAAAAGCAATCAAAGAGAAAAATACCCCCAAAAAGGGTCGAAAATGCTCTTTTGGCTTGGACTAAACATTTACTTAAAGTGTACTATGTTAAAGGAAACCACATTGAAAATTTCATGTAAATAACTTAACCTAATAAAAATTTCTGATGCCCTGAAATTTTAGCACATCAAAGTTACATAATACTGTACAGGGTAAAAAAAAATATATGATTTTGTTTTAATAAAAAGAAGTAGTGCGGGAGGGGGGGGGGATTATTTGATTAAAAGATGAAATTAATGACAACTTGATAAGAATGGAAATTATTTTAAAATATTTAACCTTAACTTACACTAGGCATTTAAGTTACACTGTATGTATGTTTGAAATAAAATTTGTAAAATTGTTTTTATGTATAAATGTATCAAGTATGAATCTATAAAATGTACTGATAATCCAAACAGCAAACACATGAAAAAAGTGAAATAACAGAATTTAAGTAAATTAACTAAATACTATTAACAAAGATTTTCTTCCCTTTATGCAGATTTAAAATTTTCTACAGAACATTTATCCACAAATACAGTAACAAAGCCTATCTACAAATATATATGAATTTCAAAGAAAAGAAATTGACATAAATAATACAGTGAAGAAAAAACAAAATAAATCATATGCCTACACAAATCAAAGTTAATGCAGATAGCTTGTACAGAAAATTTATACTTTATAAATTTAAAATCAAATGTTTACTAAATAACAATCATTCAGAGACATCTGATTTAAGTTTTTAAGAAAAAAAAAAGTAAAGTCTGGCCAAACGCTTTAGTATGATGGTTAAAACAGGATTTTAATAATAATTTGACATATTTGGATTTTATCAATAATTGGTTCAAAAGTTGTTGTTGCTATTCTCAAGCTATTCTTAGTGTTGATCTGTTAATTTATTTCTTAATTTTGATTTAAGTAAGTTCATACAATGCTGAAATGAAAGTTAACTAACATATACTGAAGCTCCAGAGGCTGACCGGAGCAAATGGTCAGCGCTGTTTGCGAAACGGGAGAGGAGCAGCACAACATTTGGCATGACATCATAAGCCTTCTTCCACTTATGCTCCAGCAGTTGTTTATGGATATATATTTATCTTCCTCCTTGCAGTCTCAGCATTGTGGGTGGGTCTTTTTTTTCTGAATTTATCTAAAATCTTAAAAAATTCAAATGTGGCAAAAGATCATTCAGGATTTCCAAAGTTTGCAAACTAACTTCAATAGGAGTCAAATTCTGGAATTTTTGCAATGATTCATTAGTTTCTAGTGCAGAACTATCTCAAAAATTTTATAAACCACTGACAATACACCTATGAATCAGGAGCGGACTGGGTCCTCTGGAAGGGCGCATACCTTGGATTTTCAGAGAGCGCAAGTCGCTATTAGTTAGTTATATATAACGGAAAAGGGATGGTTCAGGCATTTTACAGATAAATAGTAATATTTTACATAATAATCTGCTAAAGTTGAGTGTTTATTTGCGTCGCATTCCTTTATCCTTCGAGCTATCGGTTCCAAATTTTGTACACACATTATTTAACGGGGGGGGGGGGACAGAATGATGTATTTTTAGTTATTAAATTTCAGTTAGTTTTTTAATTTCTTCTATATTCAATGGAAGAGAGAATTGGATTAGTAAACATTTTCGACTTCTAGTTTTCAATGGATTTACATGTTTTGAGAGGTCCAGAACACGATGTGACAATATTTATAAAATGTATGTGAGTGTGTGTGACAAGAATTTGTGGCGACTGTATCTACTGCTCAGAATTGAATATAAATTTATATGCAGATGCAATAACTCTATGAATGAACTAAAACAATGAACTAAATTACCTTGACGTTAAAATCAAAAGAACTGAAAAAGAAATTAGAGCTACTGTCTTTAGAAATCCCACTTTTAGCCAGGAAATAATAAACTACAATAACAGAACTCCATATAGATATAAAATCAACGCTATACAAGCCTATATAAATCGCATCTGAAGATCTTAAAACAGAAATTAAATATATAAAGAATGTAACCACGCAAACAAACTATCCCAAGAATTTAGTAGATAAACTTTATAAAAAGCGTCTAAAACAATTAAACCATATTCCCAGCTACCAAAAACCACACATAAAATATACTAACGCCATCCCATACAATCAAAGTGCCGCCGTTTAAATAGGAAATATTGCTAGAAAATTAAACGTTAACATCCCAATTAAACCAAACCCCAATATAGATCAAATAATCCGTAACGATAAAGATGAAATTTTCCCTCTCGAAACCGTAGGTGTTTACGAAATCCCATTCCAATACGAAGACAATAGTAAAGGTTACTATATACGAATGACAAAGAGAAAAATTAAAACCCGTATAAAAGAACACCATAATGATATAAAATTCGGAAAATACACCACCACGCTAGCCCAAACAAACAAAAACGGAAATATAGAAATCGATTTTAGTCGCGTTAGGAAAATTTCGAATTACAATAGCAAACAATATGCCTTATTCAAAGAAGCAATTGAAATATTGAATCAACCATTTGCATGCAACCATGAATAATTCAAAACAGGGATAGATGCCAACTGGCGTCACCTACTTGATGGAAGAACGAAGCACAACAGTTCAAAATTTTCACGAAAGAACAACACTGCCGAAGTGACTGGTGCCGATGATGAGGGAGATCCCCCTACCTGAAAGTACTTCACCACTAAAAAATCACCAAGTGGTGAAGCTGAAGTAAGGTTTTTAATTATTATATATGAAAGGATAAAGAGAGGTAAGATTTTAAATTATTATTTTATTATTTTAAATTAATAGTGAATAATAATTTAAAGAAAATCTCATTAGAAACTCTTAACTTGAAATTAATTCTAAAGTTTCCCCTGTAAAGTAAGTTTTATTACAATGCACGATCATAACTCGACAGTCATAAAAGTGAACGAGTTTTAGGATAATAAAGTGCTGAAAAAACGCAACTTGCAGTTTATTGTGATTAGATGATGAATATTAATTAATCCCGGCGATCTGGACCTCAACTAAGCTGTCAATCAGTAAGTTAATAGCCAATGATTAGACGAAAGAGGGGTGAAGTTTCGCGCCAAAAATACTGATATTTAAGAAAAAACGCGCGGGGTTTGAGACCTCTCTTCCTGTGTGTTCTTGCTTGGTAAAATTGTTGTGATATTTAATCTCAGAACATTCTTTTATTAACTTTCGTTTTTCTTGTTCCGGACTTTCTTTTTTTGTTTTTTGCTTCCCGCCAACAGATTGTTTTGGTGCACCTGCCGCATCACGTGACGATGTGTCGCGACTCTCTACGAGTACACTGTAATACTTTTTTCAATCATGTAACTTTTCGTTATTCGGAACTGACGTTCCATTTTCTTATTCTATTTAATCATAATATTTTTCTTTTGTCTAAGATGAATAAATAAAAAGGCAAAACATCTAGGCATTCTTTCATTACGCAGCAACGTGTGAATTATCCTAAATAATAATTGATCTACATATTATGTAAGAATTTCTCAGTCTAATCAACATTGATTATAGGTAAAGAAGTTGCAGCGCTTTAATACAGAAGTCATATAAATATATATCCATGTATTTTTTCATCTAATTCAAGTGTACGATCTGATGATAAATTAAGAGGTTTTTTCTTCATCAATGGAATATACGATTACCTGTGACAACCCAGGTAAGCAAAACTTTATTTAATTATATGACTGTTGTTTTTTACAAAGAATTATTAGTAAGAATTATTTGTTATAAAATATATTTAAAATAACTAATTTGAGGAAACTGCGAACTCATGCATTCATTTATATAGTATTCTATCAATAGATTATGATTCTGAGATTTTGAATTGAAAATTTAGATTTATTCTTAACAAAAGTTTTTTCATTGCACATTGGAAGAAATTGCTACATTTAAAATAATAAAATAAAAAATGAAAATGTAAGCGAAAATATTTGTTTTTGTTTCTTCAAAACTGAAGTGACACTAAATCGAAAGTATTGAAAAGTACTTATTTTATGAAAACTATTTAATTTTATTTTCTTCTTCAAGTACTATTTATCCAAACTGTGTTAATTTAAAATATTAAATGAATATTTACGAATTGAACAAATATTAACAAAACTATTACAAAAATTTTGTTTAAGTATGTCAGCAACAAAAGATATACAAATCGAACCGCTGAACTCCACAAATTATAATGTGTGGAAGTTTCGTATCGAAATGTACTTGCAAAAAGAGGATCTTTTTACAGTCATTACTGACGATCCTCCCAACCCAATAACCGATCAGTGGCGTTCAAAAAATAGAAAAGCCAGAGCTATTATCAATCTTCTTATTGATAATGAACAAATAGTGTACGTTATGAATCTAGATACAGCACGAGAGTGCTGGAATGCTCTGCGCCAAGTCCACGAAAGATCATCGCTTTCCAGTAAGCTTTTCTTACTTAGGAAACTTTATTCCATAAAATTAATTGAAGGTGGTGATGTTAACCAACATATAGCTGATATATATAAAACACGCGACAGACTCACCGCCATAGGTGAAGTCATAGATGAATCGCACCTAGCTGCATTAATGCTATGCTCACTCCCTCCTTCGTATGACGTTCTCATAACAAGTCTCGAATCGAGAGACGAAGCCCAATTGACACCTGAATACATACGAAACAAATTAGCTGATGAATATGCCAAAAGGCTTGAAAACAAAACTATTCAAAATTCAGCGTTAAAAGTCCAATACCATAACAAATCGGAGAAATTCTGCAAATACTGCAGGAAAAGCAATCATAATATAGAAGATTGCTATAAGTTAAAAAATAAAAATAATTCTGCTGTTAAAAGTCACAGTAAAAATTTCAACAAAAAACCCAACTTCAGATCCAACATATGCTCTCAGAACAATGAGAAGCCAGATAGCGCTCAAATTGCAGAGGGGAGCAATAAACCAAAAGCTGATAAATTGTATTCTTTTTATGTTGGAGATAAAACTGTAAATTGGGTGGTTGATTCAGGGTCGTCTTCACATATCTGCAATGATAAACTAAAATTTCGCGAACTTAAAAATAACGTTTCTAACGTCACTATCGCGAACGGCACGCAACTAAAATCTTTGGGTTCCGGTACTGTGGATTTGTATACCGTAAATTCGGAAAACACACAGAACAAAATAACACTTAAAAATGTTCTTTATGTCCCTGAAATAGAAACTAATTTAATTTCTATAAAAAGAGCAACAGAGAATGGCTGTATCGCTATATTTGATGATAAAACCTGTAAAATCGTAAATCAGGGTAATACATGCATTGAGGGATATGTGAAAAATAACTTATATGAATGTCAATTAAATTATTCTGAAAACAAACACACAGCGAACATTGTAATACAAACTTGTGATAACGAAAATTGCATAAACAAGTGGCATGTGAAACTTGGCCACAGAAACACTAACCACATTAAAGATTTAGTTAACAAGGACATGGCTGTGGGTATAAAATTAAATGATTGAAAACATAATACTGAATGTAAAACATGCATAATGTCAAAATTAACTGATTCACCTTACCCCAAAGCTGCACAATTTAGAGCCTCCGTACCACTCGAACTGGTCCACACAGACTTATGTGGCCCTATGAAAACCCCCACTGTAGGTGGAAAATATTACTTTCTTACATTTATAGACGACTACAGTCGTTATACTATTATATATTTGCTAAGAAATAAGTTTGAGGTATTTTCTAAGTTAAAGGAATATGTGGCTATGACCGCAAACAAATTTGGCCGAAAAGTGCAAGCAATTCGCTCCGATAACGGGGGTGAATACACTAGTATGGAAGTAAATGAATTTTTGAATAAAGAAGGAATTGAGCACCAGTTTACCGTTCCTTACTCTAGTGCTCAGAACGGCGTGGCAGAACGTAAAAATCGTACTCTGACCGAAATGGCTCGGTGTCTGCTTAAAGACAGTAATTTACCGAATTCCTTTTGGGGGGAAGCCGTAAATACTGCAAATTACATACAAAATAGGCTCCCGACCTCCTCATGCGACTCAACTCCTTACGAAAAATGGACCGGCCGTAAACCCGATTTATCAAATATAAAAACATTCGGATGTCGCGCATACGCATATGTACATAAAATACATAGGGGAAAACTGGATAGCACCGCTCAAGAAGGAATCTTTGTGGGATATGATAATCGTAGCAAAGGCTACAGAATTTGCACAAATAATAAAAATGTAATAATTAGCAGAACTGTAAAATTCTTGGAGGATGAAAATAGAGAATCCCACAATAATGAAACATCACAAATCAAGAATGAAAATTCAAATGATGAAATTCCGGTGTCCAAACTACCAATATTAAATACTGATATAGATATGTTGTCCAGGGCGAAGAAAATAAAATATGTAAGTTAAAGAAAGCGATATATGGCTTGAAACAAGCCGCTAGAGCGTGGAATTTGAAAATTAATGAAACATTGTGTAAATTAGGATTTAAACAAAGTCAACATGACAAGTGTTTATATATCCGTAACAAAGATAACACAGAAACTTACATTCTTGTGTATGTTGATGACCTACTTATAGCTGGTAAAAATCACAATATTGACATACTAATTAATCAACTTAGGGAAGAATATCCATTAACCGACCTTGGGGAAGCCAAATATTACCTCGGAATAAATATAGAAAGACCTTGTAGAGGGGTAATTACGCTTGATCAAAATAATAAAATACGAGACATTGTAACCAAATTTGGGCTAGATAACGCACGGCCCTCTGACACACCGATGGAACCAGGGTATATAAAATTAACTGATAATGACAATCTCTTACCAAACAACACAATGTACAGACAGGCTATAGGCGCGTTACTTTACATTTCTACAGTATCGCGACCTGATATAAGTGTTGCCGTTGTCATCTTAAGCCGTAGAAACGAAAATCCTAGAGCGAAAGACTGGGAGGCAGTTAAAAGGGTTATTAGATATTTGAAAAATACCCAAGATATTAAATTAAAACTTTGTAACTCTGGTGAACCTGTTCTTAGAGCATATTCGGATTCGGATTGGGCCAATGATCCAAATGATAGAAAGTCCATCTCTGGAAATTTATTTAAGATAGGAAAAAATCCAATATTTTGGACTTCGAAGAAACAGTCCTGTGTGTCCATGTCTTCAGCAGAGGCTGAGTACGTCGCAGCTGCGAGTGCTGCACTTGAAATACAGTGGCTCAACAAACTACTGGATGATTTAAATTTGCCGCAACAATGTCCTATAGTGTTGTACCAGGACAACCAATCTACCATCAAGATTGCTGAAAACGATAAGTTCCAGTCCAAAACAAAACACTTACAGCTGAGATATCATCTTCTGCGAAACCTAATACAAGAAGGCCTAATCAAGCTTCAATACAAACCTACCAAAGAAATGACCGCCGATACCCTAACAAAAGCTCTGCCAAAAACTGATTTTAATAGACATAGAAATGCATTAATGAACAATTGAAAAATTTCTGAGCTTAAGAGGGGGTGTTGTGATATTTAATCTCAGAACATTCTTTTATTAACTTTCGTTTTTCTTGTTCCGGACTTTCTTTTTTTGTTTTTTGCTTCCCGCCAACAGATTGTTTTGGTGCACCTGCCGCATCACGTGACGATGTGTCGCGACTCTCTACGAGTACACTGTAATACTTTTTTCAATCATGTAACTTTTCGTTATTCGGAACTGACGTTCCATTTTCTTATTCTATTTAATCATAATATTTTTCTTTTGTCTAAGATGAATAAATAAAAAGGCAAAACATCTAGGCATTCTTTCATTACGCAGCAACGTGTGAATTATCCTAAATAATAATTGATCTACATATTATGTAAGAATTTCTCAGTCTAATCAACATTGATTATAGGTAAAGAAGTTGCAGCGCTTTAATACAGAAGTCATATAAATATATATCCATGTATTTTTTCATCTAATTCAAGTGTACGATCTGATGATAAATTAAGAGGTTTTTTCTTCATCAATGGAATATACGATTACCTGTGACAACCCAGGTAAGCAAAACTTTATTTAATTATATGACTGTTGTTTTTTACAAAGAATTATTAGTAAGAATTATTTGTTATAAAATATATTTAAAATAACTAATTTGAGGAAACTGCGAACTCATGCATTCATTTATATAGTATTCTACCAATACAAATCACGTCAAAATAACGGCCCCGGGAGGTAACGCGATGTAATCGCGGGCTGCCGTCGTTCTCGGCTCCGGTGCACTCAATTCCACCTGCTCAGAACTAAATCATGGACCATAACCTGTAAGATGTTCAAGATGGGTCAATAAACGACTGTCTATACTCCTTGTACTCGTTACTGAGTGAAAGCCTTTCATTAGAGATATTATGTGATACAGAGTAAAAAGAATACGTCACATATATATGAATTTATAGCTTCATTAACAAGGAAACTTAAATATCATTCTGTGTCTTGCCTATTAGGTAGTGTGTGCAAGATTTGGAACCGATATCTCAATGGATAAAGGAATGCGGAGAGAACAAACGCACAACTTCAGAAATTTAAGCGAGAATGAGAGCGCCGATTTCTAATTTGGCAGGGTGTGCTAAACGGGCTAGTGCTGAATGTGTTGTTAGTTTCAATTCAGTTATTTCGCTTAATTATACTAGGCCATTTCCGAAATTCCTTTGTATTTCCGATTTTAATTAGTTCAATCACTCACCCCAATCTTCTGTTAAAATTTGTCTTATTTCCATATTTCCAATAATGCTGTTTATAAAAATTTCGTTTGATTGATGCCACGGGTTCGACACTCAGATGTAAACTCTTGTGCACTTCACCATTCTTTACTTATGGGATAGAAATCGTGCTAAGTTTAAAGGCATATCTTTAAAGCCTGTGTACTACCCCATCCCCCCCTCCGCCTCAAAATCTCTTTTCGGGGCGACCCCACGCACTAAATAAGCAATGTTTCCTTTCTTAGTTATGCATTTTCATGGAATAACGTATGCATTACGGTTGTTTTCACAAAGGCGCGGATTTGCCCCTCATATGCAATGATAAATCCCCCCCCCACCCCCACTCCAAAAAAAAAAATATATATATATATTTTTTTTTTTTTTCTTTGTGCACTACGATTCTTTGAACGATTGTGTTTAATTGATCATAGTTAATCGATCGAGTATTTGATTTCTGAAAAATTGCCACTTCCCAAAAAGTACTACTTTACCTATGTATAAATCCAAACATAGTTTTCCGCCAACAACGAAAATTGAGTTATTAAAATGCATAAAATTAAAAATTTTTACAAAGCGTAAAACAAACAAACTCTGTTTCTTTATATATATGGAAAGATTTCTACTGTACAGTATATATTTTGTATTTATAGCCACGGTAGCCAAGTCGATAGAGCACCGAGCTTGTAATTGGAAGATTGCAGGTTCGGTACTCGAGCCGGTCAATGACCGTTGGGTACACTAATGGTGGCTGGTGCACGTAAAATCTGTCGTGGCCGCAGTGTCCTCCACGTTCCCATCAAAATTATATCTCTGGGGATTACCGAAGCGGGGGAGCCATCCTCTTCGTGTAGGATTAAAATTGTGATGGCATGTCTCCGGACCACCTCTAGGGGATGAGTTCCAGACCACTGCGCAGCATCGTAAAACTCAATCCATCAAACATTTTCCATTTACCTTTGAAAAATAACACAAGATGAAATCTTTCCTGTAGTTTTCTTAAACGAAAAATTAACAATATTATTAGGCTAATAAAGTGAAATTGTTTTAAATCACGCACTGAAACAATGAGATTAGACAACTATAAAGGAATCGTGTGCATGGATCCTGCGGAAGCCAGAGGTAGGGGTCATTCCAGCCATACATACGCCACGGGAAACAGGCAAATAACCAATAACGACTTTTGAATTCGTCACTCTCCTCCATTTATTTCTATCACAAACTCTCTATTCCAATAAATGGCAACTCTGATCTCCCTAAACTATTTTTTTTTATATTAAAAATGACAAATTCTGGCATTAAGAGCAACAATAAAACAGATGTCATGGCTTTGTTTATTTTCTGCATTAAAAAAAAAAATAATAATAATAATTAATTGAAAAGGGAAACTCAGTAATACAAAGAGGGTGCTGACTAATCCATTCATTTCTACAAGTCCCGTCGTGTTACCCATATTTCTATTGACTTCATAAAATAATGTCTTTATTATTTGTACAAACATTTTCTTGTATCATTAATTGTAAGACTAAGAGGGCATTTACTTGGCAATAGGTTAGCACATGGGGTATAACCAGGGCGCATTGAACACTCATTCATCTTCACCTAAAGCGCAAAAAAAATCTAAAAAAAAAAAAAAAAAAATCAATAAAAAATTTCCCATGAGGGCGCACCAGCCTATTGCCTACGAGGGCGCATCGGCCCGAAGGCCGGTGGGCCGGCGGCCCAGTCCGCCCCTGCTATGAATTCAAATTCCATTCAGACTTCGAGATTTCCAGTAGCTCCTGATTTAGAATCTGCTCTGTAGTGTATTTAACAATGTTTATTTGATTTCTAGAATAATAATGACTATTTCCTTGGATTGTTTCGAGAATATTCATTGATTATTGGTTTTTGTGGCACAAAAAAAGTTTTATTCAACTGTTTCCTGAATATTCATTAAATAAAGTGCATTCATCAACTAGAACCTTCTTATGTCTTTAAGAATTAATTTTTACATGCAGAAATGTCAACGACTTTCATAACAACATTACAGGCTTTAGCTGCAGGCTGAATATTCATTACATAAAAGGCATTCACCAACTAGAACCTGCTTATGTCTTTCAGAATTACTTTCTACATGCAAAAATGTCGACAACATTTGTAACAGTATCATTGTGGGCCAGCAGAATTTTTTCTGTCAATTTTCGACAATTATTTAGGCATTAGAAAATAATCTGCAGCACTATACATAAAAAAGGCTTGCGAGAATCAGTAAGTGTATTTCTGTCAGAAGTTTGCATTTATTTAATACTAGTTGCTTCGCTAGTTGCTGTAATTAAATGAGTCTTCAAAAAAATTTTATCACTGTTTTTTTAATTATTATTTTATAAAAAGAAAAAAAAAAATCCTTTACAATCATTCTTAACCTCATTTCACATACTCGCGGCTTACCATAGCATCTTTCCTGAGCACTTCAATTTGGATATTTATCGGACAACTAAAGCTGCTTTTATTCAAGAAATACAACGATGGCTGTACCTTAGCATTTATTAAACATTTCAGTTTTGGCACCATGTATTTTACAGCTCTCTTTCTACTATATTACCATTTGATTCTGACTAACACAATAAATAAAAAAAAAAAAAAAAAAGAGAAAATATTCCTTTCAAATAAATTAATTATATAAGCAAAATAATAATAATAATAAAATGTATTTTAATTAAACTTAAACTTTAATCAGGTTAATCCTTTCTACTATATTAATAGTTTTTTTCAATAAATACATAAAAACAATTAAAGACTTCCTTTTCAAATGAATTAAATGAAAAATAATCTGGTGTGTCATTCACACAACTTTTTTGGTGTCATTTACATGACTCTTACCCTGCATTTCAATACAATAAAGACAGATTGCAGATTAAGTTGTAAGATCAATAAGGTAATAAAAATCAATGTATTTTAAAAATAATGTAAAATAAGTTTAGGAACAGTTTTATTTCACATATAATTCTGAATCCCTCATTCACCCATCCCCCCCGTTCAATTATAATGCCTACATTAATGGATCATCATTATTATACATATATATATATATCTATAATAATAAAAGAAGATGTCTGTCTCTGTCTGTCTGTCTGTCTGAGCATCTATACGTTCAGCCCCTACTGAACACAGAACTACAAAATTTGACATACGGGTGCTCAGAAGCCTGCCCGAGGGGATAGTCAAAACAGAATTTAAAAATTTTAATTAGTTGCGGAGATATTAATTAAAATGTAGACCTATGTCTTAATCAAAAAGCGATCTCAATGACTCAGAATTCACCGAGATTGCATAAAAGTAGATATTTTAACGGAGTTAAAAGCAGAAAAAATGGAAAATAAATTAGAAATATTAGTCCGGTCATTACGAATTTGGTACCAAATGAAAGGGGAATTTTTTCCGAATCTAAGAGTGCAAGCGGCTTATCGATACGTCAATTAGATTTTTTAAAATTAACTAAACTATGAAATTTTGTTGGCAACAGGCAGACGATTTTCTAAGCGGTCTCGATCGGAAACAAAACACATACGAGACAACTGTCTGTGATGTCTGTGATGAAAACGGAAATGGTTGTAATCAATTAAGATATCATGTGTTTTATACTGGGGGGAAAAATTGCAATTTTCAATTTTTTTCAAATTTTCATTCACGTTACATTTGAATTAATATTCGGCCTAGACAGCATATTATAAAGCTACTGTTCAATTTTCATGAAAATATATGAATAATTAAAAAAATGACATATTTATTGGAAAAAGATTGTCTTCTTTTATTTTTTTGCAGTAGTCGAAATTTCGTAGTATGTAGTTTTAATGCCCGATAATTCGATTGTGAATATTTTTGAAAGAGTACGATTATTAGGGAGGGCTTGAGGGACAGGGAAAAAAGGCAAAAAAAAAAAAAAGAGTTGCAGCGTTTGAAATTGGTTGGCATATTAAGATTTTAAGGCAAGGTATTTGGTTTTCTTTTTTATCCCAGCTTCTAATTAAAATAATTTCATAAGTAATACATCATTTGAAAGCTTTGTTGATTTGGAATTGAACAGTAGATTACAGAAATTTCTACCGCCAGATGGCGCTGAAATATTTTAAAATTTCAATATTTCAAATTCTAATTATGATTATATAATTTTTAATACATCATTCGAAAGATATTTTAAAGTTCTTTTATATTATCGAAAGTATTATTCGAGATTTTACCCGATTTACACGTTTTAAGGTTTCCTTTTTAGGTTTTCTTTTGTATCTCAGCTACTAATTAAAATATTTTCATAAGTAATACATCATTTGAAAGCTTTGTTGATTTGGAATTGAACAATATATTACAGAAATTTCTACCACCAGATGGCGCTGCTATATTTTGAAATTTCAATATTTCAAATTCCAATGAGCGAGGAAGGTGTTGTAAGTTCTAAAACGGGGATAAGGCGCCGCAGGCGCCACCGAGCGGGACTTAGCTAAAGTTAGAAATTTGAAATATCAGCGCCGAAGGCGCTACTGCACGGGAGTTTACTGCGATTTAGATAAGCTATTTTCACGATATATCAATAAGCTGTTATTAGACCTGATACGGGAAAAAAGCGCCGCAGGCGCCACCGAGCGGGAGGTTCGTAAAGTCTGATTTTTCAGGGATCGCGAACCAGCTGGTCGCCGAAGGCGGCTAGTATATATATATATATATATATATATATATATCAAGGCCATAATTAATTTGCATCCAAACTTGCCAATCTTAATCAAACTTTTCAAGTGGCAACCTAATATGAATCTCCAAATATCAAATTTGAATTCCCTGTAATAATTTGATTTTAAATTATGCTGATAACAAATACAAATAGAGATCAACTGCTAAAAATTAGACTTTCACATTCATGGCGCCTCAGAACGTGATACTATGGAGAACTAAAAAATACTTTATTTATAGTTGGTATAAAAAATTAATCATCCTTCCAGAGCTGTGTTCGTTGACATAATAAAATGTACTACCGCACTTCCATCAATTACATTCAATAGAACAGAACATTTAGCTTAATTTTGGGTGTCCCTGTATATTGTCTATAAACTACATGCACATTACATAGTGCACTTAAATTTACTTTTATATGAAAAAATATATGGAAATATATTTCCAGCTCTTTCCAAATATAGTCTCAACCTATCCAAATACTTTGGGTAATCCTTTCAATGATTACCTGTTTGATCCCCCGATTGTTAGTGTGGAGAAGGGGGAGGATCACAAAAAATATGAGTGAGAGATATTGAACAATTCTACTTCAATACAGGTTCTAGAATCTAATATAGTAAATTGAAAAAGTTGTGGATGGAGAAAAATTGGAAATCCCAATACTTTTGTAGAACAATGTTTGCTGTTCATTAGCAGGAGGAGGGGAAAGGGGGGGGGGGGGAGAGATATTGGACAATGTTATGCCTTTATAAGTTCTGGAATCTAATTAAATAAGATTTTAAGAAAATATTGACATTTATGCTGTGGATGAATAAAGATGGGAAATCACAATGATTCTGCAAGATGTCTAATCGCCGATTGTTAGCGAAGAGGAGGAGGGGTAGGGGTAAAATAATTGCGTAAGTGGAAAATATTGGATAATTCTACCTCTTTGTAGGTTCTAGAATCTAATAAAGTGTGTTTAAAATGAACATTGTCATTTATGATGTGGATGGAGAAAGATTGGAAATTGCAATATTTCCAATCAAAATCGGGAAACTTGAAATTTCTACACAATACTGTTTTGAAAATAATCTGCAGACTGAAAAAAAAATCTGTGGCGTACGTATCATATCTCACATTTTCTGCTATGGGGATTGTGGGCTCTATCTACGAGCTGAATATTCAGTAAATAAAGTACATTCTTTGACTAGAACCTGCTTATGTTTTTCAGAATTACTTTCTACATGCAAAAATGTCGACAACTTTCATAACAGTATCTTTATGGGCTCTATCTACGAGCTGAATATTCAGTAAATAAAGTGCATTATTCGTCAACTAGAACCTGCTTATGTACTTTCTACATGCAAAAATGTTGACAACTTTCATAACAATATCATTACGGACTATCAATAGCTTCTTTTAAAATCTCTGTGATGGTAGGTAGTATATAATGGCTAAAACCTTCGTATTTTTGTCATTATGAATATAATTTTCATAAATATCTCCAAAACAGAAAGTCACAGAAAGACCAAAAGGGGAGTGCACAACTAGATATTATAACAAACCTATGTACCAATTTGCAACATTTTACGTCTAATGGTATTTGAGTTATGCGAGATATACACACACATACGTATATACAGACGTCATGAAAATTCGTGTAAAATTGTCAATATCTCAGAAAAGGCGAGCTCATGTCAAGATCAAAGTTGCAGGTGTATAACTAGACATCATGACAGTTAGAAATATAAATTTGCAACATTTTATGATCATTCATTTTTTAACTATTTGAGAACAAAAATCCATTTCGCAAATCGGGATTAAAATACTTCCTTATATTTTCTACAAAGAAGTAAAAATGACAGAACTTTTAGATTAATTAAGCAAACTTAGTTCTATTATACTTTGATTGTAGTTAGAAAATGCATAAAATTAACCTTGGACATATTTGTATGAGACCTGGGAGGATTGGAAACCAATCAGAATCAAGGATTTCAGAAACAAAAAGAAAAATCATAAATAATCTGAGTATTTTTTTCACAGATATTAGTTATTAAACATCTTTCATGCCCATCTGAATCTGAGATTACGGTGGTGCTGAGAGATCATCGGCATTCTGTTACCTTCCTGGCCAATGACTTAACTGAAATAAAGATGCTTTCACTGCCAAAATAGATTTTATTCTGTCCATTGACTGTATTTCATTCATACACTACTATATACATATATATACCAATTTATTCATAATCATGCATTAATAAAGAAATTTTCCTGATTTTTTTTTTTTTTAAGTTTTGCAATGTAGAAATGCCAATAGAACATAGATGATGGATTTAGTGAAGTTCTTGTTAACTCTGAACAATTTGATAAAGAAATGTTACTGAAAAGTTTGAAAGCTCTCCAATCGTATGAAAATGAGTTAGTTAGAATTAATCAAATTTGGTTAAATAATACTCTTCACCAAGTGAGAAAATATAAAAATTAAGGGAACATACAACCCTTAGAACAAAAAAAGACTAATTAAATCGATATATTTTGAAGTAAATTATTGTTAACTAATCTTCATTGGGCATGTCTAATTGTTACCTATAAGCTTATTATGCATTTTGGAATGTAATTTAAATTCTGTGGTGAATTATTTAATAATTTATGTGTTAATTAGGGATGAAACGGATATCCGGTAACTATCCGGTATCCGGCCTATCCGGCTGAGTTTTAAATATCCGGCGGGGTACCGGATATCAGCACACCGGATACGGATATCCGGCAATTTCAAGCCGGATATCCGAAGGAGAAAATTCAAGCTTAAACTCCCATCAGATAAAAATTTTGCGACAATTTTTTAATTTTTTTTAGATCAGTTGTAGCTTGTAAAAGTTTTTTTTTTTTTTTTTTTTTAAGTTGGCTTCTGCGAAAATCGATTTTGGACTCATTAGCAAACAAATTTAGCCAAAAGTAACATCAGGTCTAAGAAATATAGAAGCCCTATTTTAATTTTGTACAGAGTTAGCTAGGTTTTTCTTCCAGAGTGATCTATAACATTCCCCCTAATCTTCCCCATAACAATAAAAAGAGCTGTTCATTGTTGTTCCTGAACAAATGATATTTATTCTCTGCAGTTGCAGTGTATATATAACTCTGTTTTCATGTCTTTTGCTAATATGTTGTTAGATTGTTTAGTAATATTGTTAGTCTTGGATGTTAAAGTTGTTAGATTGTTTCGAGAATGAGTCAAATAATGTGCATTTATTGACTAGAACCTGTTTATTTACAATCCAGTTTTCCATACATAATAAAGCTGTTGTTTTTGTGACCATATATTTATACTAGCAGAAACCTGGCATTACTTGCGCCATCTATCTATTCGATTTGGATTTTTAAAAAAACCCTCCAATTTATATAAATTTGCATTTTTAATGGAATATCTTACTAAAGCACCTGAATTTAGAATTCCCTGTTGCGTTGTATAGATATATCCCAAAAAATTAAAATTACTTCAAATAAAAGTACATATTTAAGTTTTCAGAAAGTCTGTACTTTCACTTTCATATTGTTCATAAGAAAAAAAAAAAAAATCAGTTATTTAAAGTTTTTGATTTTGTACTGCAGAAAAACTTCGCTTACTTAAAGAATTTTAATAACTAATGTAAAATTTTCTTTCTTATCTGTACAGAATATAAAAATATAAAATAAGTAAAAAGTATAAATTCATTTTGGATTATTACTTTCTTTTGTATTAAATAGAAGGAAATATTGGATTCGTGAAAATTTTCAACTTCCTGTTTTCGGTGGATTTACGAACTTTGAGGGAACCAAAACACAATTTGACCATTTTTGGAAAATGTCTACCTGACAAAAATTTTGTGCAGTTCAAGAGTTAATGCACAGAATTTCATATAAATTTATACATAGTTGCATCTTACCCCCAAAAAAAAAAGTGCCCATCAACTTTTGGTGCAAATCACTCAACAGATGGCGCTGCTATACTGTGATTTCTCCCATTTAAAGGAAGACTATATCTCAGCTTATACTGTGTATAATTAAAAAAATAAACTAAGTGTGTCACAGGGAGCGCTATTTATTATGAAACATGTTAATTCAATTTCTGTGCATAACGGCCAATAGGTGATGCTGCTATGCTGCAATTTTCCCGTGAATGGAGAAGTTATATCTCAGATTCATTCGTGTATAATTGCTAAAAATTTAGTATGGGAAAGAGTCATTTTTATAAAACATCATGTTGATTCAATTTTGGTGCATATTGGTCGATAGGTGGCTATATTATGTTGCAATTTACTCTGTGAATAGGAAGGCTAAATCTCAACATCTATAAAATTTAAGAGATAAACAAGATAAAAATAATATGAGAATAAAAGTTGGCTTAATTTGGGTGTATATCGACCAACAGGTGGCGCAGCTGTTCCTCACCACCTGTGATTCTCCACATGGCTACATCTCAAAATTTGTTGATTAAAATTGCACTAAACTCAATATTTAAAATTTTTATTCTAAGCAGCTATGATTATGTTTCTCTGCATGTTAAACAGCAAGTAGCATTATTATATAGAGAGATATAGAAGAAAGTTTTGTGATGGCCATAACATACTAGTTTGAAGCTTTTAGTTTATTTATTTATTTATTTTTTTTTTTTTCTTCTTTCTTTTATGTTTTCTTATAAATGTCTCAAAAGAAAGTATTGGATTCATAAAAATTTTCAACTTCTGGTTTTTGATGGATTTACACATTTTAAGAAGTCCAGAACCTGGTTTGACCAATTTTTAAAAAATGTCTGTGTGTGTGGAACAAAAATTCTGTTCAACTGTACCTCCGGAACTACTGCGTACTACAATTACATATAAATTTATGCGTAGTTGCACCATGACATAAATCAGTGCCTACCAACTTTTGGTGCAAATGGCTCAACAGGTGGTGCCGCCATACTGCGATTTCTGCAACTTAGAGGAAGGCTATATCTCAGAAACTACTGCACAGAATTTCATATAAATATATATGTACATGTAACTTGGCATATATTAGTGCCTATCAAATTTTGGTGCCAATCGCTCTACATGTGGTGCTGTTATACAGTGCTTTCTGCAATTTAGGGAAGGCTATATTTTAGGTTCTATTTCATGTACTACACATGTTCTATTTCATGTACTACACAAAACTTCATGTTGGAAAGTCATGAGAAATTGTGCTGGTTCATTTTGGGTGCATGTTGGCCAGTAGGTGGCTCTGCAATACAGAAATTTCCCCCCAAAAGGGGAAGGCTATATCTCTTATTCTATTGTGTATAATAGCATAGAACTTGGTATGTGAGAGAACCAGCCATTGTGAAACACTATTGCGATTTATTTTAGGTGTATATCGGCCAACAGGTGGCAATACTGCACTACAATTTACCCAATGAACAGGCTAAGTTAATCCCAACTTCTATGACATATGTGCATGAAACTTGATATATAAGACAACCATTATGAAAGCAAATGTTGACCTTATTTATGTGTATATCAGCCGGCAGGTGGAGCTTCTATTATGATTTTCCACAAGCGTATATCTCAGCATCTGTTGATTAAAATTACATGAACTCCTTTTGTAAAATATTTATTGTGAGAAGCTATGGTTAAACTTTTATATGATTTAAACCGTAAGTGGCGCTGTTATATAGAATTATGTAGAAGAAAGTTTTGTGATGGCCACAACATATTACTTTTCATGTGAAAACAACCCTTCAACTGTGATTATATTAGTAAAATAATTTATTTCATTTTTTTAATAATAGTATTGTAAAAAATATGTAAATAATAAGTTTTAGTTTTATAATTCTGAACAAAACCTATCTTTTTGTGATAGTGCTTTTCACCAAAAATTGCAAGTCTAGGAATGAGTATGTTAGGCTTAAAATTTTATTCTTCATGGCAATATTGGACAAATAAATAGAATATTAAATAAATATGTTTAAATAAATTATATTTAAAATGTTTTTTAAAGAATAGTTTATGAAATATGTTTATATTTTATTGTTTTAAAATAAAGAAAAAGAAAAGAAATATACAACAAAACAAAAACAAAACTAATGCCGGATATCCGACGGATATCCGGTCCGGATATCCGTATCCGGCAGGCAGAAGAGCTCCGGATATCCGATATCCGGTATCCGGCAAAATCATTATCCGTTTCATCCCTAGTGTTAATAATAAATGTGTTTTTTTCACCTTGCGCACAGGATATCTCTGAAACTATTTAATATTTTTTCTTGAAATTTTCACAGATTATGTAGCATATTAGATCCTTCAAATTGAACCTAAATTTGTTCAAATTTAGGTTAAAAATATATTTAAAAAAAAAGTTTAAAGATCATAAAGTTTAAGTATCATAAAATTTAAAGTTTAAGTACCACCTGTATGAAAAATAGGGGAGGATACAAATTTAAGTTCAGTTTGAAGGATCCGATGTTACATAATCTGTGAAAATTTCAAGAAAAAATATTAAATAGTTCCAGAGATATCCTGCGCGCAAGGTGGAAAAAAAAAACACATTTATTATTAACACACAAATTATTAAATAATTCACCACAGAATTTAAAATATATTCCAAAATACATAATAAACTTATAGGTAACAATTAGACATGCCCAATGAAGCTTAGTTAACAATAATTTACTTAAAAAAGACTATAATTAAATCTATGTTTTTTGAAGTTCTAAGGGTCGTATGTCCCCTTAACCCCACAATAACAGAGACATTCTGTCATTCTCAAGTAAACACTTTTTTTTTCAATTGTAAGTACCTACTGCATAGTACATCCGATTCTTTCTAAAACATACATTAAATAATGACCCCCCCCCCCTTCCTCTCCTTGTGTGTATGTGCACATGCATGTGCACTATTGTAAATTTCTTACTTTTTAATAAAATTTTCCTAATTTATATCAATATATTATAATTATTTTGATTTGATTGGCAATAAATTTGAGAGCAAATAATTAAAATCATAAATAAAAAATTACCTTCATCAATTACTGTAAAATTGGTAGTTACTAAAGGAGGAACTACACCTCTTTGGGCTGTAGAAAATTCAGTACTTCGTAACTTTCGATCATCTTCGATAACTTGTATCTAAAAATTATTTAAAAAATAAATATGGGGATCACGAAATATATTTTAAAAATTGCCTAAATGTAAAATAAACATCAAATATTACATGCCATAATAAATTTTAAGTATTATAGATATAGAATTACTTTATTTACATTTGTTTTAAATTATAATTATGCAAATAATTTTATTAAATTTATTATTAAGAATTAAAATATGTAACATAAAACTGAAAAAAAAAAAAAAAAAAAAAATTCATCCTGACTTTTAAAATGCAAGTGAAAATTTTGCTCAAATCTTAATCCAGAAGACAATTTAAAAAGAATAGTATTTTTTTCCTCTCTCCTTTTCCTTGAACATCTCAGGTAAAAAAAAAAAAAAAAAAAGATTTACTAGGTAAACCTTGAGCATTCCAGTTAATCTTAATATTAAAAAATAATAATAATAAATATTTATCAAGTGTAACATGTTGGAGAGCTAGAAAGACATGTCAAAAGTTAAGACTATGCCTAATGCTGCAAAAGGTCTTTATTGTTGGTTGCAGCAGCACAAAGTGAGTGAATAGTTATTGCAAAGGTAATCAAATGGCAATAGAAGACATACAGCTAGTAAGACAATTTCAACAGCATGTGATTACTTTGTGTCAGATGCTGTAGTAGATTATTAAAAATACAACAGCTGCATTTAAATCTTTAAAGTTTTAAAAGGATATATTATGTAAAAACAATGCCATAAAATTTATAACAATATTCAGCTTGTAAGAATTTGCATACTGATCTTTTATTACGATTTGATAAGAGTTACAATTCAACTGAGGCTGAGATTACTTAAATCTAAAATTAGTAAACTGAGCTAATTCAAACATTTGTGTTTTGTGTAAAATTAAGAGCAAAAGCAGATATTTTAGCACGGATAACCATATGTTCAATATTACTAAAACAGATATCTGCATTTTAATTTTTTATATTTTGACTTTTTATATATTGAAAGCTTTTCATTTTGATTTATTTGCATTACCCATTAAATGACAAAAGATTAACAAAGCTTTTAGAACATCAACAGATAAAGGGAACAGCTACTTAAATATTTGTGAATATTACAATGTTACATGTGTAAATGAAGTTACCTTAAATTTATGTTGGTAAACCAGCTTATTTCCTACTTTGCCAAAAATATAAGATAAATCAATTATTTTTTCAAAATATCTTAAAAATAATCTCTACTCAAACTAAGAGATATATTTTAACATTTTTAGACAGCAGAAAGAGTTATCTTCCTATGGGATACTAAACTACTCAATTTGAATAAATTTCTTAGATGCAAGGTCTACACCACAGCAATAGAAGATAATTAAAATATATTACTTGACCATGATAACTTTTTAGCAAACTAGTCACATAACTTTTAATAAATTTATCTGCAAAATAAGTCAACTTACCCCTCCACCCACCCCCCCTTTAAAAAAAAAAAAAATCTTTGCAACTATGGTATCACACAAAATGCAGCATTAAAATAAAAAACTTAAGACTTATTTTATGTATCAGTCAAATTTAAATGTATTGAAAATTACAGTACAATATATACATTACTGTTTAACATACTTAGATAAAATGAAAAACTTTCTGCAAACACATAAATCGCAATGAAAAATTTTCTGCAACCCCCCCCCCCCCCCAAAAAAAAAAAAAAAAAAAAAAAAAAAAAAAAAAAGATTCAAATAAAGTCATAAAACAACAAATATATAACTAAGGTAAAAAAAAAAAAAAAATTCAAAATAAAGCATTTTCATAAATTGATTTAGAAAAAAAAATTCCTACAAAAAAAAAGAAAATCTTTTCTTTATTATTTTGTTTACAAGTTTGGTATAGATATGAAACATAAATTTTTAATTTAATTGAGAAAAAATAGATTCATCAAGTTTAGTAATAAAATCTAAAAATAATTACATATGTGAGAAATATCGATTACTTCTATCGCTTTACTGTTTCCAGAATTGGTCATTGGTCACTGTTTGAAGATGGGAAAGGTTGGGGGGGAGGTTAAGTAAAAAAAATTAATTACATAATAAGAAATATTAAACTCTTTCGTTTCTAATTCTAGAATCCAAAAAGCGAATTTAAAATTAATACTGTCATGGAGTAAGATTGGGATACAAACGACTTCTGCAGAACACTTGACTGCTGATCAGTGGCGCACCCACGGAGGGGGCTTAGGGGGCTCAAGCCCCCTCCAGAACCAGAAGACAAAGTAAAAAATTTCAGATGTGCATGAAAAAAAAAATACTCAAACACAGATATTGTAAGCAAAAATAGTTTATAAATTATACATTAAATATTAGGAATTTTTGAAATCCTTACTGTCAAACACAAAAACAATGAACTAGTTCTTTGATTTTTAGTTGAAAGAAGTTGCAGTTTTTAGGGATGGGCTTCTAAGGTCCTAAAGCATACACTGTTATCACGAAATCGAGTAAGTATCTAAAAAGCCAGACAGAAGAAGCAATCAAACGTGGAAATAAGCAGGGATGTATTTTTCAGGAAAATGGGATACCAAGTTCATACAATTTTGTGTCTTAATTTATGAGTATTTATAGCATCTTTGTGAAAGTTTGTTTTGTCCCTGGGCAAAATTAACACATTCACATCGGCAAATGAAAATTCTCATTTGATATGAAATAAAAATTAGCCCTGCTCTTAGTCGTTCCTCTAAAACTAAATTTTAAATTTAAAATGGACTTTACATATTCATGTTAAGCCCTTTAAATGCTGCTAGTAGAAATACATGCTAGTGAAATTTCGCATCCAATTGCTGAAGATAAAATTTCATTGATTTGATCACAAATGCGTCAAATTATTTTTCTAAAAATATACCGATTTAGAGGAATGTCAAAAGGCGTAGTTTACTGTTCAAAATAGGAAAATACCCCAATAACAATATGTTGAGATATTTTACAGATGCTTGGGAGGATGGGGTCACTTATTTTTTTATCACAGTACGTACAAAATACAGTAGGGTCCAAGCACAATTTTCATTTTTGCTTCTGATGTCACTGAGATCTAAGCTCCGTTCTTGGATAATACAATTTTTGTCTGTTATAAAAATTCAAATTTCATAAATATATATAGTATATTATATTATTGGAATACAATATCCTGTAATGGTATTACTCAGAAAGGTAACGCTTGAAATATTTACTAAACTAAACAAACTATTTTAAGTAATATATTATACATTAGAATTAATGTTTTAAGATATTAAGAGGTTCTGCCCCCCTACTTGCTGTGTTGGCTTACCCCTACGAAGACTACACGTTCGACTTGTTTCTGTTAATCGAACCTTGAAGGAGCATCGCCCCACACTCCAGATAATTAAATAAAAATAGCCATGTAAAAATTTACACTGAAATTCTGTTCTAATTCATACTTATAACAACTGTAGCTTTTATTTGGCTATAATTATTAAGATTTCTTAATTACTTAAGTGTTACTGCATATACAAATAAAGCATCGCAAAAGGGTATTAAAATTGATCAAATTTTATTTTCAATGGAAATATTTGGGTGGGGGCAGTTCATTTAGAGTAAATTTTATGTTCACCACTCACCAGCTTGTCACATTCTTTTGATCATAGATGGACCTAGACCTAGAATATTTTGATCGTAGACAGTTTTTTATCATAGTTGAATTGAATCTACAGTCGGCTGCAAAATTATTCGAGCACTAGCCAATAATTCCTATATTTAAAAAGTACATTTAAGACAGTTTTGCTAAGTAAATCCTTGTCGAATCATGTTCTTAGACTGATTAAGAACAGGACTCGACAAGGATTTATTTAACAAAGCTGTATTAAGTGTACTTTTTTTTTGGCAAGGATTATTGCTAGTGCTCGAATAATTTTGCAGCCGACTGTACAACTTTACGTTCGCAAGTTCAGTTTTAACCCCAATTGACCAAACTACTTTAACTTAGCACGTTATATACGGAGATAAATTCCACGATTGGGCTATTCAACTTAAATTCGGCTTCATTCATTCGTTAAAAGAAAAAAAAAAAAAAAAAAAAAAAAACATTTAAAACAGATTCTTTACTTACCAGCGGTGGCTCATGGACCGAAAATAGGTGAAGAGCCATTTCAACTAATATTTTGCACTGTATTCATTTACAGAGTATAAATTTACATTTAAATAAAATGAGTATTTTTAGTTAAAATTATGCATTAAAACGACTTAAATGTTATTTCTCAGCTCTTCACCTATTTTTGGTTCACGAGCCGCCGTTGCTGCGTATATGGCCATAAACATATTACTATACTGTAGGACCCAATCATTCTTCAGCCCCCTCCAGACAGAAATTCTGGGTGCGCCACTGCTGCTGATCGCTAGTTATAGATAAGAAAAGGGGGAAAGGGCAAAAAATAATTCCATGAACAAGATATATTTAATAATTTTATTTCTTTATAGGTTCTAGAACGTCATAATGCAAGGTTAAAAAGAATATTGACATTTATGTTGTAGATGTAGAAAGATTGGGAATCTGGAGGCTTTGCCGATCGTTAACGGGTTTTTTTTTTCTTTCTTTCTTCTTTTTTTATTTTATTTTTTTTTTTTAACGAACGATATCCGCGACTTTTTTGAAAGCAGAAGAATTTAATTCATAGAATTCAACGAATTAGGGGGGAAAAAAAAACATAAAAAAAAAAAAAAAAAAAAATTTTTTTTTTTTTTTTTTTTTTTTTTTTATGAATGCTGAAAAATTTTCTGCAAGGAAGAAAATCTTTCCGCGAACGGCGTTCGCGCGTTCGTGTATATTATCTATGTCTGCTGTTTAAGTATTTGAACACTTTTTTTTTTTAAATATTTCGACTGTATTATCTTTTCTATGTTTAATTTTTATCACTCAATGTAATACCCATTAAATCATTATTAAATATTCCAAATTAATTAAAATACAATTATTTCGGAAGAATGAGACTGTTTTTATCAAAAACACGAATGAAAAAGAAAATTTCACAGATTTAATTTTGGCAAATATATTTATTTATAACTCAGATTTAAATATTTGCATAAATAGTTAAAAAATTAATGAAAATGTAAAAAATAACTTTTTATACAGAGTGAAATCACTGAAATACTTTAATGTTTAACTGATAGGAAAAATCAACTTACAGGACTAGGCATATTATCAGGATCCAATCTTCGATTCTGCGCAGCAGGTTGTGGCGGTAATGATCCCATTCTATTTTGAGGAGGTACAGCATTACTAGCCTGATTAAACTGAGCTCCTGTACTCACACCAGACTGTACATTACTTTGAGCAATGTTTGGTGATAGTGATGATGGAGGATATCGAGCTTGCATATTTGAATTTGGATACTGACTTGTAGGAGGTACAAATCCAGTACCATTACTGTAACCGGGAGGTTTATTAACTTGATTCATAGGTTGAGGAGGTTGATTAGGAGGAGGGTATATATCTTGATTTGCTAACTTTTGAGAATGATTCTGCTTATCAACAGGTGGTGGCAGAGTTCTATCCAAAAAACTAGCATTGTATGATGGATGTCCAGCATAACTGTCTGCACAAGAATTTGGTGGATACGGGCCAGGAGGATTGTTATAGATGACACCAGAATTTTGAGATATTCTAGGTGGTGGTTGTTGCCAATAAGATTGATAATTAGGATTTGGAGAATGAGATGCAGGAGGTTCAGAGAAAGAGTTAACAGAATGCTGGTGTGAAGGATTCGTTAATAAAGGATGGTTTTGATTCTGTGAAAGATGTACAGCATTTAAGTCCTGAGATAGCTGTAAGGGGAAAAAAATAAAGGATGCTAGTAAGCAGTTTAATAGTATAAAAAAATGCAATTAAAAACTATTTCAGAAATTTAATTTTCAAGCCCAAATAACAGTTTCCTCTTTCTTAATCAGAAATGACCAAATTGAAAATAAAATAAATTATGCATATATGTTTACAAATTTGTTCTATCAGCATTAAAAATAAAAATACTCCTAGCAATAACTTATCACCCTCTAAAATGCTTTGAACTTCCTGGAGGATTTTGTAATAGGGTTGCTATTATATAAAATGTAGTGGAATTTAGTGAGTGCAGAGTTTCTAGGGGCAGACACTTATCAATAGTTACATTTAAAAAAATAATATGGAGTTGAACTACTTGCCCCATTCAATGATTTATGGTCATGCAGGAATTGGCAGTGTATATAGATATTTTCTGGCAAAAACAAGTATCAGTTAGCATTTGATCTTCATGCAATATAGACAGGTGTATTTATTATTACTTACAAACTTTGAATAAACACCAAGCGTTGCCGCTTTGACTGCAGCACTCGTGCTTACTTTATTTGCCTGATGAAGGGTCGTGTGTTTTTTCGACCCGAAACAATTGTTACGAGTTTATTGCATTTTATGGTGTTTATTCAAAGTTTGTAAGTAATAATTTTTACAATGTTAGTTTTGTGGTGCTTTTTTATTAAAGGTGTATTTATTATTATTATTATACTAACATATACTAACATATTGTATTATATTCTTCTTAATAAAATTCTCTACAGAAAATTTATTAAATTCATTAGATGCATTAGGATAAGTATTAAGATATTTTAAATAATGACATTTATAAAAGAAAACTTTCAATATTAAATTATTAACAGTAAATGTTACCACACATTCACATTTAATTAATATAATTGTTAAATCACAAAAAGTATGAATTATTTTTTGTTATTCAATTTAACCACATTTAACAACAGAAATTTTTATTCTGTCTTGCACAGTTAAAAAAAAAAAAAAAAAAATCATTATTAGCATTTTTATTTACATGATTCTTATCCCTATGAACATCTCTATATATTTTACTCTAACTCTCAATCTGACTGATCAAAATTCTTCATCTGGGCATTTCAATAGCAATGAACACTGTCTATATTGAAACAATACCAACAGTTTGAAATATATATATATTCATTTTTCTTGCCACACAAATAAAAAATAAATATGGTAAAATAAATTTACAAAAATAAGCTGAATCATGAGCTGTTGTATTGCATTTTGAAAAAATGCACATTGCATATTCAGGTTTAATGACTCATCTAGAAAATTTTAAATACAAAGATTACATGTCTAAAATGAAAGAAGAATTTTTTTTTTTCCCTGCAATCCATATTAACCATGCCTTTCGAATTATATTAATTTTAAGTCTTTGTTTTAATTTTAAACTCCTGTTAAAATTAGGCTAAAAGCATACGAAAAATTTTATGTTTAATATATCAATACTTCTTTCACAGGAAAATCATCTGAATCATGATAGAAAATTATTTTAACCTTTAACTACTCGCACTTAATATTTTAACACAAATACATGCGTGGTGTATTTTGTACACCATCAAAATATCAAACACCCTAACAACACACTTGTCCACAGAACATCCTGAGGATGCCTTTTGAAGATGTGTTGTTAAGGAAAATAAAATAAGAACAAATAAGTATGCCACAGTTGGCAGCAAAAGTATCTGAGCACTAGCAATAATCCCTGTCTAAAAAAAGTACACATAATACTACTTTGTTAAATAAATCTTTGTCGAGCCATGTTCCTAGTCAGTTCTAAAAACATGATTCAACAAGGATTTATTTAACAAAATAGTATTAAGTGTACTTTTTTGATATAAGAATTACTGGCTAGTGCTAGGATAATTTTGTTGCCGACTTTATAAGTTTTAATTATCAAAACTTTTTTAGAAAAACTAATGAAAAATCTTCGAATAAATACTTCAATGATAGGTTAGATGTGCACACAGTGTGGGGAGAGGGATCCCAAAGTCCTTCATATTCAGTTTGCTATAAATGGTGTATTTTTTACACCAGCACGTGCAGTTAAGGGTTAAAGAACAATTTATAATACAAAATATTATGTGTATGTATAAAAATAAAGATATTTTTGTGGGCCTTCTTGGCCTCTAATGAGAATATTTTTTTTTCTCTCAAACTCACATTAACCATACCTTCAGAACAATATCACTTTTATGCCTCTTATCTTGTAATAGGGTCAGGTGGGGTAAAATTAGTTAAAAAAAAAAAAAAAAAAATCCAAACATTTTTTTTATTCCAATTTTGATGGTTTTATATATTATTTACATTAGTCTTCATTTTGTATGCAAAATTAACTGTAAGTGTAACTGATACTTTTTAGTTACAGCCAGTAATTATTTGTGTGTTTTGTATTAGTAACTTGAATGTGTTGCTAAGAAAAACTTTGGTTTTGAACTAATTCAAAAGCAAGTTTTACAGTATTTTCTTATCATAGATATTCCAAAAAGCACATTTTTAAGATGAATTTCCAAAACTTTTGTGAAAAAAAATAAAATATTAATATTTTGGAGTAAAAAAACACATATGGGGTAAAATAGGTCAGGTATTGAATCATGTTAGGCTTAGCAAACATAAAGTAACTAATTACATTTTTTGTGTTTTAAATAACTCCAAATGTATTCTTTTAATATATTAGTTAAAAATTAAGCTATATATTGTTCTGGAGCTATTTCATACACATAGATATAAAATAATTTAATGTTAAGGGAGAAAAAAGACAATACATGTTAAAGCTGAATCAAAACATTCAGTTTGTAGGTGTAATTCAAAAAGTTGTTTCATTCCAGCATATTTAAGAAAGGTGCCACATTTTTATACAAAGGGCAGGCAGGACACAACATTCTCCTGAAACTGTCAGAGTGAAAACTCTGCAGTTTAGCATCAACTTCAAATGCAAGAGTGGATGAATCTAGATCATCAATCACCAATTTAACAAATTAATTCTAGTGATACTTCAATAGTCATGGATCAGGATACTATTTATATATTCTCCTTTTAAGTACAGTCAACTCCCTATAATCCGCAGACCTATAATCTGCAAATCCCTCTAATCCGCAATTGATTTTTTAATGTAAACAAAGAAATTTACATCTCATATTTTAAAAGAATTTGCAACATTTCTCGCATTTTTACTTTTTTTAAATCAAATTTTTAGCTTAATCCTTGCTTTGAAACACAATTGGAGAGAGAAAAAAACAGTAACATTTTTGTATTTATTTTCTTGCAATTCATACAGACTAGTGCTAAGTCAAGCCAAAGAATGTCAGGAAAGTACATAAAAATTTAAAACAAATCGCTACATATCACATCAATATTTAACTAAATTAAAAATAATGAGTGATGAATATTATTTCTGTACTTCAAAAAATATATATATTTTTCTCTTTTTTAAATATATTTGTTTACATTTTATTGGTACATATTATTTGAATATGGTTAAATTATTTACGATCAAATATGAATATGATTGATTTGTTTTATTGATACTGAAGAAATATTTTATTCTAAAAGTTATTAGAAGTCGTCTTTCCATTTTGATGTCTACTTAAGAATTAATAAGAATAACTGACTTTGTATCTGCAAAAGAATAATGTAAACAAATACAATGACCTCTAATCTGCAAATTCCTATAATCCGCACAACCTTTGGACAAAACTTTTGCGGATTAGAGGGAGTTGACTGTACATATAATCTGCTATTATAAACACTTTATCAACCCAATCAAACATTGCCTTCTAAAGAAGCTTTGAAAAATGCACACAGAAAAAGAACCCATACGCAACAGAAAACAGGAGTAATTTTAACAACCAAATTATTTTTCAATTGATTGTATGACAAAAAAAATCAACAGAGATGCTAAAATCACAGAAACATCAACTGTAAAAGAAACAAAAAACCAAGTCTTTCTCAAGAACAAAATTTGGACAGCACTAATACTATTACTTACAAACTTTGAATAAACACCATAAAATGCAATAAACTCGCAACAATTGTTTCGGGTCGAAAAAACACACGACCCTTCATCAGGCGAATAAAGTAAGCACGAGTGCTGCAGTCAAAGCGGCAACGCACCAATTTATTAAAAAAGCATTAATACTAATCAATTCATAAAGTTGGAAAATATTGTTACAGAATTGTAAATAATTGTGTTTATTTTTGTATAAATTCTTTCAAAGAGGCTTAGTAAGTTGATAAAGTGCTAATTTTGTCCATTTCTAGTCATTTTAGCGTTAAAATAACCTTATTTTCCCTTAAAAACGCATTAAAAATCCCCAATAAGGCAGGTAATGGATTTGGCGCCTAATTTGGCAACCTTGGTGAGAAAATCCTTATAAGGGATATACCAAATATGGAAGCTGTAAGTTGATTGGTTGACCACTTTCTAGAGTTTTCTCGAAAAATCTGGGTTCCATGGAACAGTATATAAGAAGCGCTTTCTCGCCAAGGCAGTTAGTTCAGTTCAGTCTGTGATCAGAGTCGGTCAGCTTGCATTGCGCCTCTTCGAAAGAGACTTGCTTTAAGTGTTATTGCTATACAGTTTGTACTGTGGATTTGCTATTGACAGCTGTTGTTTAAGCTGTGTTTACTGGTCGAATTGAAGCTGATACTTGGTTTATAGACCTGTATTTTTCTGGAACTTTCTGTGAATAAATTACTCAATTTTTGTACGTTTGGCCTTTCATTCTCGGACAACTCACGAACCCCCAAGTACGCAACATTTCTGGTGTCATAAGCGGGGATTTGTCTGTGAATGGTAATAACTAGAGCTATGGAGCAAGAGATGAAAAAACTTCTAGAAAGCTTAGCTACCCAGATGAATGAGATGAAAGATAGCCTGAGTCAAGAGATGAATGAAATGAAAGCCGGACAGAAGGAATTGAAAGACGGCTTGACTGAAGAAATTGAAAGACGGCTTGACTGAAGAAATGAAGGAAATGAAAGACACTATGGGTGAAGTTCAGGAAGAAATTAAATCTAATCAAGATGAGATGAAGAGAGAGCTTTCAACGGTGAAAGAATCAATCGAAAGTAAATTATTGGATATGGGAAGCAGAATAGATGGAATAGAAGAGAAAGTTTTGAAAATAGAAGAAAGTTTTGAAGAGAAAGCTATGAAGATAGAAGAAAATGTTATGAAGGTTGAAGAGAGTGTTACGAAAATAGAACGGAGTTTCAAAGAGAAAGTTAAAGAAAATTTTGATCAGGAACTGAAAGGAAGGTTTTCAGAGATAGAAGGTAAACTGAAGAGAATAGAAGAAGATCTGGAGAGAAAAGTGGAAGAAAAGTTAGAATCCATGCCCCAGGAAACTGAAAAGAAAGAGAGAAGAATCCAGAATCAGGAATTTATTAAGCTATCTACCTACGATGGCAGTTCCTCCTGGCATGTATATAAGACACAGTTTTCCATCGTAGCTGAAGCCAACGTCTGGGACTCTACTGCCAAGTCAGTCCACTTAGCAGCAGCATTACGGGGAGATGCAGCTGAGATACTGAGAAATGTTTCTAAAGAAGAAAGGAACGACTTCGAGGCCTTGACTAGAGCACTGGAGCTACGGTTCGGAGAGAAGTGTTCTAAGGACTATAGTCGCCTCCAGCTAAAGTCCCGTTACCAGAAAACGGGCGAAAGTTTGCAAGAGCTGGCAGCGGACATTCAGAGATTGTCACACCTAGCATTCTCAGACTGTCAAGCTGACACTCGAAATGACTTAGCTCTTCAGTACTTTATCGATGCTGTTCGGGATCCAGAAATTCAAAAAGCTCTGAGACTCTCCAACATCAGAGACGTAGAATCAGCTTTAGGCTATGCACTTAGGATAGAGGCAGCCCAACAAGCCTCCCGTAAAGACCGCCATACCATAAGAGCAGTCTCATTAAATGATACGCCTGCTTATGAAAATGAAATGAAGAGAAGTCTAGCAGAGATCTTTAACGGCCCTCTTCACTCACCGTCACCGGAAACCCGAGCCCATGTTATTCTATGGGGAAATTTTCTTTACAAATAACTTATTAACTAATACATATTTTTAAATTCTGTTTTCACAATCTGAAAATTCCCAACTGTTAAATTGACGGACCTTTTTTAAAAATGTATTTTTTTAATTTTTAATATTTTATTTCAAAATCGCAAAATGAAAAAATTTCACATATTGAAAATTCATATTTTGCAGCTTCAAAATAAAATATAAAAAATTAAAAAAATAATTTTTTAGAAAAGGTGCGTCAATTTAACAGCTGGGAATTTTCAGAATGTGAAAACAGAATTTAAAAATATGTATTAGTTAATAAGTTATTTGTAAAGAAAAATTTCCCATAGAAAAACATTAGTTTCGGCTTCCGACGGCGGTGAGTGAAAAGGACCCTTAAGAGATTGCGCAGCCTGGAAAATAATAAGGAGATAAAGGATAGTAAGATAAAGTGCTGGGGCTGTGGAGGGGATGGTCATGTAACGAGGAACTGCCCTGTACGACCAACTATAGGAAATCACCCGGCTTCAACATCACTGCAGGGAAACTAAGAGGAGGCCATCTCGCGGGGCGGAGGTTGCCTGACATTAAAGAGCCCCAATTTACAGTATTTCATGTTTCATCGATGAGTGGCGGCGATAATGGACTTCACGTCTATGGCCAAGTTAACAACACCACCTGCCGGATGATTCTGGACACAGGAGCCAACGTGACCATTATTAGAACGGATTTGGCTCAAGAACTAAAAGAGAAGATCATCTGGACTCCGCCCTGCGTTAAACTCCAGACTGTGACCGGAGACGAAATCAAAATATATGGAAAAATGAACTTGACCATCACTTTTGGAAATGCCAGTTACCATCATATGGCATACGTGGCTGATATAGGAGATCCTCTGATCATTGGAATTGATTTCCTAAGAAAATTTAACTTTCAATTGGACTTCAAGAATAATGAACTGCATTCAAGTTCGGAAGACATCGCTGTGTTCAACACTGAAAATCAAGACATTCAGCCAATATGCCAGATAACAGCCAAGTCTGAAATTTCCATCCCTCCACATACAGAGAAAATAGTTTCAGGAACACCTCCTAACAAGCAATACTTCCGCTATGGACTGATTGAATACCCGACTACAGACAATAGCCCAAGAGGAGTTCTGGTAGCTTCATCTCTAGTTGATCTCTCAAAGAGTACTATTCCTGTGAGAGTCTCAAACATCAGCGATAAGGTCCGGAAAGTGAAGAAGGATGAGGTGTTAGCAACCTGCACTCCTGTTACATGCATCAACCGCCCCACGCAATCAACCGAATCCAAGTCTTCTGAACAATTATTAACGGAATTACTCAAGAATGCAGAATTAGGAAGTGAACAGAGGTGTGCTGCGGAGAAGCTACTCCAAGAATTTAAAGACCTTTTTTCTCGAACACCTGAAGACGTCGGGAGAACGAACATCACCCAGCACAGAATTGATACAGGAAATCATCCTCCAATCAAACAACATCCAAGAAGACTTCCATTTGCTAAACAGGAAGAGGTCACTGAACTTCTAGATGAAATGCAACACAATGACGTCATCGAGCCATCAACGAGTCCTTGGGCCTCTCCCATAGTACTGGTGCGAAAAAAGGATGGTTCAACAAGATTTTGCGTGGATTATCGTCGGTTGAATGACATCACGAAGAAAGACAGTTACCCTCTTCCCAGAATTGACGACACATTAGACACACTTGCTGGCAATAAATGGTTCTCGACTTTGGATCTGAAGAGCGGTTACTGGCAAGTAGAATTACATCCTGATGATCGTGAGAAGACTGCATTCACCACGGGACAAGGACTGTGGCAATTTAAAGTTATGCCATTCGGATTATGTAATGCACCTGCCACCTTTGAACGCCTGATGGAGACAGTGCTAAAAGGACTTTCCTATGAGGCTTGTCTGGTGTATTTGGATGATATTATCATTGTGGGACGCACCTTTGAAGACCATCTACGAAACATCCGGAAGGTGCTGGAGAAACTCAGAATGGCTAACCTCAAATTGAATCCAGGCAAGTGTAACTTGTTCCGTCGTGAAGTGAGCTACCTCGGCCATATCATCTCTGCCAAAGGTGTGAGAACTGATCCTGAGAAGATCTCTGCAGTCGAGAACTGGAGTCGCCCTGAAAATGTACACCAACTACGAAGTTTCCTGGGGTTATGCACTTACTACAGGAAGTTTGTCAGGGGTTTCTCAAATATTGCCAGACCACTCCACAAGCTGACGGAAGCCAAACAGAAGTTCCTGTGGACAGATGAATGTGAAAATGCGTTCAAGCGACTTAAAGAGGCCTTAACATCATCGCCTGTCTTGACGTATCCACAGCCCGACAAACAGTTCATACTGGATACAGATGCCAGCCATGAGAGTATCGGTGCTGTTCTGTCGCAGGAAATTGATGGTCAAGAACATGTCATTGCCTATTGGAGTAAATGCCTGTCTAAACCAGAGCGAAATTACTGTACCACCAGGAAAGAGCTACTCGCCATCGTAAAAGCCATAGAACATTTCCATCATTATCTGTATGGCAGAAGATTCCTGCTCCGGACTGACCATGCATCTTTAACGTGGTTGCTCCAGTTCAAGAACCCGGAAGGACAGATTGCCAGGTGGATACAACGCCTCCAGGAATATGACTTTGAGATACGTCATCGTAAAGGGACTCTACATGGTAATGCAGATGCCTTGTCATGGAAGCCCTGCTCGGAAAGCTGCAAGTACTGCTCTAGAGCCGAACAGAAATACCTACCGATAAATCCGGTTGCCTGCCAAGTTACTGTCTCAACACCATCAGATCAAGGTACCGATCCATGGAGTGACGAAGAACTTAGACAAGCCCAGTTGGAAGAACCTGACATAAAGCCAATATTACAGCTGATGGAGACTACCAGCAACAGACCTACCTGGCAGGACATTTCCAGATTTAGTTCCATTACAAAAAGTTATTGGGCACTTTGGAACTCTCTTCATATCAGAAACGGCGTATTATACAGAAAGTGGGAATCTGATGATGGGAAAAGCTTCATTCCAGCTGTTTTAGAACAACTGCATAGTAGCTCTACCGGAGGCCATTTTGGGGTAATGAAGACTCTGCAGAAAGTTTGGGAACGCTTCTACTGGTGCAAGGCAAAGGAGGATGTGGAGAAATGGTGTAAATCCTGTGATGCTTGTGCGGCACGTAAAGGCCCGCAGAAACGAAGTCGAGGAAGACTGCAACGGTATAACGTGGGAGCACCATTTGAGCGGATTGCAATCGACATCTTGGGTCCTTTGCCACGGACCTCCAGTGGAAATAAATACATCCTCGTCGTGATGAACTATTTCACCAAGTGGCCTAAGGCATATCCCATTCCCAATCAAGAGGCATGCACAGTTGCAGAGGTCCTCGTGCAGCAATGGGTGTCAAGGTACAGCACGCCCCTACAACTTCATACCGACCAAGGTAGGAACTTTACCTCTGATGTTTTCAAAGGACTGTGTCAACCACTCGGCATAGACAAAACCCGGACAACACCCTTACATCCCCAGTCGGACGGCATGGTCGAGAGGTTCAATCGTACCATCCTGAATAACCTCTCTCTTCTAGTATCAAGGAACCAGCAAGATTGGGACTTGAAGTTGCCATTGTTCCTGCTGGCATATCAAAGTGCTGTCCATGAAACCACCGGCTATACTCCAGCCCAGATGCTGTTCGGACGTGAACTTCGTCTCCCTTGTGATCTCCTGTTTGGTTGTCCACCCGATACGCCTTCATCGCCCGAGGAGTACATCCAAGATCTCCAGGCACGATTTGAGGACGTACACAACTTTGCTCGGGAGCGGATTAACATGGCAACGGAGAAAATGAAGAGAAGGTACGATCTAAAGGCTACACAACATGAGTTCCAGGAAGGAGAGAAGGTCTGGTTGTGGAATCCTGTTCGCCGCAAAGGACTCTCTCCCAAGTTACAGTGCAACTGGGACGGACCATACACAGTCTTAAAAAGGCTGAATGATGTAGTGGTGCGGATCACTAAAACACCTTCATCAAAACCGAAGGTGGTGCACTATAATAGGCTAGCCAAGTACCACAAGTAACGGTAATATTAAAATAAAAAATGTAAATACTGGTAAAATTTGCGCATGCGTAATGTAAATATTTGTATATAGATACTTGCACATATTTGAGAATTTTGTAAATATTTCTCACTTGATTTTTGTTTCTATTTTGTCATTATATGCAACTTAGTTTTTGTATTTGAGATTGTGTAAATTTGGTTAGTTTCGCCTCTTGACCAAGGGTTGCACTGCCCGGGACGTGCAGTCCTTGGGAGGGGGGCAGTGTTACAGAATAGTAAATAATTGTGTTTATTTTTGTATAAATTCTTTCAAAGAGGCTTAGTAAGTTGATAAAGTGCTAATTTTGTCCATTTCTAGTCATTTTAGCGTTAAAATAACCTTATTTTCCCTTAAAAACGCATTAAAAAGCCCCAATAAGGCAGGTAATGGATTTGGCGCCTAATTTGGCAACCTTGGTGAGAAAATCCTTATAAGGGATATACCAAATATGGAAGCTGTAAGTTGATTGGTTGACCACTTTCTAGAGTTTTCTCGAAAAATCTGGGTTCCATGGAACAGTATATAAGAAGCGCTTTCTCGCCAAGGCAGTTAGTTCAGTTCAGTCTGTGATCAGAGTCGGTCAGCTTGCATTGCGCCTCTTCGAAAGAGACTTGCTTTAAGTGTTATTGCTATACAGTTTGTACTGTGGATTTGCTATTGACAGCTGTTGTTTAAGCTGTGTTTACTGGTCGAATTGAAGCTGATACTTGGTTTATAGACCTGTATTTTTCTGGAACTTTCTGTGAATAAATTACTGAATTTTTGTACGTTTGACCTTTCATTCTCGGACAACTCACGAACCCCCAAGTACGCAACAATATGTTAAAGTAGAATTTCCTAGATCAAAGAAAATATTTCACGGCATCATTCTTTCACACAATCATGAATATTCTGAAAAATTTGAAGGGATAAAAAAAAGTGGAAATGGAAGTTCCTAATGGATTTTCCAGAGAAAGATATTTCTGATATAGATTCATCGTAAATTCTAAATGTTCTTCCCGAACTAATGATGGACCATAGAGACATTTTTTTTATTTGAAAGAACACAAAATCAAGTTTTTATTAAAAAAAGGAATGTGTATTTGTAATTTTATTTGCATGAAGTAAATTGTATTAAAATTTAAAAGTTTTAAAGGATGACTTATTTCACCCCAACTCACGGGGTAAAATAAGTAACAAACAGCACATTTTAAAATTTATTTTTGAGTACAGTCAACTCCCTCTAATCCACAAAAGTTTTGTCCAAAGGTTGTGCGGATTATAGGAATTTGCAGATTAGAGGTCATTGTATTTGTTTACATTATTCTTTTGCAGATACAAAGTCAGTTATTCTTATTAATTCTTAAGTAGACATCAAAATGGAAAGACGACTTCTAATAACTTTTAGAATAAAATATTTCTTCAGTATCAATAAAACAAATCAATCATATTCATATTTGATCGTAAATAATTTAACCATATTCAAATAATATGTACCAATAAAATGTAAACAAATATATTTAAAAAAGAGAAAAAAATATATATTTTTTGAAGTACAGAAATAATATTCATCACACATTATTTTTAATTTAGTTAAATATTGATGTGATATGTAGCGATTTGTTTTAAATTTTTATGTACTTTCCTGACATTCTTTGGCTTGACTTAGCACTAGTCTGTATGAATTGCAGGAAAATAAATACAAAAATGTTACTGTTTTTTTCTCTCTCCAATTGTGTTTCAAAGCAAGGATTAAGCTAAAAATTTGATTTAAAAAAAGTAAAAATGCGAGAAATGTTGCAAATTCTTTTAAAATATGAGATGTAAATTTCTTTGTTTACATTAAAAAATCAATTGCGGATTAGAGGGATTTGCAGATTATAGGTCTGCGGATTAGAGGGAGTTGACTGTACAATTTTTTTTGTTTTTTCAGAAATATTTCTCTTAAAATGTCATAAGGAATATTCATTTGCATATTTTGTGCAATTTTTTAACAAATGGAACCAATACATTTTCTGCTGTTTAAGTGCATATGTAAAATATGCTGTTTTCTGACCTATTTTACCCCCACCTGACCCTAAGTTACAAATGTATGACAAATTCCATATTTGTGTATTAATATATAGATTAAAATTCATTAATTTATTTCTTTTTAAAATTTAAAACACTGTACTGCGATCAAAATTCTTCATACAACTTCATGTTTCATTTAATTGTAAGAATAATAAAGAATTAAATTCATAAATATCAACAGTAAAAAAATAAAAATAAACTATATCCAGTTACTTATTAAATTAAGTCCTATAATAAACCACTTGTGTACAAAGCTGTAGTGAAGGGGGAGATTGGGGTTTCTGCCATATTTTTTCCCCAAGTGGAGTATTAACATTATCTTGAAGATGACTATATTTTAGATTTAAATGTTATTTCAAAAACACACTAACTCTAAATTTTAATCAAAATCACCCAAGTACTTTGGAAGAAGCTTCTGCTACTTCTTCCTGGGAGAAGCATGTTACCAGTGAGTGCTAATTGTTCTGATAAAGAGAGCACTTCAGATTCAATTGTAAACTCAAAAAATCTCTAAATTTAAATTTTTATCAAAATCATTCAAGTGGTTCCTAGAAAAAACAAATCTGTGCCATATTTTGCTAAAGGCAGAATGAGGGTTAAAATTGAATGCTTATTTTCCTGAAGATGAGAACAAGTCAGATGGGTTTCTCATCACAAAAATCTCTTAATATTTAATTTTTCTCAAAAGCATTAGATCCATTTCTGAGAAAACCATGTTCTTGCCATAGTTTGCAGTAAGCATTGTTGGAGTTTATAACAAATGCAAATTTTCTTAAAAATAAATCGGATAGGTTTGCATCTAACAAAACCACTTAACATTGAGTTTTTATCAAAATCATTAGATCTAGTTACGGGAAAACTAAGTTTCTGCCATAGTTTGCACAGGCAGAATGAGGGTTAACTCTGAATGCTAACTTTCCTATAGATGTGGATATTTCTGATCGAATTGTCATCTCAAAAAACCCATAAACCTTAAATATTAATGAAAATTGTTCAAACAGTTTCTCTACCATATTCTGCCATGGGTGGAGTGAGTATTAGAGAAGTGAATCAGAAGATTTCATGAAGCTTTTAGTAAGGCCTTTTAATTTTAATAGTTATTAAACAAAATTTCAATGTAAGTTTCAGGAATTTTTAATTTATTTAAAAAAATATTTATGATGAAAATATGATAAGGATGCATTTATGAAAGTAAAAGATTATATAATCAGATTTCATCAGTTCTTTGAAAAAAAAAAAAAAAAAAGAAAATAATAAGAGAACAAAGTTTTTTTTTTTTTTTTTTTTTTAATGAATTATTAAAAATTTGTTTTCTAACAACTTTACATATTGCAAAAACAAAACTAAAAATAAATTTACCTGATTATTAACCATCTGGCTGGTTGGAGGCACTGTAGCAGATTGCACTTGGGAAGTACTTTGGTTAGGCAACTGGCCAACATAGTTATTCATATGTCCATTTTGAGTGCTTATACCTCCATAGGGCGTCGAACTTTTAGTCCCTATGGAAGATAAATAAAATAAAAACCTCTTCCCACAAGTATTCAATAATTTATATATTTAGTAATAATTATGCACGTATGAAGTATTGTCCACATATCTCTAACAGATAAATTTTAATCTTTCTGGACACACTACATAATTTGTGGCCCCTGTTCTAGCTTTTTTAGATTTTGTAGAATTCAGTGTATTAAAAACCAATAACTTAATTATTTTCTACAAGTAGTTTTATATTTATTAAAACTACATTCTTACATTTACTATCTTCATTTCTCAAAAAGTTTTAAAAATACATTTATTTATACAATACAAAATCAGTAGTGGCACCAGAAATTCCCCGACGGGGGGACACCACCTCCCCGACAGGGGGGCACTACATAAAGAGAGTTTATTATATAAGTATTTATCAAAAACTGCAATATTAATATTTGTACTATTCCATTTGTTAGTACTCCTTGTGGTTTTGGAGATCAGACATTTTCAGACAGACATTTTCTAAAAATATCGTGGTCAAAACGAGTTCTGAATCTGTTAAAACATGTATATTCATGGAAAACTGGAAGCTGAAAATTTTTACGAATCCAATACTTTCTTCTATTGAATACAGAATGGAAAAACTGGAACGCTCCAAATTTGTACAAGAAAAGAAAAATGCTGCCAAAAGTAGAAAAACTGAAAATTTTGTATTTTTCTCCCCCGAGAGATTTTAGAAATATGTCTCGATGGGGGGGTCATAAACCCCCCCCAGGGGGGCCTGTGCCCCCTCGGCCCCCTAGCTGGCGCCACCCCTGTACAAAATAAATGCTAGCTTTTACAAATCAACAAAACAGTAAGATATTAGTGTACGGTTCAACGTCAAATGTTAACATACAGAACTTAGGCCTTGTTTAATTGGAATGTCTTTAGTAGGAATATTTCTTTTCTAGTCTATATTTACACAAACGTAAAAGAAAACTAAGGGGAGGGGCAATCTGATAATAAGCTAAGATAAGCAAAACCAGGATTTGAATTTGCCGTTCCGTATAGTTTAGATATTCTGTATCTTTATATTGCTCAAATAAAAAATAAAATAAAAAAATATACATATAAATGTAAAATTAATATAATCATTGTGATAAAAGTATAAGTATCACATTGGTAATAATAGTCTCCAAATTTTCTGAAAATTCATTGATTCTAAAATTTAAACCAGTTGAATAATACCTCTAACTTTTATACTTCTTTTAGGAAGAATGAAATGCAACAGTACTGTTTTTCAAATTGTTTAATTGCAGGGTTAGAAAAATTATACAAACGTCAAATATACAGAGTCTGCTAAAAGTCCATCTTACTTTCTGTATCTTGAGAACATGCAGAAATTAAGAAGGATCTTGTTTGATTAAAAAACAGGAAGATAGGTGGAAGTTCATAGAAGCATTTTGGAGGGAAAATTTTTAAATCTGAAGGAAATCTTTTCTTAGCTCGATAGAAAAGTCTTTCACAGACAAATATTCTTTCAAAAATGTTTTCCCAATATGGGAGGTTATGACCGATTAAGAATTTTCGCTAAAATTTTGGTAATACCTTACAATTTCTAAAAACTATATAAATCAATTTAAGGGGGACGTTGTTTGATTAAAACAAAAGAGGGGTGTTGAGGCTCATAAGGGCATTTTGGAGAACAAATCTGAAATCTCAAGGAAGTCTTTTCTTAGCTCGATAGAAAAGTATTTCAAAGACAAATATTCTTTCAAAAATGTTTTCCTACCCATAGGAGCTTATGACTGATTAAGAATTTTATAAAATTTTGGTACCTCACAATTTCTAAAAACTATTTAAAAAAAAAAAAAAAAAAAAACATAATAAATCAACTTGAGGCAGATTTTGTTTCTTGACAAAAATTGGGGCTGCGGGGCTCAGGAAGTCCATGTTTGAAATTTCAAATGGGAGGATTGTTGGCTCTTTCAAAAGTTGTCTGAAAGATGAATATTTAAACTATATATATCAGGTTGATTTTTAACGAAATTATAACCAATTAAAAGATAATAAAAAAAAATTATTTTCTTTACACAACTTATAATATTTAAAGATTTATACTACCCTTCTACACTCCAAGCCCCAATTCTTTTTAATCAAACAAATTTCCCCTTAGATTAATGGAGCATATATTTTAGTGTTCAGAAATTTTGAGATAAATTTTAATAAACATAATCTTAAAAAAAAAAAAAAAGACTTTCTACTAAGCTAACAAAAGAACCCTTTTTTATTTGAAATTTCAAAGTTTGCCTTTCCCTAGGTATCCAGCAATCTAAAAATCAAATTAGATCTCCAGCAAACTGATTGAACATATTTTTTTTACAATTTTCAGACATTCTGATGTATTTTCCAAGATACAAGAGGTAGATGAGATTTTTAACAAACCCTGTATATATGTACAATAGAGAAGTTAAATAATAATAATGATGGGGATCTATAATAATGCCTTTCTATCATATAATACACATAACCGAAAATAATGAACAATTTTCTTATTAATTAATAAAAGTTATTTTTTAAATACAGGTCTTATTTAAAATATGATAAAAAATAAAGTAATAAAATACACTTTTAGAATACTTTATTCTAAACGGCATATTTTATAATTCATACCTGTTCCTCCATGCATGGGATAATTATAATTTCCATAAGGAGGTTGATTATACGATGGCATGTATGGAGCTTGATTATTAACTGGAGCATTATATGGAGGATTCATCTTATCTAAAATAAAAAATATATATAAATATATATTTAATAAATCTTTTTTTTTCTTTTTTGAGGGGGTGGGATGAAATCTAGTTACATGTTCTTTTTGGGCCATTTTTCAAAAATAATTTTCCCTATCTCGATTTGCAATAGCCAGGGCTGTCGCTAGGTATGCTGCCGCCCTCAGGCAAGCTCCAATTTGCCGCCCCTTTATATGCTGAAACTTTGCTTAGACCAATTTTTATAACTCGAAATTTTCTGTCAGTTGAAGTTTTTATAATGGTAACTCCATTTTCCCTTCTTAGTCATTAAAAATAAAATGTTTAAAAAATTGACGGTCTTCTTTTAGATCTATTCTAAAATTTTAGTATCCCCCCCCTTCACTTTCGCATGCTGTCACATTTTTAAAATCCACAATTTTAAGTAGACTAATTAAACATTGCATAAAAAATGGTTTCAAAATAAATTGATTTAGGCACATGAAACTTTAGACAGGTTTTTAAAACAAATAGAAAATACATTGACGAATCTAATGGCCCATGAGCGGCCGAGTGGTTCTGCGCTCAAAGCTGGTTGATGAGAAGTGCCGGGTTCAATTCCAGGTCGAACTCACCCACCTAGCCTTTCATAGTTTTCTGTGGTTTGCTCCGAAACTCGCGTAAATATGGATAGGACCCTTTAGAAAACCTCCCACTGAAGACATTCCACCCATATACCTAGGACCCTAGCGTTGTCAACCGGCCTCAAAAATCCTACATCACTGTCGAATCTATTGAAAAGCATTTTTATTATTTTAAGCACAAAAATTCCAGTATATGTTTTAAGGAAAGTTATCAACCGGTAAGTAATTATCCATTTCTAGAGTGAAAATGAAAGACTTCATCTATATTTATTGAAAACGTCATTTAACTAAAAAAAATTTTTCGTTAAATTTATTTTGTGAAAAACTTTTGAAATTGATATCATGTAAAATATTAGTGGTATTGTTGTATTAAATTTCTTGTTTTTATCCTTCATGTATTGACAGATAGTAACATTACAGAATTTATAACATTTTCCAATATCATTTTTTAAATTGCTCGTCTTAAGCTAAAAATTTAATTATGACATTTTTGGAGACGAATTTTATAATAGGAATACGTATAAATTGATTTCAATAACGGGTTGGTAGTCAGATTTTCTCTTACTCCTTTATGCTTGTTATCCTACGGGATTCTTGTTGCTGCTTATTATTAGAATGTGAATCTATGCAGTTCGTGTGACTGTGACCTATAATATGAGTATAAATTGTCAGCTCAATCGAGTAAGGCATTTAGACGCTATCGCACTTTAAAAAATTGAAACCGTAGACCATAATGATAAGGAATTTTTCCTTGTGTCCCTGTAAAAAATCTTAAGTAGTAGATTCACGAAAATTTTACAGTCCGTGCATAATGACATATAACGTGTATAAAATTTCATCTCAGACGAATAAGGCATTTGGACGCTATCGCATTAAAAAAAATTTAGGCCCATACGTCATAGTGATAAAGAATTCTTTTATTTGTGTCCCTGTAAAAAAACTGAGTTCTAGATTCACCAAAATAATAGAGTTCATGCTATGATGATTTACAAAGTATTTAGGCGCTATCGTGTTCACTCACATCATCCTAAAAACAGTAAAAATGAACTCAGGGGACAACGTGTAGAAACGCCAAAATCTCATAAATTTTTGACATGATTACAATATTTTCCTTACATAATATGTTAGGAAAGTAAAAAGAGTTTAGTTTAAACTTGATTCCTTTAAAATGTTGTATGTCAAATTCAGTGTTTTTTCTTTCCCACTAATGGATCCTATTTTGTTTCATACTTGTAGAATAATTTTGTCTTTTTCTTAAGATCACCCATGTAGAATTTAATACGCTATTTCCTTATTTCTTTTCAAATTTACAATATCCGGCCAGTAATAGCTTTTTGTTGCATACCGACAGGACTAGGTTCTACCATACTCATCTGTAGTCTCCCAATTAAAGCTTTCTCAGAATGTATCTGTCTAGGCAAGCTAGGTGTTATCTGTTATCTCGAAATTTTCCAAAGTATCGAACATCAGACCTATGTAAAGAGTTTCCTATTCCAAGCGGAAGGCTTTGTGCCTTCACATTTCTCATACCCTCCTTTTCACACATTTTGTTTTATTTATTGACGAATTTTACTAGCAGCAGTTTTCTCAACCAATTTAGATTCTTTTGTGAGGTGAGGGGGGGGGGGGAAGAGGGCTTTTTTATCAATGTATATTTTTGTAATTTTTTTTTTTTTTTTCAATCTTGCATAATTTTTTACTTTTCTTTCTTCGTTTTAATGTTTTGGGTGCCGCCCTTAGACAACTGCCGCCCTCAGGCATTGCCTGAAATGCTTAATGCCTAGCGGCGGCCCTGGCAACAGCTACACCACCTATGTAAGAGTACATTTTTCAGTCAAACCAATGAAATTGCTAAATATATCAGAAACAATTTAAAGGATTAAAAACCTCACAGAACAGTTTTCAAAAATAATACACATCAAAAATCATTTCCACCATTATTGAACCCAAAAATAGTATTAAAAAAGCAATTTTCAAAAACTATGGTTAAAAAACATCAAAAAATACTCGTTGAAAGCTTTTTAAAAGCACTGGCTAAGAACTTTTTTTTTTTTTTACTTAGGCTAATTTTTTTTAAAGCACTAGTCAATATTTTTTAAGACCATTAAATATTTAAAAGCAGTAAAGCACTGGTTATAAAAATATTGCAAACACCAGTTATAAACTTCTAAAAAAATAAAACACATGCAAAAGGAAATAAATAACACTAAATCCTAATCAAAAGCAATAGTTATAAAAATGTCCAAAGAACTAGTAATAACTTTTTATAAATACTAAATATATGCTGAAAAAAAAAAGCAATTGTTAAAAAGCATATTTAGCCCGTAAGTGCCCCATTTGAGGAGAGCAATAAAATGGCATGTATATTTTTTGTGGTTTCTTGGAATGATTTCTGCTTTTTAGTGACAGTTTATAGCGTCACTCTAAATGATCCTTGGAAGTTTTATGTGCCTACCATTAATTATTATTTCATAATTTGGATAGTCATTTTATGATTTTTCATTCGTCGAACATATATTTGATTTTTGAGCAGGTATTAACTTAAATCAAGTTGAATAATAATATATATTATAATACTTTATTTGAGATCTTTGTCAACATATAATAGGAAATTAATCTGTTATCTCAAAGTTTTCTTGCTAGAACACTAAATGTCAACAAATGAGGATAGGCTTTAAATTTAAAACACTATTATAAGAATTGTTTAAGTTAATATATTTTACTGTCAGTTGTCTATATTAATTTAGAAGTGAAATAATCAGCTAATAATATTTTGCAAAATTAATTCGGGCATTAATGGGTTAATGAAATGTGAATGAAGAAGAATGCTTAAGTAAATAGTATGTAAGATACATAATAGAAATATAATTTATGTATTTGTGTTTGTTATGTATGTTTTGAACCTAGTAGTGTTTTAAAAATTAAACAAAGTTTGAAATTAATATTGAAATTATGTTACTGTTATGGCGAATTTTGAATTTCTACAAAAATGGGTGAAATGTTATGGCGAATTTTGAATTTCTACAAAAACAATTTTTTTTTTTAAATTTTAATATTTTAAGTTTTACCAGAACTGTTTCATTTTATTCAAAACTTGTATACTTTTACAAAACTATATTTTTAAACCCTTAGGACAAGAAACTAAATTTTTTTTTAATTTATCAAGTCCACAAAACTATACCTTTTTATAATTTTTTTAAATGTCAGAAAACAAAAATTTTTTTTATTTACCAATTTTACAAAAACTATATGTTTCTATAATTTTTCAAACGTTACACGAACGGTTTAATTTTATTTAAAAACTTTTATATATATTTTTCGTTTTTTTTTATTTCAAAAATTGTGTGTAATTGCACTTAAGAATTTTCTTAGCTCATTTACGAAAACAAGATAGGCGGTTGGAATGGAATGACCGTTATCCACATATGGTGTTGACAACAGTGTTACAGAAATTTCCATTTTCTGGGAAAAAACAAGCGCTAGGGAGCTGTAGGAATTTGTTCGTGTGTGGTTAGTTCCTCGTTCGCAGAAATTCTTGTTTTTGGAAACTCAAAAATGCTATCTTGCTAGTAAAAATGGTGGAAGTGGTACGTAATTTGAGAATTTAAGGGGATCTTGGGATTACATAAATTCGCGAATAGTGTCAGGAGAGTTCAGAGTTTAATTCTGGAATTTTGTGAGTTGACGAAAAAAATCCCAGATGTTTTTGTTTCACAAACAGGGCATCAGGCAGGAAATTTTTATTTTTTTTTTACTTCATTACATAGGGGTGAGAAATGTCCCTCCTTGAGGCGAAGTGTCCTATCACCGCGTGGGGGAATCACGACTAGGTGTGGTTGTTTTGAGGGAATGGATTTTCATTGGGTAATGAATAATTTAGAAATCCCGGATGGCAACACTAGCTCTAATGCTCGTCGCCTTTTTTGAAAAAAAATTTAATTTTTCGATGTTAGGACAGCGATGTACCACGACATGTAAAACAGCCGCTCATAAAAGGAAGGGGAGCTCGCGGGCTCCCCAGAATAAGCAGAAGGTTTTGAGTGTTCGAGCAGCATGGTCGCCCCTTCGTACTTCTCCCGAAGGTCCTATATTAGGCCTAGAAATCTTCGTAGCCGTGGAGCTCTCTCGATGCTACGCCGCTAAAGACACTATTCCGTTTCTCCGACCCGCAGCTATAATAGGTCCACTGCACGGATGCTTCTATGTTTCTGTGTGAATTCGGTATAAGTCCAGAGAATTAAACCATGCTGGGTACTAAAAATAAGGCAAGCTTTGCACCATCAAGATTAGACTTATTATATTTAAGAGGCCTAATTAGTGCCTAGCACCCAGGTCTACGAAGCTCCGATCGTCTTTTGGAGGGGAGACCTGGGAGGCACGGAATAACTTTATAGGCAACGGCCTCGATCACAAATGCTAGACGTTAAGAGTCTGCGAGTCGGTTGTTTCAAAAAAACCGCTGAAAAGCCATGGACTGGTCCTAGTCATCCTTGGATGCTCATAGAAAAAATAATCGGCCAGAGGATCCGCATATGAATTAGTTTTTGACGGCCCTACGGCGAGAAGATCCGCCTCTGAATTAGTTTTTTTTGACGGCCCTAACCAAGCCCCTGCGGCGGACAGTGTCACCACGTCTGAAGGAATCTTTAACCTTCCATAAGTGTAAGTTTTGATATATTTCTTAGAATTATATTTATATATATATATTTTGTGTCTGAAATAATAATATAACTGATTATGTGCATATCCAGGGACATTTGATTTATTAAAAGGTGTTTACGTATATATATATATAAAGAAAAAAATTATTTTATGAAAAATTATGTAATAAAATTTTTCTAAAGATCAACTACTCTTGCTGGTATTATTTGTCATTAAATAAGAGTTTATTTCTTGGAAAAGCGTAATAAATTTTATTGATATAATTATTTTTCTGTATTATTTTATTTATGAATATGATGAGATCCTATAATTATTTAAAGTAAATTTTAAGGTAGAACAATTATATTATAAATATTTGTTTTTATTCATAACAGCGATAGCAGTGTCCCCTGATTATTTAGGAGTATGTTTTATGAATAATTAAACGGATGGGTATTCATTTAGTTATTGAGCAGGTTATAGATGCTTTAATTAGTCTATAGTAAAACTTTAATATATTAAGGGTAATTCGTAATGAGTACCTAACAAGATTAAATAACCGAGTTAGCAAGTAAAATTTATGTGAGTTTTAAACACAAAAATGGTCAGGAATCATGGGCAGTGAGTTGGTTCAATCCTCTGATTTGGAATTGTGTTCTGACTGCTAATAGTAATGTAAAAAAAAAAAGAAAGAAAAGAGTTATGTGTATTATTTAGACTATGATAATAGGTGGTTATAACACATGAAAAGTAAATTTTTGTTGCTTGCAATTCCAGAGGAGGATTGAGCTAACAGTTTCCTTTTTAGGTCCAGATGTATGAAGAAATAAAGTCATTTTTACATTATTTTCTTTTTATTTTTATTTAATTTAAGTACTGCCCGATTCCTTTTGATAATTGAATGACTTGAATTAGAACTGAAAACAAGGAGGTCTAGATCATATATAGGAGAGATATATATTTATTAATAATATTCTAAATACTTAAATAGATTAAAGAAATGAATTATTTCATACATGTTCAGTTTCCTTCAAGATAGGTAACAATCGGACATTGCTATCACTGGTGTTTTTACCTAGGGTAAAATTGAAATTACACAACGCGGTTTTATTTTAGTTAAGATTAAAGAAAATTATTCATTGAATTTGTTTTGAATATTCAATCTGAGGAGTAAAGAGTACGAAATTTTCTTTATTTCACTATACGTACAAAAGTATAATAAATGCTGATGCTTTCTTTAGTAAAAGGTAGGGATATGAACTTGCTTGGATATAGATCAGTATGATTAAGATTGTTTGATAATTTAGTAGAAAAAACCTGTACTGTAACCTTTTGGCCCTACATCAGAAAACATAGATATATTGAATTACTTGTAAAAATAATAAGTTAGAATTAAATTTATACTCGAGTTTTTTTTGTGTGTATCTTTATTTGATTTTGCAATCTCTTTTATACAAAGAAAAGGTTGTAACCTATTGAATTTTAATATTTAATAATATGATAAATTTTATTTGAAATTAGAATTATCATTTGTATGGATAAAAAAAAAAAAAAAAAATATCCAGGCAGAGTTCAATTTACTAGTGTAAACAAAAGTGGATAGTTTATCTAATTCATAAAGAGTAAATAGTTTTTGTTTAAAGAAAGCATCAACTTTAAGAAAAGTAAAGAGAAAAGGCCAGTATATCAATTAAAGTAACTTAGTAGGATTAGGAAAATTTATATATGTAAAAGATAAAAAGATTAAATTCAAAAAAAAAAACAATGTTGTGAAAAGTAAAAAGTACAATGCAAAAGATAAAAATATCATAACATAATAACTGGCAAATATCACAATATAATATTACTATTCAAGTGATATTAAACTGCTTTCTAGCTTTATTCTTATTTTTTTTTTTTTAATAGTGTTTTTTGACATTTTTATAACCAATGTTTGTAATTAGGATTCGGTGGTATTAGATTGTTTTATTTTGCATGTGTTTAATGTTTAAAAAAAAAAAAAAACAAGTTTCTGGTATAACATTTCATAACCAGCATTTTTCATATATAATACGAAGCAGAAAATCCGGAATCGTCAAGACCGCGGAGATTCCAGATTTTCTGTCATGCCTAAAAAGTATAATATTTTGGTTTAAGTACCTGGATAATATGCAAATTAAAGTAAAAAATAATGTATTATAATTTTTATCAAACAGGCATGAGAGTGCAGATATTAAAAAAAGAGGAAACAAGCATGTTAATAAAATTAATTTCAAATGAAAAATAACATGTGCGGGGAAAAACTATACAAATGTGTTCATAAAGTTTATTTCAAATGAAAAATAATGCTCACAGGGAAAAACTATACAAAATATGTTAAAAGTGGCAAATTAAACTAAAAGAATCCTGCACATCAACACAAGAAAACATGTGTTTAAACAAAAAAAATATATATATTAGCTAGCAATCAACATTTAATCATTGACTAGTGGTGGAAAATGGGAAAGGGGGGTAAAAAGTAGTTCATGAGTGAGAAATATTAAACATAATTCTACTTCTTTATGGGTTCTAGAATATCATAAAGTAAGTAATTAAATTAATATTGAAATTTTTGTTGTGGATAGATAAATATTCAAAAATGAAAGGCTTCCCGCAGAATGTTTGATCGGCGATGGAAAAAAAAAGGGGGGGGGGGAGGGGGCAGGACAAAAAAAATTACATGAGTGACAAATACTGAATAATTCTGTTCTTTTATATACTATAGAATCTGATAAAGCACATTTCAAATGAATATTGACATATTTTGGATGGAGAAAGATTGACAATCTAAAGTCTTCCGTGAAGCATTTGAACACTGATCCTTATTGGAGTCTGATTTAAACAAAAAAAAAAAAAAAAAAGACTGAATTAACGGAAATCACAAAAAAGCGGAAAATCGCAGATCCGCGGAAAAATCTCATGCCTGATCAATTTTAACAATAAATAAAGAAAAATAAATTAAAAATTATACTTGAAAAATAAAACAGATTTATTCAAATATTTGCATACAGAAATTAGTATAAATTACAATAAAAGAAAACAACTAAGAAAAACCTACCATTTTAAAAACATTCCAGTGTTTTTTTTTTTTTTTTTAAGTACTTTAGGCTTTTTAATTAAAAGTTTGGACATAATTGAAACAGAATATAGAATTTAGCTCTCAATTAGATAAATGTTTAAGAATTGTTACTATTGTTATAATTTTCTTCCCCCTCTTCTTTCAGACTTAGCAAATGCCGGTTTTGAAGATTTATAAGAAATAAAATACTTTTCCGGTTCTTTTTTTTTTTAGATATACACTTAAAAAAAAAAAAAAAAATTCACTGTTGGTGATGATTATGATTAATACTGCCGAAACTACCTGGATTTTTGGCGATTCCAGATTTTCGGCTTTGTACTATATACACACATTTTCTGTGAAATTTTGTTAATTTTGAAGTGTATTTTTTTAAACCTGTGGTGCTTTGAACATTTGTACAAGTACATTTAATGAATATTCCAGAGAGGGGTTAATTTATAATAGCTAATATTAGCAGGAGACTTGGCGTTGGAATATTAAAACAGGAATAAACTACTACGTCAGAAACGCCAAAGAAAAATTATTTAGGTGCATACAGCTGTTTCGGTAGCCTAAAGCGTACCGTCTTCAGTGCAAAAAGAATTCTCAGAATTCTTTTCTTTCTTTCTCTAAAATTCTCAGAAAGAATTCTTTTTGCACTGAAGATGGTACGCTACCGAAACAGCTGTATGCACCTAAATAATTTTTCTTTGGCGTTTCTGACGTAGTAGTTTATTCCTGTTTTAATAGGGATTAATTTACTTCATATTATAGACAGATTGTATGTGTTTAGTGTTTTTAAATAATTTATTTATAATTTATCTACAAAAGTGTTAATTACTCAATGTTCGGAAAGTCGAGTGGAGTCACTCCAGATTTTTTTTTTTTCCCCCATGTACACGAAGCATACAATGCATATGTATTACTGATTACTACAATTGGGAATTTCGTGTATGTATATTGGGAGAAATTTTGCATTCTATGGTTTTATTTGTGGTTAGTTACAATTTTGTAAATTTTAAGTGAAATGTTTATTAAAAATTATATTTTATGAATATTTTGCATGTTTAGGATGCATTATTTCTGATGCAATTGCTTTTCTGACATCAACTGCTTGGTTAGATCACCAAAAAACTTGCTTTTGTATATCACCGATGAAGGGTTATAATTGCGAACTTGATGAGGAATGCCGTTATCTTTGCAATTTTTCTAAAAATCCCCAAGAAGCACACTAAACAAAATTCTTCCCAAATTATATAAGAATGATTTATGTTTTACAAAGCCATATATGATGTATAAGCGTTTAAGAAAATAAGTACATTGCGTGGGCCTAGTTAAGAATGAGCGATGGCCTTGGCTCAATTTCAAATTTCAACGATGCCAACAGGACTTCGTGTTGTTTTCCTTATATGTGATTTGGCAAGAAAAAGACCAACATATGGCACGCTTATCGCCTATTTGGTGGCTGTCTCTCATTGACTAGACTCCACCGTGTAATATAAGAAAAAAACTGTCAGTTTATTTTATAAGCATTGGTAATTACTTTTTTCTGACTTTCCTTTTATTTTCTTGAAGAAAAATATTCAAAATTTCTCCAATATGCTTAAATTATTTCCAAACTTTGTGTATTCTGACACGTTTTGCACCCTCAGATTCAAGTATATTTTATTGAGCAGAAATGATTATTTTCCCTCTAGGGTGATTCATTCACTAAAATGGAATACTGTTTAGGTTAAAAACAGAAACATCTTAATATATACTAGACCACTGATGATAGATTTCCATTATCTTTTTGTCTTACACCTTTAAAGCATATCAAACATACTGCATACCATAAGTATATGGATAAATATACACACCACATGCATGTAAGGTTTCGAACATTGGAACATGATAGGCACCAACCCCTTGCCTTATAAATTTTTGTGTGTATGCTATTGTTTTACATTAAATTTAGTTTATAAACAAATACACCAATTGTTGATTGTAGAAAAATCGAATTATTAAAAATCTTAGTACATCCTAAAACTTTTTTTTTTTTTTTTTGTTTAATTTATTACACAAGAATAAAATCTACTTTTTTTTAGATTCTTAAAAATAAAATAAATAAAAATAAAATTTTAATGCCAAACACTTATTTATTCAACTTTAAGACAAATCCGTTTTTGTCAATCAAATGTTTTCTTATTTGACTTGACAGTACCTTACACTAGGTGTGTTTATTCATAGACTCCTTTAGGTCACACAATTTCTTCTTTACTGAAACAACATAATTTGCATTGTCTTATATTACACGATTTAATATAATTTTAAAAAGGAAAATAAAATAACAATAGTCGGTATTTAACAAAGCAAATGTAAGATTTTTTATGAAAATTTTATAAATAAGACATGAACTGCATTATAGCAGAGCAGAGAGGTTTTGTTTTACTACCATATTCACCAAGATTATTTCATTAATACATATTATTACTGTTAATAAGTCCAAAATACTACTATATCTTAAATAAAATAAAAGTTAATAAGTATATGATATTTAAAATTAGATATCGGAAAGTATACTAATTATAAAGCTACTAAAACCATAAAGAAAACACGAGAAAATTAAATAATCTTTAAAGAGTTTTCAATATGTTATGTTATTTGAACATATTCTATAGTTAAATATATACGTAATGTAAAAAATAACATGAAAAATCAACAATCACTTGCAGCGAAGCATACAGGAAAGAAATATAAAAATATATATTATATATATATATATATATATATCCATAGTCAAGGAAAATGAATTAAAAGTTTTTGCCTTATATGTATAACTAAAGAGATAAACACACACATTCAATTGGTTTTTGTAAAATAATAAATTTAAGTGAAACCTTGAAAAAACTTCCTTGTTCCCGATTAAAAGTATTTTTACTATATCTCTTCTTCTCTTCTCAGTAATTTCAACTTGAAGAAACTTTTGCAGAATAAAAATATAACAAAATATTTTTAAAAAATACTATGGTACTAAAGAAAATCAGAAAAAAGAGCAAACTATAGTAGAATTTTCATTTGCAAAGCAACATAGACGAAATCTGAGGGTCAAATGGCCGATACTTACCTAAACAATACTGATAAACAAAGACCTTTAGAAAAGCGATACCACTTTCATAGGCTCGGTAATAGTTTTTTTTTAAGACCGGCTTTAGTATTTCATTGGATTAAAATTTCAAAACAATATTTTGTTTTCACGATCATTCCTATGCCACGTAAAGATTACTGTGCGCATACTCTATGGAGACCCATCCCTTTACCTAATTAAATAGCTCTAAAAACTGTCAACATTTATAACATAGACATTATACTGTACGTTCATAAGATAAGACAGTTTCTGAGTTGTGTTGTGTGATAATTTTCTCTACTAGAGGACGCTCCTATCCTCTATTTTGCAAAATGAACTTTTTTCAAGAACACATGCATTTTTAGCTTGCGAATGTCTTCATACATCCTGATAATATCGCCATCTATCGCATACATTAGAAAACACTCTTTTTCTAATTTTATCCCTCAACTTGTCAAATCTCATGGACGTATACACTATGGACCGCCGTCGCTGTGTTATCAAAATAGCCCCATTTTGGTCCAACGGGATATATAAATTAGAGTGCTGATTCAATGGATGAATGATTAGCTTTCCGTGGTTCAAGATGAATCACGTGACATTCTCAAATAGGTTACTGTGTTTGGCCCTTTATCGCTATTTTGGCATTTAAAATATCAGTTCGACAAATTATCATTATTAAGGTAACATGACAGTCCTAAGACCGAAATAAATTGTTTTTAAAATAATTTTACACACATTTCACATTTTAATAAATAATAAAATACCTTTTTTTCATCGTTTCCCAACAAAGTTTAAAAGTGTTTATAAAAGAAAATTTAAACTTTTAAAGAGATAAATTTAACAACAAATAATAATTTTTCAACTATTTTTAAACATTTTATCGGTTAAAGTTCAACTACATGAAATAAAAAAGAAGTAAAATCAAAATCAAAATGATTTCGAACAAAAGAATATTAAACTACGTAAGTAAACAAAAACATTGGCTGCGAAGAACAATCTCCAAACCATTGCCATAAAAATTTACTGAAAATAAGCTGTTACCAAGGGAACCACCGAATACGCAGGTGCAAGGAGAGCATGTCACATGACTCATCCTGGACCTTCTCAAGGGTTACCATTTATCACTCTACTTTATATATCTCGTTGTTTTGGTCGCTTTTAGAAGATGGAAGATGGCGCTCGCATCGACTGCCTTTCCACTTCAGACATGAAAGAGCGCTTTTCCGCAGAATTAAATGTAATATTTAGCGATTTTAAAAGCACTAATACATATATATATATATATTTTTTTTTTTTTTTTTTTTCTTTTTCGCATCATCCCTCACAAACACTAGAATAACACATGTTATTAAATAATCAAACATTCTGTAAGATTATTTTGTATAAAGTTTTAAAAATATGAAAAATTGCAAAAACGTTTATCCTGATTGTGTATAGTTTTAATAAAGCTAATAGAAATAAATTACTTTTTTAGATAAATTATAGATAAATTGCATATCATACTATCTAAATGAAATATATTTATTTATTTATTTATTTATTATTTTTTTTACATTCTCACACACTACCGTATAAAATCAAATACTATAAATTTTCTTACTTTTTAACCATTAATAGCAAAGCAACTAGATTCAAGAAACTGTAGAAACATTCATCAGCGTTTATAATTTGTGAAATTTGATAGATAAATAAAGTAAATTTCCCTGTGAATAAGTTAAAATAATAATAATATCTATATATATAAAAGAGTAAACTGACTGATTCACTGACTCAACACGGTTGTGGCGATCCTATGGGAGATAGAGTCACAATTTTTGGTGAGCAGGTTGATTTTAGGACCCTGACGCTCACTAAGACGGGATTTTGCGAAATACCCCCTTTCCCCCCCCGGGGGGGCAGAAGGCAAAAACCACCTTTATAAGCATAACTCGGCTCCAAATTGCTTCACGGTGAAGAAATTGCAGATGGGGAGACTAGACTTGAATACAAAAAAAATCATTTTCTGCAATTTTGGAATTTTGGATTTTTAAGGGGGGGTAGGGGGTAAAAATGAGATTTTCGGGGGCGCATAAGGCAAAAATACATTTATAAGTATAACTCGGCACCAAATTACTTCACAGTGAAGAAATTGCAGATGGGGAGACTAGAATTGAATGCAAAAAAATCATTTTCTGTGATTTTGGAATTTTGGATTTTTAAGGGGGAAGAGGGGCTGAAAATGATTTTCGAAGGTGCAGAAGGCAAAAACCACCTTTATAAGCACAACTCGGCTCCAAATTGCTTCATGAGGAAGAAATTGCAGATGGAGAGACTAGACTTAAGTACAAAAAAATCATTTTCTGCGATTTTGGAATTTTGGATTTTTAAGGGGGGAGAGGGGCTGAAAATGATACAACTCGGCTCCAAATGGCTTCACGGTGAAGAAATTGCAGAGGGAGAGACTAGATTTGAAAACAAAGAAATCATTTTCTGCGATTTTGGAATTTTGGATTTTTAAAGGGGGAAGGGGGTATAAATGATTTTCGGAGGTGCATAAGGCAAAAACACATTTATAAGTATAACTCGGCTCCAAATTACTTCACAGTGAAGAAATTGCAGATGGGGAGACTAAATTTGAATACGAAAAAATCATTTCCTGCGATTTTGGAATTTTGGATTTTTAACGGGAGAAGGGGTATAAATGATTTTCGGAGGCAAATTTAGAAAAATTCGGATTTTCGAGTAAAAGTAATAGCTCATAGATGTAAAAAAAAAAAAAAAAAACCGCCAAGCGTCTTCTTGAAAATATTTCCAAAAACTCATTTTTTGATTTTTTCCGATTTTTTTTTTTTTTTTTTTTTTTTTTGGGGGGGGGGGGGGCAAAAAAATAAAAATAGTGTCAGATCGTTCAAAATTGGTACATAGAGGTTTTCGATACTTACAAATCGATTGCGGATATTTTCGAATTTGTAAAATTATTAGAAGGGGTGGGAAGGGGGGCTATGGGCAAAAACAAATAGAAATACAGTTAGGCCGTTCAAAATTGGTACAGATAGGTTTTAAAGGCCTGCAAGTAGAATGGGGATATTTTCGAAAGTGTAAAGTTATTAGGAGGGGCGAGAAGGGGGGAAGGGAGAGGGGGGGCAAAAAAATAAAAATAGAGTTAGATCGTTCAAAATTGGTATATAGAGGTTTTCGATACTTACAAATCGATTGCGGATATTTTCGAATTTGTAAAATTATTAGGAGGGGCGGGAAGGGGGGGCAAAAACAAATAGAAATACAGTTAGGCCGTTCAAAATTGGTACAGATAGGTTTTAGAGGCCAGCAAGTCGAATGGGGATATTTTCGAAAGTGTAAAGTTATTAGGAGGGCCGGGAAGGGGGGGGGCGGAGGGGCAAAAAAAATAGAATAGAGTTAGAGCATTCAAAATTGGTATATAGAGGTTTTCGATACCTACAAATCGATTGCGGATATTTTCGAATTTTTAAAATTATTAGGATAGACGGGCGGGGGGGGGGGCGAAGGGGGAAAATAATAGAAATAAGAGTTAGAGAATTTTGGGAATTTTTTCCGAAGGCAGTGAGAACCCGGTGCGACATTTTTCTTAATAAGATTTTTTTTTCTGTTTTTTTTTTTTTCACGTGATAAAAATTAATGCAATTTTCAGAATTCAGCAATTATAGCGATTCATTTAAAAATAGGGACCAGCGAAGCGGGTGTTGCCTGCTAGTTAATAAATAAACGAATCCAATAAATATATATATATATATATATATATATATATATATATATATATACCGGGTGATCCAAAAGTCAGGACAAACTTTAAAAATGAGTAGTTCGAAAACGAATCAAGATACAAAGATACGGTTTGCACCAAACGGATGGAGAAGATGCCGGGTTTTCTGTGGCAACGAAAAAAATAGTTCTGTTTTCGACCAACAGATGGCGCTGTCGGATTTCTGATGTCGGATTATGCAAAGCAACAAACGATATAAAAAGGAGCAACTGCGGCATGTAATGGTTGTCGAAGGTTACATGCATCGAAATATCACATTCTCAGTCGCTACTTTAATCACGCATGGCCTCCAAGATCTCCCGATCTGACACCCTGTGACTTTTGACTGTGGGGATTCTTGAAGTCAAATGTGTACCGCGACCAACCGGAATCCCTAGCAGCACTGAAAGATGACATCCGCCAAAATGTGTCTGCCATAACGAGAGAAATGCTACTAAATCCTGTGAACGGTGTGGTGAATCGTCTCACAGCTGTATTTCTGAATAATGAACATCACATTGAGCAGTTATTGTAGTAGTACTAATTAACTGTAATTAAGCTGACTTGTAAGTTATCAACACTTTTTTCATTTGTAAATCATCTTTTGGTGAAATAAAACACTATAGCGCCATCTGTTGATCGCCAACAGAACTAATTTTTTTTTCGTTGCCACACAAAACCCGGTTTCTTTTTCATCCGTTTGGTGAAAACCGTATCTTTGTATCTTGATTCGTTTTCGAATTATTCATTTTTAAAGTTTGTGCTGACTTTTGGATCACCCGGTATATGTGAAAAACCTATTCAGATATTTCACAGGAATCTATAATAATAAAAGAAGATGTCTGTCTGTCTGTCTGTCTGCCTGAGCATCTATACGTTCAGCCCCTACTGAACGCAGAAGTATAAAATTTGACATACGGGTACCTAGAAGCCTTCCCGAGGGGATAGTGAAAACAGAATTTAAAAATTTTAATTAGTTGCGGAGATATTAATTAAAATATAGACCTATGTCTAATCAAAAAGCGATCTTAATCACTGAGAATTCACCGCGATTGCATAAAAATAGATATTTTAACGGAGTTAAAAGCAGAAAAAATGGAAAATAAATTAGAAATATTAGTCCGATCGTTACAAATTTGACACCAAATGAAAGGGGATTTTTTTCCGAATCTAAGAGTGCAAGCGGCTTATCGATACATCAATTAGATTTTTTAAAATTAACTAAAGTATGAAATTTAGTTGGCAACTGGCAGACGACTGTCTGTGATGAAAACGGAAATGGTTGTAATCAATTAAGATATCACGTGCTTTATACTGGGGGGGGGGGGGGGGAAATTGCAATTTTGAAACTTTTTCAAATTTTCATTTACCTTACATTTGAATGAATATTCGGCTTAGACAGCATATTATAAAGCTACTGTTCAATTTTCATGAAAAAATATGAATAAATAAAAAAATGACATATTTATTGGAAAAAGATTAAATTTTCTTTTCCGTTGAAAATTCGTAGTATTTGGTTTTAATGCCCAATAATTCGATTGTGAATATTTTTGAAAGAGTACGATTATTAGGGAGAGCTTGAGGGAGGGGGAAAAGGGGCAAAAAAAAAAAAGATTTACAGCGTTTGAAATTGGTTGGTATATTTAGATTGTAAGGCAAGGTAAATCGATTGCGGATATTTTCGAGTGTAAAATTATTATTATCTACGAAAAAGATTGGCGGGGGAGCGAAGAGGCAAAGATGTAGAAAAGGAACGGGAGTTTCGGAGAAAAACACGGAACACCCAGAACACCTTTATTCTTTAATATTTTGCAGAGTTTCGAATTCCAATTTCTGCTCACATATCGTACTAAGGATTTTTAACGTTATATAGTCCGGAATTAAGCAAGTTTCGGAGAAAACCGTGGATAAGTCGGACACAAATATTTTTATAAAAATTTCTATATTAGCTTTGTATCTCAGCTTCTAATTAACATAATTTCATAAGTAATATATCATTTAAAAGTTATTTGAATTAGAATTGATGAGTATCTGTTGCAAATCTCTGTCGCCAGAGGGCGTTTTGATATTTTAATAATTCAATATCTAGAATTCTACTTATAACACATCATTTGAAATATTACGGACTTTTAAACTGATATAAGCCGTTAAATTCCGTACGGGAGTTTCAGAGAAAACCACAGAAAAGCCAGAACACCTTTATTACAATATCTCCAATTCTAATTATGATGCAGGCTTTCGAATTCCGATACTCCGTTCGCATTTCAAATTAATGATTTTTAACACGCAAGTTTCAAAGAAAAAAAAACGAAAAAAATCAGACACAAATTTTGTTGTAACAATGCTTATATTACCTTTGTATCTCAGCTTCTAATTAACATAATTCCATAGGTAAAATATCATTTTAAGTCTTTTAAACTGAAATTGAGGAGTACATATTGCAAATCTCTGTCGCCAGAGGGCGCGTTGTCATTTTAATAATTCAATATCTCCAATTCTGATTATCAGTAAATTACTTATAGGGAGAAGATTGGGAGACCGTAAGCCCCACCGGGTTGCGGATTTGCCACGATCAGAATTTTCAAGGTCCTTTATATGGTGAGCGAACAGGCTATTTCAAATCATGAAATGTAAAGCGGCGCCTTAGTCGCCACACAGCGAAAATTTGCTACAGTTAAAAATTTCAAATCTATTTGTGGTATGAGCGTGGAAGCTGTTGTAAGTTCTAAAACGGGGATAAGGCGCCGCAGACGCCACCGAGCTGGACTTTGCTGAAGTCAGAATTTTGAAAGATCGTAACACGGGGAGCCAACAGGCACCGTAGGCGCTACCGAGTGGTAATTTACTGCGATTAAATTTTTCAATAAAGTTATTTTCACTATATGTCAATGAGCTGTTGAAGGACCTGAAATGGGAAAAAGGCGCCGCAGGCGCCACCAAGCGGGAGTTTCGTAAAGTCGAACTTTTCAAGGATCACGAACCAGCTGGTCGCCGAAGGCGGCTAGTCTATAATAATAAATGGAAAGGTTTGTCTGTCTGTCTGTCTATCTGTCTGTCTGTCTGTTCTTTTATACGTTCAGCCCCTATTGAACGCAGAAGTACAAGAATTGACATACGGATGCTCTGGAACCTTTCCGATGTTTTCCTCGAAACAGAATTTAACAATCTTAATTAGTTTCGGAGATATTAATTAAAATGTTGACCCATACCGATCGCAAAAATGACCAAAAATCCATATTGCTTAAAAAGAGGCATTCTATCAGCATTCAGCAGACGATTTTAACGGCTGTCTCTAACGGAAACAAAACATGTGCAAGTCATTAATGTCACATGATCTTTAACTGGGGTTAAAAATTCCAAATTTCAAATATTCAAATTTTCTTTTTCGTACACAACACTTAATATACAACCTATTCAGCACAAAACCAACCTGCAGTTAAAATTTCATCAATTTTCATTAATAAACAAAGCAGTTACATTTTAATTGCAAATTAAAATTTATTCCAACACGTTATCTATCTTTCAATAGACGATAGGAGTTTCCATAGCAACAAAATACATTTGAAGGAACTAAAAAATACTTTTTCTTTTTCTTTTTACTTCCATTACCCGACTACCGTGGTATATATAGGTTTTGGGATTGTCCTGATTAGGTTTTCTTTTGTTATCTCAGCTACTAATTAAAATAATTTCATAAGTAACACATTATTTGAAAGCTTTGTTGATTTGGAATTGAACAGTAGATTACAGAAATTTCTACCGCAAGATATTTTAAAATTTCGATATTTCAAATTCTAATTAAATTATTTTTAATGCATCATTCGAAAGATATTTTAAAGTTCTTTTAAATTATCGAAAGTTTTCACCATATTTACACGTTTTGAGGTGTCCTGAATCAGTTTTTTATTTTTTGTATATCAGTTATTAATTAAAAAAATTTTTAATACATCATTCGGAAGATATTTTAAAGTTCTTTTAAATTATCGAAAGTTTTCACCATATTTACACGTTTTGAGGTGTCCTGAATCAGTTCTTTATTTTTTGTATATCAGTTATTAATTAAAAAAATTTCATAAGTAATACATCATTTGAAAGCTTATTTATGTTGAAACACATTTTAAAGTACTTTTACATTATCGAAAATGGAATTCGGGATTTCACCCGATTTACACGTTTTGAGGTCTCCTGATTAGGTTTTCTTTTGTATATCAGCTACTAATTATTTTCATAAGTAATACATCATTAGAAAGCTTTTTTGATTTGGAATCGAACAGTGGAATACAGAAATTTGTACCGCCAGATGGTGCTGTAATATTTTAAAATTTCAATATTTCAATTTCTAATTATGATTAAATTAATTTTAATACATCATTCGAAAGATATTTTAAAGTTCTTTTAAATTATCGAAAGTTTTCACCAGATTTACACGTTTTGAGGTGTCCTGAATCAGTTTTCTTTTATATCTCAGTTATTAATTAAAAAAATTTCATAAGTAATACATCATTTGAAAGCTTTGTTGAGTTGATACACATTTTAAAGTACTTTTACATTATCGAAAATGGAATTCGGGATTTCACCCGATTTACACGGTTTGAGGTCTCCTGATTAGGTTTTCTTTTGTATATCAGCTACTAATTAAAATATTTTCACAATTAGAAAGCTTTTTTGATTTGGAATTGAACAGTTGATTACAGAAATTTCTACCGCCAGATGGCGCTGTAATATTTTAAAATTTCAATATTTCAATTTCTAATTATGATTAAATTATTTTTAATACATCATTACAAAGATATTTTTAAGTTTTTTTATATTATCGAAAGTTTTCACCAGATTTACACGTTTTGAGGTCTCCTGAATTAGTTTTCTTTTGTATCTCAGCTACTAATTAAAATAATTTCATAAGTAATACATCATTAGAAAGCTTTTTTGATTTCGAATCGAACAGTGGAATACAGAAATTTGTACCGCCAGATGGCGCTGTAATATTTTAAAATTTCAATATTTCAATTTCTGATTATGATTAAATTATTTTTAATACATCATTCGGAAGATATTTTAAAGTTCTTTTAAATTATCGAAAGTTTTCACCAGATTTACACGTTTTGAGGTGTCCTGAATCAGTTTTTTATTTTTTGTATATCAGTTATTAATTAAAAAAATTTCATAAGTAATACATCATTTGAAAGCTTATTTTAGTTGATACACATTTTAAAGTACTTTTACATTATCGAAAATGGAATTCGGGATTTCACCCGATTTACACGTTTTGAGGTGTCCTGATTAGGTTTTCTTTTGTATCTCATCTACTAATTAAAATAATTTCATGAGTACTACATCATTTGAAAGCTTTGTTGATCTGGAATGGAACAATAGATTACAGAAATTTCTACCGCCAGATGGCGCTGTAATTTTTTTAAATTTTAATTTTTCAAATTCTAATTATGATTAAATTGTTTCTAATACATCATTCGAAAGATATTTTAAAGTTCTTTTATATTATCGAAAGTGGAATTCGAGATTTCACCTGATTTACAAATTTAAGGTGTCCTGATCAGGTTTTCTTTTGCATCTCAGCTAATTGAGTAAAACCGTCCAAAATTGGTATATGTAAGTTAATTAGGAGGGGCTGGAAGGGTGGGGAAGAAATAGGCGCGCAGCGCGCATGGGTTTGGGACCCGGTGCGAGTTTTTATCCGATGATAAAAGGTTTTTTTTTTTTAATTTCTTAATAATAAAAGTTTGAGTTGAGAAGGAATATGCGTGTACAGCGCACGCATATCCTCAAACGTGCGCGCGCAGCGCGCATGGGTCTGCGCTGCCGAAGGCAGTAGGGTCCCGGTGTGAGTTTTTACCCGATGCTAAATGATATATTTTTGAATTCCTTTTCTTAAGGATGAAATTTTATGAGTAATAACGTGGAATTTTGAGAAGTCATAAGGATGGTGAAGGAGTACGTGCGCGCAGCGCACGGGTCTGCGCTGCCGAAGGCAGTGGGGACCCGGTGCGACATTTTTCCCGATGAGAAATTTTTTTCTCTTATTTTATCACATGAGAAAAATTAATGCAATTTTGAGAATTCATTAATTATTGTGATTCATTTAAAAATAGTGACCAGCGAAGCGGGCGTAGCCTGCTAGTAAAGAATAAAGCTATGAAAAAAATGGATTTTTTTTTTCAAATTCCAAGAACGAAAACATTCATTATATGTAATGTAAATATATCTATAAATATAAACAATTCACATCCCCCCCCGGAAAAAAAAAAAGACAAAATAGTATAATGAAAACATATGATATTTAAAAAATAAATATGTATATATGATTTTTCATAATTTAAAACAATGAATGTATTTCAAAATTCACAATTTATTCCAGCATTTCCAATTTTAAAAACAATTTTACAAAGTATGTAAAAAGAAAATTTAAAAAAATTATTATGTTTTTTTTACAAAGGCGGCCCTCTTCCCTCTTCCGAGACTCCACTGGTGGTCGAGCGGTTCTGCGCTCAAAGCTGACTGACGGGAAGTGCCGGGTTCGATTCCAGGTCGCGCTTGTCAACCTAGTCATTCAGATTTTTCCGTGTTTTTCTCCGAAGCTTGCGTAAATACGGGCTAGAACCCCTTAGAAAGACCCCCCACGGAGGGCACTCCCCCTCAGACCTAGGACATACAGCAGTCAATCGACCTTATTCCCAAATCCAATCCAATCCATAAACCGAAATACAGTACTTTTTCATTTTTATCATTATTTTTCATTTTAAAATTTGCACTTTAAAGAGATTTTCAATCTGTATTATTTGCTACTCATTTAAAGCAAATAATTTAATTCAAAAAATAACATTAACTTATATATATATATAAATATGCGCGATATAAAAATCAATGTAATGAAAAGCAGGGTCAATCATAATTATTTGAGCATTCCCTTTCAAAAAGCTTCATGAAAGGAGCATTTTTTAATTAATTATTTTATTTATTTATTTTTGGAACCAAAGCCCATAATACTGTATGGGGGAAATTTTTTAATTCTGAATATTTCCTTCTAAAGGATTGGAAAAATGCTTTTAGGTCATTCATCTGACTTAAAATCAATGTTGGTGTTGGAGATTAAAGCCAGTTGACTGCATTAGGGTTCAAGGCCTGGGTGTACCCTCCGTAGCGGTCCTAGGGTCTTTGCCCGCAATTACGCAAGTTTCAGGAAAAAAAAAACATGCAAAACTCCGTACGGCTAGACCGATAAGCGCGATCTGGGATCGAACCCGACACTTCACGTCCACCAGCATCAAGAAGTCAATTTTTGAAGAACTAGAGCAGATTTAATGGTCGAGAAATTTCTGAATGTACAAATGGAATTATGAAAAATATACTAGATAATGTAATTCTATGAACATCCATTTTTATAACAAACACTATGATACCACTGTTTCTTGCATGTACAACCTCTGACAATAAAGTTCGGTGAATAGTCCTGTAACATTAACGTAGATGAAATATTAACGAAAGTTATCTTACTGTCCTTCGAAATAGTCACCTCCCATAACTATGCACCGCTGAGATCTGCTATACATGTCCTGGAAACTTTGCAAGAAGTCTTCTTTTGGGATGGTGTTTAAAAGCCTCGTCACGTGTCGTTGGATGTCAGGAATATCGCCAAATCTCTTTCCCTTTAAAGCGAGTTTAAGTCAAGGGAATAGGAAGAAGTCTGGAGGATTGAGATCTGGCAAATATGGTGGATGTTCAATTTGCACCACCCTCTAAACGTGCCTGCTTTTGATCGTCAGTCAAGTGATGTGGCACAAGACGACAGCATGTTTTTCTCATCCCTAAATTCTGGATAACGATTTGTCGCACGGATTCACGGTTATCTGCAGTTCATAAGCTATCATGCGCACAGTTAATCGACGATCTTTTGTTATTAATTTCCTCACTTTTTCAATGTTTTCGTCACTGATGGAGGTTGCCGGTCTTCTGCTAAGGGAGTTGTCAGAAACACTTTCCCGTTCTTGAAAACTGGTAAACAACTCGTATACACACTTCATGGACAGCGCTTGATAAACACGTACCAGCATCGCATGAGTTTCTTTCAGTGTCTTGCCAAGCTTAAAACCAAACTTTAAATTGATCTTCTCATTTCCTGTTCTCAGTTAAGAACCAACGCACTAAATAAGCACTTTGTAAAACAAGTCTTACACGGAACACAAACGACGCTCAATTGAACAACGGTGGGGGCAGATGGTCAATACCCACCACTACACAGGTGCAGCGTTTTATTTCACCAGTGTTGCCAGATTGGCAGTTCTGACTTCATTCACCGAACTTTATTGTCAGAGGTTGTAAAATAATACTCTGTTCCTTAACAACATTATAGCTGCCTGGTACTCATAATTTCTAAAATATTCTCTCAGCTTTTTAATACAAGTTCCTGTAGTAAGATTTTTAATTAAAAACTATTATTTTGAAGCTTAGAGAACATTTTTCTCTTTCTAGAATGCATTTTTTTTTTTTTTTTTTTTTTCTTTTTCTACTGGTGCAACAAGAAGTTGGAAAAAAAAGGAAAAAAAAGGAAAAAAAAAAACCTGTCATAATAACATAATTAAAAAGTAATGGTTAGTTGTAGGGTTTAAGGCCGATTGCCTACACTAAGGTCCAAGACCAATAGGTGAAATGACCTCCGTGAGGGGTCTTTCTAAGGGGTCCTAGCCCATATTTACGCGAGTTTCGGAGAAAACTACGGAAAACGCCTAACGTCTTGGTCGATGAGCAGGACCTATGATCAAACCTGACATTTCTGAAAGGTAATAAACATTACTTTAAAGAATTTGATTCAATTTATAAATTGTTTAAGATATTTCTTTCTTCTTCCATTTCTTTATTTTTGAAATATAAGGTTTGCCACTATGTATTATACAATGTGTCCCAAGGAGAATGTTATATGCTTTATAGATAAATGGACAATTTGACTCAAGTGTGTTAAAAATAAGATGTTATTAAAATTTATCATTTTATTAGTTTTAAAGTTATACACTTTAACTTTTATGCTACTCTTATAGACAAACTTCGTCAGTTAGCAAATTTTTACTTTTACTACAACCCCCCCCCCTACACACACACAAAAAAAAAAAAAAAAGAAGGATACTTGCATGATTGCAAGTTAAAAGCTGCATGGGTTAAACTTAATTGATAATTTAATGTTTGTACTTAATGATGCTACGCCAAAATAGAAATGTACATTTGTGACATGTTATAAAATGACAAAATGTATGATAATATTCACATTAAAAATATTTTTATATGTTCACAGTAGAGAGAGAGAGAGAATAATACAATTAAAGTAAGTAAAGAACATCTACATTTGTGGCCACTGACTGTTAATAATAATTTATAAGGGAAATGATTAAATTCATTCCAAGCATGCTAGTTCTTCGCATTTCTCACATATGGCATTATCAAATTTTTGTTTGTGGAAAGACGATTTAAGTAAACTTTTTTGCGGTATCTTAATTCAGTTGGTTTTAAAGATACAGTAATATGATTTTTTCTAATAGTCTCATTAAATGGAAGGTAGAATGTTTCTAACCGACAAAATTTGCATATGGCAATGTATGAAAATTTTAAATGGGTAACTTTTAAAATTAGCGATTTTTTTTCCTTCCTCTCTCCCCCCCCCCCATTTTTTCAATTTACATTGTATACTTAGCTATAACAAGTAAAAAATTAATTTGTGTTATTAAAGTTTATTCCACAGATAACAATATTAGCATAGCTTGCTCAAGAAATAATGCATATAATATTTATTAGAATTATTTCTAAGAAATAAAAAGTGGTGGCAATAAAAATAGTATGTTGATAAAAATGTTTAAAAAAAAATGTGTAACTTCAGTTTATAAATTCTGTGAAAATTAAAGCTAATTAAATTTTTAAAATATTTATCTGAATTTCAGTGGAATAGGAAGTAATATAATACAATCGAATCTCGTTAACGTAAACACTGTTAACATTCATTACTTTTTGCCCACCAGCGGCCGAGCGGTTCTGCGCTCAAAGCTGGTAGACGTGGATGATAGGTGCCTGGTTCAATCCCAGGTCGCGCTCGTCGGTCTCGCCGTTCAGAGTTTTCCGTGTTTTTCTCCGAAACTTGAGTAAATACAGGCTAGGACCCCTTAGAAAGACCCCACGGAGGGCACTCCCCTCAGGCCTTGGACCTACAGCAGTCAATCAGCCTTATTCTGAAATCCAATCCAATCCATGAATTACTTTTAACATGAACTGTTTCCACGATCCCCGTAAAAATGAAGATTACTTTAGTAATATGAAGATTAATTACTGATAGCATGAACTACTGATACCATTAACAAAATTTTTCCCCCTTGAGATTCTCGTTAACAAGGCTCAACTGTATATATATATATATATCAATTTAAACATTATTATAGTTCTTTTCCCTTTTGCATAGCGAAATAAACAGTGATTGGACATAAATTGCTCCCCCCCCTCCCGTACAATAAGATTAATATGCATGTGTAGCATACAGTATCAAATTTTTCTGGTTATATGTGCATAGTATGAATTTTATAAATCTTTGAATTGATATGAATTGCTAATGGTCACAGGATATAAAGAATTTAGATTCTACTCGATAGTAAACATAAGATGTATGTACATTACTATTACTCCAGATTTTATAATACATCATTGAAAAAATATTTATTTCTTTGAAATATGTTATCTGTATCAGTTGAAATTTAGTGTGGATTTCTTTTTTAAGTAAATGCATACGATGATTTTCTTTTACTCTGTTTTCAAAAGAAAAGACAAGCAATCATGTAAAAAATCTTTTATTATATAAGAAAATTAACATAAAAAAGGAATGAAAAACAAGTTACATAGAGTTTTATTAAATTAAAAAAAAAAAAAAAAAGTTACATCAACAAAATAATGAATTATAAACACTATTTACAAAATTTTATAAACACTGTAACTGCAAAATTTACAAAGGTGCAAATTCAATTATAAAGCTCAAAAATTATCTTTCTTAAAATATAAAAAATAAATAAATGAATAAAAAAAGTACATTTACCAATAGCATTAAATTGATAACTAAGTAAGTTAAAACATTAATGAAGACTGATACAATTTATGTTTTTTAATGTCATCTTATTAAACTTTGTTTTTTTCCCAAGTAGGTAGGTAGGTAGGTAGGTAGGGGAGAACATGAGATATATGCTATGCCACTAGGGCAGCGTCATCTCGAAATATCCATTAGATTGAAATTAGAGATCTGGAAAAACACTCTTAGAGAAAGAGAGGAGACTCATGGTCCCATTACGAGAGCTGAGAGCAGTGGAAACAATATCCCCGTAAGAGGAACCGTCCGGGAGATTAAGAGCGGAGAGAAGCCGACGCCGAGGATTCCGATAGAACGGACAATACAGCAGAATGTGTTCAGGAGTATCTTGATCCCAGCAGTGGCGACAAAGAGGAGAGAAGGAGAGGTTCATACAAAAAAGCCGCTGGTGGGTTATGATGGTTTTAGATCGCCAACGGGCCAGAAGTACATCCGCCCTGCGGGTCTATCCGGAGAGAGGTAATCAAAAAGAGAGGCATACTCGCTCTGCAACCAACTATATTCACATTCGATGAGCCAAGATTTCTTTAAACCGGAGCGAAGGTCTTCGGGAGAGATCCCGGGAATGGAGTGGCAGGTGTAAGGACCGTTCTTGGCTAAGCTGTCCGCCCTTTCGTTAGGGTGGATACCCTTGTGTCCGGGACACCAAACAAATATGATGTGGTGCCCACGCTGGTTGCAGGCATGGATAGCAGAAAGAAGGTGGAGAATAACTTTGGGAGAATGAAACGACCAGGAGTTCAGGGCAAGTAGAGCAGAGAGGCTGTCCGACAAGATTATGATCTGGGAGTGAGAAGTAGGAGCCTCGGAAATGGCAAGAACAAGAGCCAGGGTTTCGGCAGTGAAAACAGAGTTGTGATGGGATACCAAAGAAGCCAGAGAAAAGGTGGAGTTTGCATCCACCACTGCAACAGCCGTTTTGTGGTCATCTTTCGAGGCATCAGTGGCCAAGAGAGTGAACAGGGGGATGGTGGTGCGCCAGTTGTTCTAGGCTTTAGCAATGAATTCGTCAGGAAGGGTCTTGAAAGGGGAATTCGTCAACAACCACGTTAAACTGAAGGCAATTAGGGGGCGGGGGCCAGACGAAACGGAGGACCTGCAGAAGAGAGCAATTTAAAGAGCAGCAGATTTCTTGAAGCGGAATTCCCCACTTGCAGTTCACAGAGGGGCAAAGTAATTGGGACCTGATTAAGTCGCAAAGGCGAAGGCCTGGAGAGGAGGCAAGAAGACGAAGGAGAAACTGCTTAGTGAGGAGGGAGAGCCGAAGAGTCATGCTAGCGACACCAGCCTCACGGCGGAGAACAGGGATAGGGGTCCAGCGGGGAAGGCCAGTAGCAACCCTAATCGCAGCGTTATAGCAAATCTCAAGAGTATTGAGAGAAGAGGGGGGGGCATCATAAAAAAGGGGAGCACCATATTCTAGACTACTTCGAATCAGGGAGTTAATGATTTTCAATGCATGATTGCTATTTAGCCCCTGAGAGCGATTAGCAACCGCTTTGATATAGTTGATTTTCCGGAAAGCCTTCACTTTCAAGGTGGAAAAATGGTGGGCAAAAGAAAGAGAGCGGGAGAACCAGATGCCGAGGATTTTAACGTGGGAGCTCCATGGAATATTGAAACCCATAAGGGTGATAGAAGGGCCGGGATCTCTGGAACGGGAGAAATTAATTGCAGAGCATTTATCAGGGCCGATTAAGAGTTTATTTGCCGAACACCAGGTATGGATGCGGCACAACGTGTTGTGAAGTTTTTGGCGAGTACGGTCTTCAGCCGGGCCAATAGCATAAACTAAAATATCATCAGCATAGACAATTATATGTACACCCTCAAGAGTTTCGACAACATCCAGCATGTACATGATAAACAAGAATGGGGATAAGACGCTGCCCTGGGGAACACCCTGATTGCAGGGACCGACCTGAGAAAGAGCTGCCTTCCAGCGTACCTGGATAACACGATGTTTAACAAAGGAAGCAATCCAAAGGCCCATTTTACCACGGATACCGTGAGAGGCGAGTTTATGAATTAAAATGTCAGGCTGAACGGAATCATAAGCTGCCTTGATATCTAGGCAGACAGCAGCCACAAAGTGGCGATTAGCACGGGCAGTAGAGACATCCAGAAAAAAGGTGCTGAGAGCTACAGTGCAGTCCCGGGAAGGAATAAATCCGTAGTGGTCTCTATGGAAGAGGTTCCGTTGGCCAGCCCAAGCTAAGAGCCTGCGAAGTATCATCCGTTCCAGAACTTTGCACCCCACCGAAGTGAGAGCAATGGGGCGATAAGACGCAATATCAGACGAGGGTTTACCAGGTTTCCGGATGGGGAGAATGGTAGCCAGTTTCCAAGAGGGAGGAAGGACACCCGTGTTAAATGAGTTATTAAATGTACTCCTCAGGGAATCCAGGTGCTGATGAGAGAGCTTACTTAACAGGTTAAGAGAGATTCCATCTGCTCCAGGAGTTGTTGGGCGAGAGTGCTTGAGAGAATGGATTAGTTCTTCCATGCTGAAGGGCTCATCGAGAATAGGATCACCATCACTAAGATCGTACGGAATGGGAGGTTCAATGCTATCTTTCGTGAAGTGTTGGAGAAAAGCCTGGGCTTGGAAAGAGGCAGAAATGAGGGGGAAAGGATTGAGGATGGTATTGTCTTTCCCCAGGGAGTTCACGATTGGCTATCCGTTTTAGAATTTTGAAGGTTTTTCCGTTGGAGCTGTTCTCCCGACAAAGATTGTCCCAGAAGCATCGTGAAGAATACTTAATATAACGCCGGAGCTTAGCAGCGTAATGCTTATATCGGAGCCATTCATCTCTGGAGCAAAGGGAGCGAGCAAGGCGAAGGTGTTTTCGCTTCCGAGCAAGCAGATGGCAGCAAGTGCTGTCCCACCAGGGACGAGTTGAGTTATGCGCCTTAGGGAAAGTAGCACAAGTGTCCGAAAGAGCTTGCATACAAGAACTCTCAAAGTCTTCGTAGTAGAGATTCGGTAGGTTGTCCCGACGGTTAAGGGCAGCGCTAGCTTTAGACCAATTGTAGCACTTTTTAGTACTAGCAGAGGGAGGAGAGTTATAGTGCCTGAATAAAAGGATTGGATGATGGTCAGAGTCATAAGGATCAGGATGGACATAAAACATAAATTTGTGATAAAGCGGAGGAGACACCATAGTCAGATCCAAAAGGGAGGGGGAGCTGCAAGGGCTAAACCGAGTGGGAGAAGTTAAATTGAGAATACATAAATCTTGTGAGGCGAGAGCTGAAACTTGAACGCCCTCCGGCTCTTTCCTCCAAGTGCAACAACCTGGAGTATCTAACAAACATTTTATTTCCTAAAACACAGTATCCACAATTTCCAGAACCTTCATTCTCTGCTCCCTCGGATGCCCCCCTTCACGGAGTCAGAGATTAAATCCACTCTTTACAGTTTCAACATCAATAAAGCACCTGGTCCAGATAATATCGACTTCAAAATCCTACGAAACATCCATAGCGCAATCCCACAAATCCTCCAACAATGGACCAATCAATGTCTCAGACTTAAATACTTTCCAGAAACTCTACGAAGAGGTGAGGTGGTGTATTTCTTGAAGCAAGGGAAACTTCCCTCTGAGCCCACCTCTTATAGACCGATCTGCCTCCTACCTACCCTAGGCAAATTACTTGAGAAATTAATAGTCACCCGATTAAACCATCACAAAGAATCCAATCAACTTCTCCATCCAAATCAATTTGGGTTCAGAGAGGGCAGATCTTGTGAACTTGCTTTACAAGCCTTAAAAGATTCCTGCGCCTTAAGCTGTAACGCCTCTAGATACACCACCATCGTCTCTTTAGATATTAAGGGTGCCTTTGATAATGTAGAGTGGCCCCATATTTACAAAGCGCTACAAGAACTTAACTGCCCGGGGAACCTGGCGGGAGTCATCCGTTCCTACCTCTCTAAAAGGAAAATCACCATCAACTGGGGCGAAGGAACATCAGATCTTCTTCCACAAACTAAAGGATGCCCACAGGGATCGTGCCTTGGCCCGATTCTCTGGAATCTAATAGACAACGAAGTTCTTAAACGCATGAACTCAAAGGGCTTTACAACCTTCGCCTATGCGGATGATTTCACCCTGGTTCTCTCGGGCCGTATCAGGAAGGATCTGGAGGACCAGGCCCAGGAAGCTCTCTCCCTCTTCAGCAAACTCCTTAAAGAGTTTGATCTTAATCTTTCACCCTCCAAAACTAAGGCCCTTACCCTGGCCTTCCCAAAAGCTCTTAATAAAAACAGAAATCCCAAGATGCGGATTGACGGCACCAGTGTTCAACATGTTGATCACATGAAGCTTCTGGGAATTACATTCGATAGGCACCTCAACTGGCTGCCCCATGTCAAAGATCTTAAATTAAAAACATTAACTATTTATCATAATTCAACAAAAATGGTAGGGAAGAGGTGGGGCATCTCAACCTATTTCCTTAAAACATGGTATTATACAATAATTGAAAAAATTCTAACTTATGGGGCGGGCATTTGGGGTGGACATTTAAGATCTGATGCCAGAACTTCGTTAAATTCAGCCCAACGCCCTTTCCTCTTGCAAATTGCAAGAGGTTATAAAACAATCTCCACTGATGCCCTCACCGTTATCACTGGGATCCCCCATGCCCATCTGCAGGTCACCCAAACATATACTAAAACAAAAATTTTACAACTAAAGGACCAAGAACTGACGAACATAGTTTTTCCTCAGATTCCTATCCAAACCCTGACCTGCAGCTGGACTGTTCACCCAGGAAAGGATGTTGCTCCTCTTATCACAAATTGTGTAAAAAATAGCTTCTCTCCATCTGCCCCGGTGGCGCTCTACACTGATGGCTCTAAGACCGACGCTGGAGTAGCTTCGGCTTCCAAGCGGAACTGTTTGCAATTGAGAAAGCCCTTGATTGGGCAGCTCTAAATTATAAACAACAACAAATTAGCATTTATAGTGACAGTCTTTCGGGCCTGCTTGCTATTGCGCGCCACCGGAGTAGACATCCACAAATCTTGGAAATCAAGGAATTGTGTTGTTATGTATCTTTATGATACAACCGAGCGTAAATAATAACTCTTATTATTGGTAGCATGATTTAAGATTCATTTAAGAAGCCATGTTTAAGAACACACAACTTTAATGGAAGTAAACAAACACGTACACGCACACAGAACAAGATACTTACACAACCGCCAGTTACCGAACAGGTTACAGTTAATATACAAACACGAGTTGAGGTGTAATAAACATATGTATATAGTTCAGAATTGAGTCTTATAGTTAATAGTTTTTATGAGTTTATACCACATCTCCCCTTTTCAAAGGTTTAGTCTGTTTGGGGGTTTTACAATTCTACCACTCTTCGTGATCACAGGTTGCTGATTGGAATGTTGATTAGATGCCGATTCATCTTTCTTTTTTGTTACTTGTAAAGGGCTTGATCTCCTCGATACGGGTACTTTATTTATAGAAACCTCTTTTGAAGGAATATCTTGAAGATCATTTAAGTCATGTTCCACTGGATTTGGCTGCAATTTAGTACCTGGAATTAAGTGCTTTCTATTTCTTCTCAGGATATGTTGTCCTTGCCTTACAATATATGATCTTGGTGTCTCTGCCTCTCTTTCCACAGTACCAACAGCTTTTCTATCTGTTATCCACACATGTTCCCCTGGATTTATTGGTCTAAGCTCATGGACATTATGTCTTCGATTGTAATCTTTTTCTTGAGTTTTTATTCTATTTTCTTCACTTTTCTCCAATCTCTCTTTCTCTACCAGTTTTGGTTGAAGTACTGAAAGAGCAGTAGGTAATGTAGTTTGTATACGCCGTCCCATCAATAATTCAGCAGGACTATAACCATTCTTCAAAGGAGAAGCTCTGTAGTGCAACAAAGCCAGATATGGATACTTGGATTTTTTAAATCTGAGTTTGATTATCTTGACTGCTGCCTCGACAAAACCATTGCTTTGAGGATATCTAGGGCTAAATGTGACATGTCTAAAACCATATGTTCTTGAGAATTGTTGGAATTCAGCTGTTTTTGTAACCTCAAACTGAGGACCATTATCGGATCTGACTATGTCAGGTATTCCATGTCGGGCAAAAATTGACTTGCAGTGTAGAATTACTTCACTGGATGTGAGCCTATCTAGTTTTGCAACTTCCGGGTAACGAGAGTAAAAATCAGTCACCAATAAATACCAGTTAGAATTAAGTTTGAAAAGATCCATGGCGAGAATTTCCCATGGTCTTTGAGGGAAACTTGTTAGTTTTAGAGGTTCAGAACAATTTCGGGCTTCTTGTATGCATGATGGACATTCTCGTACTAGTTGCTCTATTTGCTTGCTGATGCCAGGCCAATAAACAGCAGAATTTGCTAAAGCTCTACATTTATTTATTCCCATGTGACCTTCATGGATCTTATTTAAGATTTCTTGTCGAAGACTTTCTGGTACAATTATCCGTGCTCCTCTCATAAGCAGGCCGTTTTGAAGTGAAATTTCATATCTTAAATGCCAAAAGGGTAGACATGATGGTTCTACTTTATTCTTTTCTGGCCATTCTTCTTGGGCGTAAGTGATTAACATCCTACATGTTGAGTCTTTTTCTTGTTCTGATTTCAGCTGCAAAAGTCTTTCTGGAACGATGGGTATGACTTCTGTAATTTGATTGATGAAGACTTGAACTTCCTCTTCTAATTCAAAGTTTGGGACCTCCTTCTGGTCAGGTGCCCTTGATAACGCATCAGCTGCGAGCAAGTTTTTTCCTGGAGTATGAAAAATGTTAAAGGCATATCTCATCAAACGCATCTTCAATCTTTGAATACGTGGAGTAAGGTCATCTAAAGATTTAGTAGTTAGTATAGGGACTAGAGGCTTATGATCAGTCTCTAGAAAAAATTTTGTACTTATCAAATAATTGCTGAACTTTTCGCATGCCCAAGTGAGTGCCAGTGCTTCTTTTTCTATCTGAGCATAGCGTTTCTCTGCTGGAGTTAAAGTTCTGGACGCATAGGCAATCACTTTCAATGAAGAATCTTCTTGCTTCTGGCATAGTGTAGCACCAAGTCCATACGAGGAAGCATCTGTTGTCACTATTGATTGTTTGTTTGGGTCAAAAATTGTAAGTACCGGTTCTGATGACAGCATTTCCTTTAGCTTTTTTAATGCATTTTCTTGAGGGGCATCCCAAACAAATTGATTTTTTGTTGACAGTAATGAAATCAAAGGTGCCATAGTATCTGCGAATTTTGGAATGAATCTTGCTAAATAGTTGGCCATTCCTAATAGCTGCTTAAGCTCTGTTTTATTTGTTGGAGATTTGAAATTTTGTATGGCTTGAATTTTCTCTTGATCTGGATGTATTCCTGACTCATTAATTACATGTCCAAGGAATTTTATAGACTTGACAGAGAAACAACATTTTTGTTTGTTTAGAGTTATTCCAGTTTCTTTAAGACGTTTCAAAGTTGATTTTAAGCGTGCATCATGTTCTTTCTGATTGGATCCCCATACTAGGATGTCATCCATATGACATATTATACCCGAAAGACCCTCAAGAGCTTGAGACATTCTCCGTTGAAAGTGTTCAGGAGCAGATGAAATGCCAAAAGGTAACCGCAAGAATCTGAATCTTCCGAAAGGTGTGATGAAGGTCGTAAGATAGGATGATTCTTCATCAAGAGGTATTTGCCAAAATCCAGAATTAGCATCTAATTGGAGAAAATTTTGGCTCCAGCCAAAAGAGATAAATTGTATTCTGTAGTTGGTAGTGGGTGCCACTCTCTTCGAATACTTCTATTAAGTACTGTCAGGTCAACACAAATTCTTACATTGCCATCTTTTTTTCGTACAACCACAGCAGGTGAACACCAATTAGTGGGTTTCTCGACTGGTTTGATTACATTCATTTCCAGCATTCTTTTAATTTCAGCCTTTGTTTTGTCTAACAATGGTATTGGTATTCTGCGTGGAGATGTAAGAGCATAAGGCTTAGCATTATCAACTAATTCAATGTGGTAATGTCCTTTCAGCAGTCCCAGACCTTGAAATAGCTTTGGAAATTTCTGAACAGGATCAAAACTACTGATACTTTGTACGTAATGTGGCTGTATATTAGGACCTAGGCCAAAGATTTTGATTGCTGGTTTACCTAACAAGCATGTTTGAAGATCACGTATAATATAGATTTCTTCCCTGCAGGTTTTGCCATTGTATTCCATGTTTTCAACTAATTTTCCTATTAATTTTAATGGTGTTCTATCTGGACCATAAATTACCTTATTTGTACTTTTAATATGGGCATTTTTGAACATGGATTGAGCAATATTACTAGGTATCACAGTGTGATCAGCACCACTATCTATTTTAAACCTAATGGTTTTCCCCAATATTTTGATAGGAACTACCCAATCATCATTATTCTGATTATCAACCATTAGGCCTATGAATCCAGCCTCACAGTGAATTTCATTTACTCGTTTCATAGAACCCTGACAGACTTTTTCCCAGTGCCCCCTTTTCTTGCACTTTCGGCAAAAGGAATCCTTGGCAGGACAAAACTTTCTATCATGAGGTAATTTTCCACACCATTTACAATTTTTAACATCAGAAGGAGATTTATAATCTTTACATTGAGTACTCTTTTTAGTGAAATTATGTGATGCTACTATTTTCTTTTTATGCATTACAGCATTGATAGATGCATTGGTTACTAATACAGTTTGCTGTTGTTTGACTGATTCTGATAAACGAACCTTATCGATAACTGTTTGCAAAGTTAATTTAGAGTGGAGTTGTAACTTTTCACTAAGAGATTGATCGGTAATCCCGACAACGATGCGATCTCTGAGTAACTCGTCATGGAGATTACCATAATCACATTTGTCCGCTAGGGCATACAAATCAGTAATAAAATCGTTAACAGACTCACCTTCTTTCTGTATTCTGCGATTAAACTGAGCTCTTTCAAAAATTATGTTTCGTTTTACAACAAAATGATTATCGAGGTTTTCGATTACTGTTTGAAAATTCTTTTTATCGTCATCCGAGATGTTGAGCGATAGAAAAATATCTTCAGCTTTGTCACCCATTATATAAATCAGAGCATCCACTTGCTCCTCTTCGGATTTCTTGTTTAAGCCTGAAGCTGTGCGAAAACGTAAAAATCTTTGTTTCCATTTCGGCCACTCAGTTGGCGTTGAAAATGGGAAAGATTCTGGCGGTGAAATATGATAAGCTGAAGCTGTAGTGGTAGTTGTCATTGTTTACCTTTAAAACGAAACGAACGCCGGTGAAAACGAAACTTTCAGAAAGTGAAGTACTAACTTTTAACCGCTGCCGCCATGTGTTGTTATGTATCTTTATGATACAACCGAGCGTAAATAATAACTCTTATTATTGGTAGCATGATTTAAGATTCATTTAAGAAGCCGTGTTTAAGAACACACAACTTTAATGGAAGTAAACAAACACGTACACGCACACAGAACAAGATACTTACACAACCGCCAGTTACCGAACAGGTTACAGTTGATATACAAACACGAGTTGAGGTGTAATAAACATATGTATATAGTTCAGAATTGAGTCTTATAGTTAATAGTTTTTATGAGTTTATACCACAGGAATCCCTAATGAACCCTAATCTTAAATGCACCGTGGCACACGTTTCTGCCCGCAGGGAAGTGCTCGGAAATGAGCTTGCCTACTCCCTAGCCAGAGAAGCCCCAGAATTCGCTCTTAAGGAACCTTCTCCCCCCGCCCCTCCCTCCAATGTGAAATTAAAACTCAACCAAATCTTTAAATTAAAATGGCAAGACCTGTGGCACAACTCGGAGAAGGGTAGATACACCTTCGCGCTGGTCCCACGGGTCTCTGCTAATTCCTGGATTTTAACTCCCCCCATTACGGCTTTTTTAACAGGCCACGGCCCTTTCCCCTCTTACCTCTTCAAGTTTCATTGTCGGCGCTCTCCCCTGTGTCCCTGTGGTGAGGAGGGAACTCCTAATCACTATTATTACTCTTGTCCATTAACACAGCAACATCATCTCAGAAACCCTACTCCAAGACCAGAAAACTGGCTTAGTAATATTCTAACAAGGAAACCTTTAATTAATAAACTTAATAAAATTTTCAGTTTTTTAATGGAATACGTCAGTACAATAGATTAAATTTAATGTAAACAATTTCCTTATTTGATTTTCTCCCTCGATTCCCTCCAATCTTAATTAGTATTATAAAATTTTTGTCTGAAACCTGCAGTGGATTTCTGATAGTCATTTGGAATAATGATTCTGCAAATCTACATTCTGCACAGTTTCTCCAGTTCTTGCACAGTTCTTTCAGTGTAGTAATCAAGTGTGCAGCAAACCCCAGCAACATATGTATCTAATGAATTTATGAACATTATCAAGCTAACATGAACAATCTACAAAATCCCAAGACCTGTGCTTCCAAGCCTAGTGCCATCTGTCGTGGGAGGCCATAACGGCCTGGCACTTTTTTCTACAACATTTTTCTAAAATCATCATCGCCCAATGTCGCGTGACGGCCATTGGCCTGGCGATGATTATTAATACTTCATGCCACCTGTCGCGTGGGCAATTTTAGCTCCTGAATAATCGCCCACTGTCGGCTTAGACCAGATTAAGCCTGGCGAATTTTGTATTTTTCTTTTTTTTCTTCTTCTTCTTCTTTTTTTTTTTTTTTTTTTTTTTTCATTTGAGTTTTCAATAAACTGCGAGTAGTCCTCTTAGAAGCGCTCTACATCGCTCCAAGAGTGATGAGCGGGGGCTTCTCCCTGTTAAATCTTGTGAGGCGACCCAGTTTAGTAATTGACGAGTTCTAGCAGGAATGGGGGGAGACCGGACACAGACATTAATGTTGAAATCGCCAAGAATAAGGAGGGGGGAGCCGCTGGTGGAAACAATCTCAGAAAGCCACTCCTCAGGGAGGGCACCAGAGGGGGAGTAAATATTAATAATTATAGACCAAGAATGATCAAAAAAGACCCTAATGCCGAGGGCTTCAAAATCCTGAAGAGGGCACGTAGGGAGAGTAAAACTTGTAGACGGAAGAGAAGAATGAACAGCAGTCAACAGACCACCGCCCCGAGTAGATAACCTATCAGCTCTGTAACAAATCATACTAGGGAGAGAGACAATGTCAGAGGGGGAAAGAAAAGTCTCTTGAAGACACAAAATACGGGCGTGAAGGGAGGGGGAATTTAGGAGCCAGTGGCCGTTGGCACGGAAACTTCTACAATTCCATTGGAGCAAAAATAACTCAGAAGACATGACAAGAAATAAAAATAATAGCAGAAAACAAACAGGACTTACCCCCAAAAACAGCCAGAGACCAGAAAACATGAGAGCGGCGGCACAGGAGCTAGACAACATGCGGTGGTTCAGGAGGAGGGCGAGAGGCAGGAGGCTCCAGAGCAACTGGTGATGACGTGTCCATACTAAGAGAATCAGAGTTGGTGGAGGTAGGATCTGTGCGTGCTTTTTTGAGCCGTTGTGCGACGGCATCTGAGAGACCAGAAGGTAACTTTGGAGATCCTTTGATTTGTAAGTCTTGAATGATACCCATAAGCGGCTGTATGGCGGTCTCGACAAAACTTTGGAGAGTTTTTTGTAGTTCAGTAACCATCGTTTGCATGAGGGAGGTAAAGTGGGTAGAGAGGCTCTGCATAGTCTCTTCCAGCTCAGTTTTGGTAACCACAGATGGGGAGGAAAAGATAGCAGCAGTGGCATATGATTTCGTTGAGGTGGTTTCATTTTCTGCAAAACGTCGTCTCGCATCAGCAATTGTGAGATGGTGGGTGGCACGGTACTTTTGGATTCGGATCTCACGTTGATACACAGGACAGTTTTTATCATTAGCAGCATGATTGCCTTTGCAGTTAATGCATTTAGGTGTGGGACTAGTGCAAGGTTCGGTGTGCGATTCCGCACACTGAATGCATATCTTATTGTTACGGCACGATCTAAGGGTGCGATTAAACCTGGGGCAATTACTACATGGGCGTGGTTTATCATAAAATAACGAGATCCAATAAATTTGGTACCACAGTTTTACATTTGCTGGTAAGGTCGTACCTAATATTGTTACCAGTACCGTCAAAGTAGGTTGATCCGTGCCCTGAGCTTTGCGAATAAATCTTCTCACCTCCAATATGTGTAGGCCTTGGGAACTCAGCTCTTCTGCTATGTCAGCACAAGTTACAGAAATGTCAATATTGTGAAACAGAAAGCGTGTAGAGATAGTTTCCCTCTGGATGAAAGTGTCAACTGGTATGCCAAGCAATGACTCTATACTTAATATTTGCTGGGCTACTTGAATATGTTTGGTAGTAATAAAAAGTTTATTATGCCGGGTGAGCCGTAGACTTTCTATCTCGTTGCAATTGGTGATGGTTTTAGCCAGTTCCTCTTTAAGAGCCTTTGGGTGGGTTTGCGGTAAAGAGCCGTTTTTGGCCGAGATTATGAAAGATATAATGTCATAGCCATCATTGACAGCAATATTTAAAGACTCGGATAGCTTATGTTCATTATTATAATAATGCGGCGAGCAAGGCGAACCAACCGGTAACCGCCCTCCTGCCATAGACAAAATAAGGGTAAACTGAACGTTTAACAGAAATAAACAAACTATAAAATGGCAGAACTGGGAGAAAAAAACCCTACCAGGGAAAAAGAACAACTAAAAACTTACCGAAAGACTTAATTCGGTGAAAAAACCAGCAAAAAAGTAACAGCGAATATAGAATGAAGATTACCCGAACGCATGCAAAAGCATACGCGGATACGCCTCACCAAAACAGTAGAGCAGGACAAGTTGAGAGGGAGATAGCTGCTTCCATCAACCACCTACCTACCGGCACAACCCCCAAGTTCTTATGTTGAAACTCAATGTCATAATTTTATTGAAGTTAAAATTTTTAATAGCGTTTAATTACAAATTACATTAAAATATTTTCTGTCCATTTATCGGTTAATACGTTTTTAGATTAAAGCTATTATAACAGATTTGTATAGTAATAGAATATTTATAAGACAACAATTTTATCATTCAATAAAACATTAAAATCAATAGGTTAGGTTAGGTGGACGAAATAAACTTGGGTTCTTTTCACCTATTTCCTTGTTTTTTTTTTTTTTTTTTTTTTTTCGAACACTTCGATATCCAGAGGTGCAACCTGGTGCGTAACAGTGTGACATAATGAAAAAAATCTAATATTAAAAATAAAACTGAAAATAAAACTAAAATTTCGTCTACGCACAATGCTATTCTACGGCGTCAGTGGACAGTCAGAGAACACATACGACCCCTAGCGGCGGATGAATAATAGCGACCATCTCAGGACCATTTTTGAGGGACGGCCGCCGTTGGAGAAACGGGTCCTTGTTATCTAAGTCCGTGCTTGATCTTCTAGTCAGGAAATGCAATCCGTGGGTTCAGTCATAGAATAATAATCCGCGTTTGTAATGATCGATAGATGGCGCTTTTTCAGCTTTTGTCGTTAGTAAATATAATAGCCACGTGTATTTATTATTGTTTTATTTGTGTTACTACTTAATATCCGTGCTATAATTTCTCCGCCATTACATCATGGAAAATTGATTGCTTTTGGAAAAAATATTTCAGTTTATTCAAAGTTCGATCGGAAGTAGATTTTTAACTGAAGCTGAAGAAATATTAGTTTCAAATCATCTGATTAATTCTTTACTTCCATTAGCCGAAGCAACTGAAATTTTAAATTTGTCATTTGGAAATAAATGGAAGCTTAATTCTGGATTTCTTGATCCTTTGGAGTTACACTGTAGCTGTAGCACACAACAGTATGCGTTATCTTTTTTACCGGATTTATTCATTTTTATTCAATAAATATATGTGAAAATAAACATCGGCAAGCAATGGCGTCTCGACGAAAGCTATACATGTTAATTGTAATTTCCCCTTAACCCACCAGAGGGCGAGCATTTCATTACAATCGCGGATAGAGGAAGAAGGAGCGTATCATCGAGCTTTAATTTAGATAGAAAGAGAAATGGCAACCCCCTTGTGTGGTAAACATCATCGAGAACTGTCACGTGACAATTCTCATTTCATCTGTAAAGCCGAATCATCGAGGTATTGCGCCCGCGTAGTTTGTGATCATTCCTCGTGGTCAGAGCTCTCGGCTGTTGGCGATGAGCCTCTTTCGCCAAGTGTATTGGCGAGGGATATCTATACACAAATATCGAAATACAGTCTTGATCTTCAATTCTCATAGGAGTTATGTATTAAAATATGTTTTTTTTTTTTTTTTTTTTTTTTCCATTATTGACGATATTGGAATTAAAAAAAAAAAAAAAAAAATAAATTCCCAATGGCATAAAAAATAAACTCATTAAAAATTAGAGCAAATATTTATAGGAGTAGAATACTTTCATCTTATAACTGTAAAAGAAATTAAATTATAATAATATAAAAAGAAATAGGATAGATTCTATTTTTTAATGTCTTCATAATAATACTTTTATTAATAATCTAGATGCATCATTATTTAAGATATTTGCTTTATTTCTTATTTTCTTCTTTATATTTAAGAAGAAAGTATTGGATTAACGGAAAGTTTGTCTCCGGTTTCCAACGAATTTATACGTTTTGGCATATCCTGAACATGACTGCATAATTTTAAGTGTCTTCGGTCTTCGTGCGTGCCTACTTTTGTGGATGCTCTAATAAATAGTAAGTGAACGAAATTTAACCAAACTTGACATTTAGTTCTAACATCAAAATATAAATTAGTGCCTATAAGCTGTTGCTGAAAATGGCCCACCAGCGGCCGACCGGTTCTGGGCTCAAAGCTGGTAGACGTGATGTGCCGAGTTCGATCCCAGCTTTCGCTCGCTGACCTAATAATTTGGAGTTTTCCGTGGTTTTCTCTGAAACTTGCATAAATACGGACTAGAACCCCTTAGACTCCCCCCCCCCCCGGAGGGCACTCTACCTTATGCCTAGAATCCTAGGGTAGTCAATCAGCCTTACTACTAAAACACCAAATGCCCAATAGGTAGAAATGTGAGCGGGGAAAAAACCCGGGTTTAAACCAGGGATTAAACCTGGTTTTATGGGAAGGGAATTTTGAAAGTTTCCTAAACAAGGGGATTTTAAAAGTTTTCAACAGTTGAAAATTTAGCTTTTTTTTTTCTGAGATTAGAGTGGCTCTGAGGCATTTCAAAATGTTAGCTCACATCTAGATGGTTTTTATCATCTTTCAATTTTTAAATAGTGCTTTTAATGCCTAGAAATTTAAAAAGTACTAGTTTCAAATTTCATTAATTAACAGACTTAGTTTCTGTTATTGCTGTATATTTACATCTTAATTCTCACTGCAGTTGCACGGACTCATTACCGTAGTACAGAGTCATTCAGTTCAATATAACACTTCTTTTTTATCGCAATCGGAGCTCATTCAGTTTTAGTTGTATATCTATATCACGTTTCAGTTGTATATCTTTAATACTTTATTTTAAAAATAAAACAAAAATGCTTCAAAATAATTTGCGGTGACTAAAACAATCAATTACAGTACAAAGGAAAATATTATTTCAATTAAAATTTCAAAAATATTAATATATATAAATAAAAAATAAATAAAACCCAAATTATTAATCAATACTAATTGAATATTTTATGTATTGATTTAATGCATTAAAAAAATATTACTGGAATTTTTAATAACTGAAGAACTCATGTTTGATTTTGTTCCCCGTGCTTTTTGACTGATTATAACAAAATTTCATGAACTAATGTGAAATTTTCTTCGATGAATCATAATTAAATTTCATAAGTTTTAATGTACTTTTACCATAATTTAATTTCATTATATACAACATATTTTATTATGGTATTCATTAAAAAAAAAAAAAAAAAAAAGTTTTAAAGTTATTTAAATAGGCAGACAAAACTCTATAATTTATTATTGTCAATAGCATAAATGTTTAATTTTTTACAATTTTCTGTAAAATAGTCACATGATTTTTTATATCACTTTATTTATTTATTTGCTTCAACATAAAAACGAAACTTCTCATAAATACGCACAGTGAGAATTATTTTTTAACGAATCTTTGTGAATTAAAAAGAATTGTTTAAAATAGCAATAATCAATTATGAAAAAAAAAAAAAAATTGTAAATGTAGATGTATCGCTTTTCACTGGACGGGGGGGGGGGAGGGGGTGTCTATGTAAATTTTTAATAATAGTGTTTCTGAAAAGAACCCGTCAATACCTTTAAAACTAATGGTTGTACCATAAATCTAGAATAATTAAAAACAAATTTATCAGGGGTTTTCTTCGTTTCTTAATAAATAAATAAATAACTTAGGGAGAAAAATGCAGTTTTTAAAATATGAATGTGGTCTATAGGACACAAAATAAACTTTCTTTAGCAATTATTATGTATCTTTGCAAGGAAAATCATTTGCATTCATCATGAAAAGAAATTTTAATAAAAAAATTATTTTAGTTAATATCTAATTTACATTGTGCGTATTTGTATAGGATAACATTAAAGAATGTTTTGTGATGGCTACAACATACTATATATTTGAAATGTTTTTATTTCTGCATTTTATTCAAAAGATTTTTTTTTTTCTCTTTTTAATCGTTTTTCAAATTTGTAATTTTTTTTTTTTTTTTTTTGTATAAAAATCGCTTAGCAGAGTTTTCATTGGAAAAAGAAATAATAATTAAGAATAATAAATGCATAACTCTTATAATATATTTGTCAAAGAATATCTAATGAAGTAAATATTCTTTGGTATTTACAACCTAAAAAAGGATTTTTTTTTTTTTTTTTCTTTTTTTTTAATGGGAAACAAACTATCGCCAAGAAAGTGATAAGTAGAGAAAAAAGTTAGCGCAACGAAATATCAATTAATACATGTTGGACACGTTTTCTTCCGTAGAAAAGAATAGGGATTCTCCCTCTACTAGTATATCTGCTCAATGGAGCGTATATGTTTTGGTTTCGGTTTGTAAAATCCAGGAATGCCGGGTATAGGGTTGTAACTATGCTTCAATCTGATTGTTTGGGGAGATTTTTGAATCGTCTCATCTCTCTGTCAATCAGTGAGCGAGATAGCACCCATAACAAACAGCGATAAATGCACCGAGGATGAGTGCCCTACTTAAAGGTTTTAAGCAGCAGCAGAAGCAGCTTTCGCTGGCAATTCACTAGAAGGGGTTTGTAAGCATTAGTATTGACGTGCTCCTTCTCCCTTTATTATTATTCTATGGTATGTACTTTCATCAATTCCTTGGAGGAAAATAATCGCCAACGGAATTCGTCATTTCTTTATTTTGTTAGCTCTCATGCTCGTCTTCCGTTCACGTTCACGCTTATGCGTTCACGGTCGAATCACCAATAAAAATGGACAATATTCCTGTGACGTCACCGTAAAATCGCCCAACACGTGGCCGATATTTTGTAAACAAATTAGATTCAAAATGCCATTTTATTGTTACGAATAACATTTTCCTAAATATTTCTCGAGTGAAACTTAATAACAATGTTCAAACAAGAACAAAAGAGAAATGTAAACAACTGAATCGAATGATAAAGTTAAGACTATTCCATATCGTAAAATTGCAGAACATTTTATGAACACACACACAGACACATATATATATAATGAATAAAAGATTAATAAGAACATTTTATGCACACACACACATATATATAGACGTCAAAGCTTAAATAATTAGAATTTCATTCACTTTAATAAAGGAATTTATTAAATGGAACATCCATTTAAATTTGTTAACATCGCCACAGTTCACATGGCAACTTTTAATGTTACATATGTTCATTAATATTAAAGTATATTACTAAAACTGGATTAAAAACAAAGGTATCACTCTATCGCTCTTACTTCAATTTCATATAATCTGTAACCACGGAGTAAAAAGACAGGAGAAGAAGGTAACGCTGAAATTTTGTGATGTTGTTTTCTAATGTTTACAGATGGCGCCAGCGTGCAATCCTTCCTTCTCTCCAGCTTCCGCAATGTTATTCAATGGGGAAATGTCTCGTTTTATTTATTTTTTTAAAAATAATATCAAGCTGAAAAAATTTCGATTGAAAGCAAATTTCATTAAATAGAGTATTCTAACCAACATGTTTTTGTTAAGAGCCATTTTATACTAATTTTACTTTGAAAGAAAGCTTTTAAAAAATGACGATTCTTATGAACCGAAGCTAGCTAAAACAGACAATTGGGAGGAAGGAGAATGGATGAAATTTTCAAAAGAAAAAAAATAAACTTACTTTAGGTGCAGAAAACACGAACTCGGACTTTATTTTTCTCCTAGGGCTTTTTTTGTTTTTCTTATTACTATCATAGCCTGTTTTACAACTAGGAACGAAGCATTTATTTGAAACATCTGAATTATGCAGTTTTAAGAACTTACAAAGAAATTAAATTGCTTAAAATAAAAAATTTTAAATGTACTCAAGCAAAATTCTATTGAAAACAACAGTATATCTGCGCCGAGGTAGGGAGGAATGACAAGTGGCGCCCTCAATATTTACTAAAAATTTAGATCACAGTTTCGTAGCTTTCTCCCATTGGACCTTCAACTCCTATTAATATTACTCCGTGTCTGTAACTCTTATAAATAATACTGCATGATAAAAATTTTTGCAAGCCACAATGCTTTGCTATGGTAGAGTTGAGGATTGTTTACCGAAAACAGCTGATTTTCTATAGTCTTGAACCCAAAGCGGGAATATGGTCCATTAAAAAACTGCTTCCTTTTTTTTTTTTTTTTTTTTTTTTTAAATGGTATTTGGAAAATAGAAATGTACATCTATAATTAAAATAACTACATCTATAATTAAAATAGCTCATAATTTACATAATAATATTAAAGAAAATAGAGTATTTAATGCATATATATATTTATTTTTCTGGAGACAATTTTTCCATCCGCGATTGTAATGAAATGCTCGCCCTCTGGTGGGCTAAGGTGAAATTATCACACCACTGCATATCCTCATATTATGCAATCGACTTTCCATGATGAAATGGCGGAGAAAGAATAATAATTACACGTGGCTGTTATATTTACTAACAACTGCAGTGTTCAGAGAGCGCCATCTATCGATCATTACAAACGCGGATAGACTTTAAAGAAAATATTAAACTGCTTTGTTATTTGTTTTTCAATCATTTTGATAATTATTTAGCACGTAGTTTAAATTCACTTTTTACTCCATATTAAGTTTTCGTATATTTTTAAAAGTGATATGTCTTGCATATATGTATTTGTAGGCGGAGCCTAATTGTTTTAGCGGACGCTTCTGGTCATTTGAGCTTCCGGTTGAGATCGAAAGTAAATAATTCCATTGTTTTTGTTTTTTTTTTTAAAGAAAAGAAGGTGAATAGTATTATTAAAACAGAAACATACACACACAATAGAGAAAAAATCCTTATGTTTTTAATTTAAAATGAAATGTTGTGCTGTTTTCATATAACAAACTTGATATGAACAATAAAAATGTGTAGAAAAAGTGTGCACTCTTGTATATATTTGTCTACCATTTTATATTTTTGAACCATTAAATTTTCATTGCTGGTGAATCCAAAGCGTGTACATATTAAGCGGCACAATAGTCATTGTCAAACAGGGTCCACAGCTAGGTATAATACTTCCATTCTCCGGTGTTGGTGCGGCGGAAGTAAGGCTCCTATATGATACGAGCTGGCGCAGTGTCCGCCATTATCTAGCCCATCTGGGAAAATGTTGGCGGTAGAAAAAGCTAGGTTACCTGATTAGCGTTGTTATCGCCTTTAAACTTCTATACAGATCATGTGAGCTAGAACTTCTTATAGCAAAATAAACAAGTTGGCAATTTTAAGAACATCGCCAACATTCTCAAAACTACAACCCTTCACGTTAAAAGAAATGTAATTTTAAAAGAATTTAAAAGCAATGACTTAAAAAAACAGTACATTCATATTAAATTTGTCAATCAACTTTGAAAATAAGGGAAATCTTAAGCTACAAAGTTGTGCTCTTGCTCCAGGTATCCACGAGTTACATCTGCAATTTATAATAATATAATCCACTTTTTTCTTCTTTCTGGGTTAGAAGAAAATATAAACAGGTGGTACCCTTTTCTGGAGTTATTCGCACACTATTGCCGAAAAAACACCAATAATAAATCGTCAGCCGGTCTTATGGGATAGAAAATGGTGGATGCGTCAGCCTATCAATGTAGGAGTTCTAGGCGGAAGTAAACAGAACAAACTGTATGGTTACCGGTAGAGCTGGACGATATCAGAAATCAAATATCGCGATATATCGCCAAGTTAATATCGATATTAATGATATTATCGATATTTTTTCAAGAAAAGGAAAATAGACATTTGCTACTTTTTAAAGATAAATGAACACCAATTTTAATGTATACAAGCGTGGATTGTTTTCAGTGTCCGGAGATGAGAGAAGTCATGTAAAGCCGCACCAGATTGTAAAAACGTGAGAAAAATGACGGCTTTGGGCTTCCTCACGGTTTTGTGAGGTCTAACTTCAATAGAGACAGTGCCCGTAGATGAGAGAAGTCGTGTAGATCCACACCAGATTGTAAAAACGTGAGAAAAATGGCTGGTTTGGCCTTTCTCACGGTTTTGTGAGATCTAACTGCAACGTTTCCGGCTGCAATCTTTAAGAGACAGTGTCCGGAGATGAGAGAAGTCGTGTAGAACCGCACCAGATTGTAAAAAAACGGGAGAAAAATGGCGGCTTTGGGCTTTCTCACGGTTTTGCGAGGTCTGACTGCTATAGAGACAGTGCCCGGAGATGAGAGAAGTCGTGTAGAGCCACACCAGATTGTAAAAACGTGTGAAAAATGGCGGCTTTGGCGTTTCTCACGGTTTTGTGAGATCTAACTGCAACGTTTCTGGATGCAATCTTTAAGAGACAGCGTCCAGAGATGAGAGAAGTCGTGTAGACCCGCACCAGATTGTAAAACAATATACAGTATATAATTATTAACACTTCACATTAGCAAGTTAATTGTATGATACATTATTTGTATCATACAAGGATGGAAAGCGTTCGCTGACGATGACGCGAGTTCAATGATTTTTGTTCACCCAAAAGTGCTCAACGCGCCTAAAGAAGTTTTCACTTCAATAAAAGAATGAATATGTAAGTAAATATATTACTTTTATGTCGAAAAAAATATTAAAAGGTACTAACATTTTTTATTTTATAATTAAAATGGAATTGGAAAAAAAAAAAAAAAAACAGTGCTGAAGAAATGGAACCGCTTTAGCATAGCCCTTTGCAAAATTTAAATTTGGTACCGAAGTAACCCGGATATTTCTTTCCAAAATTTTCGATAGCCACTTTAATTCATCAATAAATTGACAACAAAAATTTAAAAACCACAAAGGGGCTCCTTTGCTAAAGTTATACCAAAGACATTTTAAGAAATGAATATAGCAATCGATGCTAGTGAATGAAACACAGTTATTAAAATAAGTCCAGTCGTACTAAATTAAATTCTGTTTACATAGAATGTAAGTAGAATTTCTATTTATCTTTTTATTTTATTTTTTTTAACCAATTTTCTTTTGTTTAAATCTCTTATATTTAATAAGAACAGCTAAAATAAATAAATAAATCAATAATAATCTATAATAATAAAAGAAGATGTCTGTCTGTGTGTCTGTGTGTCTGTCTGTGCATCTATCTATACGTTCAGCCCCCTACTGAACGCAGAAGTATAAAATTTGACATACGGGTGCTCAGAAGCCTTTCCGAGTTGATAGTGAAAACAGAATTTAAAAATTTTAATTAGTTCCGGAGATATTAATTAAAACGTCGACCAATGCCTAATTAAAAAACGAGCGGATGGTAATTTTCGCCCTTCAGCGTGTTCCTCAAAAGAGAAAGCAGAGAGAGAAAAATTTCGCGGGTTTTTCTAAAGCGATCGCTTCCGATCTGTTGGAAATATTGAAAATACACCTGTACCACGAGAAAGAGCATTTATTACCGATTCTTACGCTACAATTTTTTTTTTTTTTTAAATACGGATTTTTTATATTTTTAAAAAAAGTTTTAAAAAGGGTCGAAATTTTCTCTTTTTCTCGATTGTCTTTTTTGAAGCGCCCTGTACGACCGAGTAACTGTTCCATTTCTTAACAACTGGTATATTTGGAAAGGACATTTAATCCTCTTTCGAACCATATAAACATTTTTACAAAATACGGATTAGCGATCCATATTTTTAGATTTTACGAAACATCGATTTTTTCACAAAACATTTTATAACGCAAAAGCGTTTAGAAATAAATCATTTCTTTTTTTTTTTTTTTTTTTTTTTTTTTTTTTTTTGTATAGAGATCTCGCTTCAACAATTGAATACCCAAAAGATTGAGAGAAAATTTCAAAAACTGAATGAGTTATAATTTATTTAATTTTCAGTATCGCGGCAGTTTTCGATGAAATTCTGAATTGACGTTTCTGAAACTCTTGCAACTGACCTTGACAGAGAAGAGAGAATAAGATTCTTCAGTACCAGGTGCTAGAGGTCGGGAAAAAGTTTTTCGCCCACGTGACAAAGTATACTGGAAATAAAAAAAGCAGTTTTTGAATTTTTTCAATTTAAAATCGATCAAAAGCAGAACTTCGAAATTGCCCGTCATTATGGCTCACCTGTATGCAGTTAAAAAATCTAAAGTATAGCTTTAAAAATAAAATAAATAGACATATTATATTTATTTAAATTCATTTTTATTTCATCTGTTAATGACACCATTTGTGAGGTTGAGACGTCAGAACGTCACCACAGTTGTTTTAATTAAGCTGGATCCAGCAAAGTAGGAAGTGGGGACGGTTAAAAACACTCCGTCGCCAGTGACTCGGTGAAGGTTGAGGTCGAGCTAGTTTTGTGTCGGCAGGGTGCTGCATTAAAAGACTTAGATTTTGAATATTAGTTAAATTAGAAGTTATTTTTAAAAGTACGGATTGAAATGTAGTGAAAGGAGGGTGTAGGAAGAAGTATAAAAATAGAGATGGTTTTAGTAGATGGTGTGGATGTTGGAGGATCGTATAGTGGATGTTGGAGGATATTATAGTGGTTGTGATGAATCTTAGTTTTACGGATATTGAAAAGTAGAGTAGTGGAGATTTAGTGGCGTGAAGTTAAGTAGTGTTGAGTGTTGGTGAGTGTCTACTAGTTTTCGGAAAGTCAAGCTGGGTCAGAAGGGAATACTCTGTCCCATAGTGAAGCCGTAGTATTGGAGTACGAGTGCGACCGTCTCTACACCTTCGACTATCTGCTGTGGTGAGATATTTAAGATAATTAAATTGTCGATTTATATATTTTTGATTTAGTAATACGCTGACTGAGCTAAGATCTATTTTCCAGGCCGCCCTCCCATTAATCTGTTTCAATAAACTTTTATTGTTTGTTCAATTCAAGTCTCTGGTTTTCTTAGTAATCTAAGTATTTAAGTTAAGATGGAGTTTGCAGAAACGCAAACGCCACAGTGGCGCCCAACTCAGTTCGACATTCCCCCCACTCGGGTTTATTTTACTGGCTCAGACAATGTACTTAAATTTTTTGAAGATCTTGAACAGTATTTTGATATATGTAAAATTGACGAGGCTGATAAATTTAATTTATTAAAATACTCCTTAAAAGGAGATGCTAAAATCTGGTATGACACCATTGCCTCTAGAGCTCTAGGCAAAAATCCTACGTATGAGGATTTGAAGCTCAAAATTAAAAATTCATTCTCTTCTATTGTGGATAAAACCAAACTCCGTCAAGAACTTTATACGACAAAGATGTCGTTTTATGACAAACCCACCACATTTTTGTTACGTAAATTCGACATTATAAAGCAGCTGGATTTAGTTTTATCTTTTGCCGCTGCAATGGAAATTATAACCCCGCTATTGACTATTCCAATCCAAGATTATCTTGATCTGAAACCTGTCACTTCTTACGACAGCCTGTTTCAAACTTTAGCCAAATACCAAGAACGACACCCTCCAAGGGCGGACAACACCTTTAATCGCCAACGGGGTAATGGAAATATGCAAAATTTTAGACATGAAAATTTCACCCCCCCCCCCCTCAAAATTTCAACCGATATCAACATTACCGTCAATCGCCACAACCAAGGCGGAATAACTTTCAAAATGCTCGGAACGATCGTTCTAATCAAAATCAGTCTCAAAACTTTTCTCGAGCTGATAGAAATAACAGAAATTTCCGTAACTCTCGCCCCAGAGTAATAACCAGAGTCGTCAGTTAAACGAGTAAGTGGCTCTTGTGAGGAGGGGCAACAGCCACTGAATACCTCAACCACCTCCATATGTTTAGACACAATTTGTATCAGTCCGGTGGACCTTCCTAATTTAAATGCAATAATTCATGATATTTTCATACCTACTTGTTGGGACACTGGTGCTGAACGCTCCTTTCTAGCATATGAAACTTATAAAAAGTATTTTGACTTTAAACCTTTAAAGCGGACAAATTTAAATATTACAACGGCTCAAGGCAAGTCCTGTGTTAATAGAGGCGAAGTCAGCCTGAATGTTAAAATTCATAATTTAAGTGTTAATTGGCCTTTTTACGTCATCGACAATCTTCAGCATCCCTGCATTATAGGGTTAGATTTTATGAAAGCAAATAATGTTGAAATAAATTTTGCCAATAAATCTTTACATATTGATGATTCTAAGTCAAATTCTAAACCTGTCGAGCTGACAGAGTTAATTGTTAATTTAGAGGAAAGTGTCCTCACTCATATTGAAAAAATTGATTTTAATTTTCTTAATCAGTTTAAACAGTTATTCTCTGAGACACCTGGCTTAACCCATGTTGTTTGCCATGAAATTGACACTGGAACTAATAAACCAGTCCTTATCGTTATGATCAAGCCAAACAAGATATTATAAATTGGCATATTGACAAAATGTTGCAAAATGATATTATTATGCCTGTAACTTCTCCTTATGCATCTCCTGTTGTTTTATGTCGTAAGAAAAATGGTAAACCTATTACTGATCCTGAGGCATGGAGATTTGCAATCGATTATCGTAAACTAAATTCTATTACAGTATCCTCAGTATCCCTTGCCTATAATTGATGATTTGTTAGCTCATATCACAACGACCAATTTTATGTCTACTCTCGATCTGACATCGGGTTATTTTCAAATTGCAATGAAACCCGCTGATATATCAAAAACAGCGTTTACAACTAAAAATGGCACGTTTGGTTTTAAACGAAGCCTTTCGGATGTTCAGGGGCTGTGGCAACATTCCAAAAAGCCATGGAAACTATTCTTAAACCTGTTTTGAATAAATTTGTACATGTTTATCTCGATGATATAATAATCACGTCCTCATCTTACAATGAGCATTTAGATCATTTAAAAACTGTTTTTACTCTACTGCAAAATGCAGGATTAACTTTAAATTCCTCTAAGTGCCATTTTGCACGACAGGAAATTAAGTACCTAGGCGTTAAAATAACGCCTGCTGGTATTTCTGTAGATAATGAAAAAGTTCAGCCAGTTTTAAACATGCCCCCTCCTACAACTTCCAAACAAGTTTCGAGATTTCTAGGCATGTGTGCTTGGTATGGGAAATTTATACCTAATTTTGCTCACATATGCGAGCCCCTCTTTAAACTCAAAAGGAAAAGAGTTAAATTTCACTGGTCAAATGAAGCACAAGAAGCATTTGATAAGTTAAAAACTATACTTAGCGCTCCTCCTGTACTAGCTCATCCTAATTATAATATTAAATTTCAAGTAGCTACTGATGCTTCTTCGTACGGCATTGGTGCCGTTTTAAGCCAAGAAGGCCGCCCAATAGCATATGCGTCCCGTACGCTTAACGCTGCAGAAAGAAATTATCCAGTAACTGAACGTGAATGTTTAGCAGTGCTTCGGGGACTGCAAAAATTTCGTTTATATTTTACGCAACTTCCAGTAATAGTCGTTACAGATCATGCGGCATTAACTCGGTTAACAACTGGAAAGAATCTCTCCCCTCGCATAATTCGATGGACTCTTAAGTTATCTAACTTTAATATAAACATCGAACACCGACCTGGTTCTGACAATATCGTAGCTGACGTTCTTTCACGTACTACTCAAACTCAAGAAAATAAGATTGAATCTAATTTTACAAATCAATCCCTTGCTTTAAATGAAAAGAATGATCAGTTAAATTCTACCTCATATATTCATCATTCGCATTTAAAGGCTGAACCTGTTCAATCCGAAATATTAGCAGACGTGACTGAAACTCGTGTAAAGGAAATTGAAAGTGAACAAGTAAACCAATGTGCTTCTACAAATCTAGTACCTACCTTAAACAATAAATTCGTATCTGATCAGGAAAAAGTAGCTTTAGCGCTTATGCCAGCATCTGTGTTAAATTCGAGAGATCAATTAATCCAAGAACAAAAAAATGATCCCGAATTTGGATTAATCTATAAGTATTTAGAAGATCCTGAGTCAGTTTCATTAATTGAATCAGCCATTGCCTTAAACTGGTCCCAATCTTTTTCTTTAATCGATGGCTTGCTTTTTTATTCAAAATTATTATCATCTTATGGCGAATTACGAGTTGTAATTCCCCAATCACTTCGTCAAGCCATCCTATTTGAGTTTCATGACTCTCCAATTTCGGGGCACTTTGGCATTAGGAAAACTTATAAAAAGCTCAAAGATGCCTGTTACTTTCCTAAAATGAGGAAGTTTGTTAATGAATATGTTTCGAGTTGTCGCTTGTGCCAGCAATATAATTATAAAAATGTAAAGCCGGCCGGTAAATTAATTCCTATTAAAGTTGATTTTCCAAATCAAATTCTTGGACTCGACTTAATCGGTCCTTACCACCTCTCTAAACCAAATAGATTTCGTTTTGTGTTAGTTATGGTGGATTATTTTAGTAAATGGGTTGAATTTGTGCCTTTACGTAAAGCTTCGGCACAAGCAGTGGCCACTGCCTTCTTTAATAATTATATTTCTCGTTACGGCGTCCCCCTTCAAATTGTAACGGACCATGGTCCGCAATTTATAAGTAATGTTTTTAAGGCACTTTGCGATACACTCGACATTAAACATGTCTTCACTGTTCCATATCGGCCGCAAGCTAATCAGGCCGAACGTGTTAATAGAACTTTAATTAATATGATTGCGACGTTCATTGGTCAAAATCATGAAAATTGGGATCAGTTTCTCTATCATTTTGGCTATGCGATTCGTACAGCCGTAAGTGATGCAACAGGAAAAACTCCCGCTGAATTGTTTTTGGGCAGAAAGATTCTGACCCCCTTTCAAAAACTGGTATTAGTACAGCAAACCGCATCTCAATTTATTACGCGAAATATTGAAGAATTGCTACCAGAAGTTCAGAGAAATTTGAGAAAAGCTCAAGAGCAACAAGCTGTATATTATAACCTTAAACGTAGAATTTTAGAAGTAAAAGTGGGAGATAAAGTACTCCTAGAATCACATTTTCTTAGCTCTAAAAAAGATTCTAAAGTAGCTAAATTTGGGCCAAAATTCATTGGGCCTTTCTCTGTTTTAAAGATAGAAAATAATAATTTGACAATTGATTTTAACGGCACCCCAACAACCATAAACATTGATCAGATACGCATTTTTAAAGAGCGCACTCAATCATATGCTGAAACTCTTGATAGTGATAGCGTGCAGGGTTCAAACCCACCTGACGAACAGTCCGTCTTTACGCCTAACCTCACTTCCCAGCCTAGTGCTCCTGATTCTTGTACAGCTGATAAACTACCTGTACAAGAATATCAACACCCGAACAACACCCGAACTCCTACAACACCCGAACAATCTGTTCAGGGCACTTCCACTGATCGATCTAGTGTTAGCAGACCCGTCGCACAAAAGCGAGCTCATAGTGGGTCATCAAACCATTCTAATGTGAAATTTCCTAGGCAAACTGGTCGCAAACGCGACTATTCTTTTACTAATAGCTCTTTTATACCGCAGATTAAAAAGAAAAAAGCTTGGAATAAATATTTAAAAAGGCCAAAAGCCCCCTCCTCAAAGTCCTCTGGAACACATCGCCCACAGAAGGTACTAGCAGTTCCAGATTCAGTACACACCGACTCTTTCCGACCTAAGAGAAAGGCAAGGGTTCGAAAAAGACCTCCACCCTCGTCATCAGCTAGCGGACGGCACATGGAGAAATTCCTAGCAGCTCCTGACTCGGTCGGCACGGACGAGTTCTCTTTACACCACCGATTCAATACCCGGCGTCAAGCCAGACTCCGACAACATGCTCAGCCATATGAATCACCTGCCGAACAAGCCTTTGTACAAGCCTTTTGGGATAGCCCTAGACCCCGGTCTGAAAGCCTGCAACCCTGTGGCCTAGCTGACGAGTACATCGAGAACATCCACCAAGACCTCTAACCTTCCTGAAGTTACAGCTGCAAATTCACATCAGGTGATACCGTTCTGTATTTTTTTTCTATTACAAGTGCATTTCTGTCAGAGCTGTACAAAATGTTCGACATACCTTGAAGCCTTTTTGGGACTTTATATTTTAAGAACTCTTACGAAAGTTATGGACTTTCCCAAACTAAAAATACAAAATTTAATTTAGCCATGAACTTTCAAATCAAAATTAATGTTCTGCTTCAATGTCAACATTTTTGTTCTCTCTTAAATATCTATTTTATGTATGTATTAAGTTCTTTTACCTTGTAGTCATCACCTGCAGAAAGCTGGTAATATAAACTGTTTTTTTTTGGACCCTTTGTAAATTTCCCCCCCTTTTTCTTTTGTATTTCTATAAATGATGTATTTATAAACTGCATATTTGTATTTGTAAAACTTTTGAATATTTGTCTAAAAGTTTATCTGTATGTACTTTTAGAGGGGAAAAAACTGTTTTTTTTTAGCTGTAAGCATAAAAAGCGTGTTTAACCATATAACATTAAAAAGACTAACTGCTCAGTTTTTTCGCTTATGCTTTAGCTAAGGAGGGAGAAATATTTCTGTATGTAACCTATCTATTATGTTAATAGCGACGAACATGTCTCAGTTTCTTCTAGAGATGAATTCTAACTATTTTTTTACTATGCATACTGTAAAAGTTTTTCCCATTTCAGACACACTCTGATGGACTATTTCTCTTAATCTGATGTTAAAAGTATTTTTATCTGAAGTGAAAGATCTCTTAATCTGATGTCAAAAAGTTCTTTTTCCTGGATGTGGACAGTCTGCACATTCCGACGTCTACTACGACAGTTACACTGCTAGCCACTTCATCTGCAGGATAGATTTTCAAGTTCCCCATCCTATTTAATACCATTAAATTTGATTAAAGACTTTTTTCTTCACTTAGATTTGTTAAAAAGATTAATTGTGGGATATGACCAATCTGTGCAACAGACTCTATTCTACAGCAAGAAATTATCGCATTTGTACATGCGAGTCTCTTTATAATTCTACAATATATCATTAAAGTCATACAATAGCCTTCCTGGCCTAACAGGGAGACGTGTGTAAATCCTACTGTAAGCCTGGTTTTAGCTCAGTCAGAGTCCCGGAGTTCTCGGGGTAAATGTACGCCTTTTATTTAAAATTTTGAATTAATTTTTTTTGCGTCCCCGAGTTTTCGCTCAGGGACTTAACAAAATTTTTTAAAAAGTTTTTCTCACCCGGTTAAAATTTAAGTGACGGCTGCACTCACACTTCAGAGATTTGAGATAGTTAGATATGGAATGAAGCTATTTAAATTTACTCGATCAAACCCGTTGGGGATTTTCCCGACTAAAATTTTTTTCTTGGAGGGGGACTGTGAGGTTGAGACGTCAGAACGTCACCACAGTTGTTTTAATTAAGCTGGATCCAGCAAAGTAGGAAGTGGGGACGGTTAAAAACACTCCGTCGCCAGTGACTCGGTGAAGGTTGAGGTCGAGCTAGTTTTGTGTCGGCAGGGTGCTGCATTAAAAGACTTAGATTTTGAATATTAGTTAAATTAGAAGTTATTTTTAAAAGTACGGATTGAAATGTAGTGAAAGGAGGGTGTAGGAAAAAGTATAAAAATAGAGATGGTTTTAGTAGATGGTGTGGATGTTGGAGGATCGTATAGTGGATGTTAGAGGATATTATAGTGGTTGTGATGAATCTTAGTTTTACGGATATTGAAAAGTAGAGTAGTGGAGATTTAGTGGCGTGAAGTTAAGTAGTGTTGAGTGTTGGTGAGTGTCTACTAGTTTTCGGAAAGTCAAGCTGGGTCAGAAGGGAATCCTCTGTCCCATAGTGAAGCCGTAGTATTGGAGTACGAGTGCGACCGTCTCTACACCTTCGACTATCTGCTGTGGTGAGATATTTAAGATAATTAAATTGTCGATTTATATATTTTTGATTTAGTAATACTCTGACTGAGCTAAGATCTATTTTCCAGGCCGCCCTCCCATTAATCTGTTTCTATAAACTTTTATTGTTTGTTCAATTCAAGTCTCTGGTTTTCTTAGTAATCTAAGTATTTAAGTTAAGATGGAGTTTGCAGAAACGCAAACGCCACACATTCACCAATTTCATCTGTTAATGAGTTACTTTTAACAGAATAATATTGATTTTTTTTCCCCTTTTTTTTTATGAATTCGGTTGTAAAAAAGCAGTTTTGGAATTCTTAAATTTTAGATGGATTTCAATAGAAATCGTTAATCGCCCTTGATAGATTAGCCATTTTGAGTCTAAAATATATCATAGATATTCATTATTGTAATACATAATACATCATTCAAAAGATATTTTAAAGTATTTTTATTGCAGGCTATTAAAATGATATAAGCCGTTCAAATTCTGTACGAAACTTTCGGAGAAAACTACGGAAAAACCAGAAAATTGTTATTCTTTTATATTTTACAGAGTTTCAAATTCAGATTTTCGCTCACATTTCGTACTAATAATTTTTAACGATATATAGCTCGGAATTAAGCAAGTTTTGTAGAAAACCACAGATAAGTCAGATACAAATCTTTTTAAAAAATGTTATACGGTGCCGCAGGCGCCACCGAGCGGGACTTAGCTAAAGTCAGAAATTTGAAAGATCATAACATGGTGAGCGAACAGTCTGTTTCAGATATTGAAAAGGGAAGAGGGCGCCGAAGACTCTACCGCACGGAAATTTACTGCGCTTTCAATAAGCTAATTTCACGATATATGGATAAGCTGTTATTAGACCTGAAACGGGAAAAAGGCGCTGCAGGCGCCACCGAGCGGGAGTTTCGTAAAGTTGGACTTTTCAGGGATCGCGAACCAGCTGGTCGCCGAAGGCGGCTAGTAATAATAATAAAATGCTGCACAAAAAATAAAATAAAATAAAATAATAATGAATAAATAAAATAATAATAAAATGCTCAGTGTTATATCATTGTTCAGTCGGAAAACTGTCCCTATAAAATTTCTGAAGATAAAAATCTATTTTACTAGCTTAATAAAGAACTGAGTTTATTAAAATATTTAAAAATAATAATGATAGAAGGTAAACTTATATATACAAAAAAATTTACATTATACTGCACACGATTAAAAATTACAGATCGAAATATGTTCGGAAATTATTTTATTATTTTCATCTCCGAGACATCCAAAACATTTCCATATTTCCATTTTTTTTTTTAATACCACTTGATATTATTTCGAACAATCGATGTGGCTGCGAACATTCATTTTACATTCAATATTCTAAATATTACTTTCACGTAAACCGCAATATACTACATGAAGAAAATATATCGATGTCAATGAGTGAACATCCGGCAGACGAGATTACTCTTGCGATCAAAGTTCTAGTGGATATCAGTGTCTGAAATACTGCAATTCGGCTTTGATCATGTTTGATAAACATATGTTGAATCTCGCATGTTCATTGGCCAGTTAATACCGATATGAATGAGCCAATAGCAGGAAATGAGCTGCAATATTACTGGTATGGGGATATCTTCGAATGTCAGAAGCTGGGAAATAATATACTGCGATAACTTGATGAGTGATGAATGAAATATTTTATATGTTATCGTTCAACGTCTGACTTTTTAAGCAGTGGTACTGGTATTTATTTTCGATTTGAGAGATCACAGGTATGACAGAAAAATGAAGTGGTTATATTACATTCGGATGTAGAGGGATGTATTGCGGTTGCGGTAACATTGAAAGAGAGAGATCGTTTGGGGCTATGAGAGAGCAATGTGGGGATGTGGGGAAAGAAGGAAAGGAATATTAGAGTAAGATATTCGGTGCTATATTTCGGGTGGGATTCAATCGGTCGTGCTGTGCATGCGTGGTAGGGAAAAGCGGAAGCGAAAAGCGGAGTTTGAAAAAAAGGGAAAGAAGCGGCGTTTGAAGGAGGTAGTAAGATTGGATGTTTTAAAGTTATTTATCGATGTGCGATCGGTCGGCTGCATGGTGCACGCTGAGAAATATCGTTAAAGCGATATATCGGCAGAGTAAGATTTTAAATACTGTTATTGCGATACTAAAAAAATATTGATATTTTGTGATATATTGATAAATAATCCAGCCCTAGTTACCGGAATTCACAGGAATTAATTTGGCGAAAAACTCAAGGCGCGGAAATTGATTTCGATTATTTTATCGTTGTAAACGTGTTTAGAGCCAAGAATAATTTTAGGCCTTTTTATTTTCTTTATTAATATCACATAACATTTTAATTTTAAACAAATTTAGGTAGTTATGCTATGTCTGCTAAAAGGGCCAAATGTTTAATTTTTTTTTCAATTGAAGAGTTAGTGCAGGAACCTGTTAAGTAACATTTTTGAGAAAAATTAGATATCTGGAAGAGCTTATTATGGTCTCTTTTAAATATAGAACATTAAGTTAACACAGTTGTTGGCACAGGGAATTATTATGTATATGGTTTCTGGCTACTCTATTACCTCTTTACTGTTTATTTTCTCAAATGTACTAAACTTTTGCGGGCCGCGGTAGCCCAGTCGGTAGAGCGTCGGCCTCGAAATCGGAAGATTGCGGGTTCGGTACTCGAGCCGGCCAAAGACCGTCGTGTACACTAATGGTGGCTGGTGCACGTAAAATCTGTCGTGGCCGCAAAGTCCTCCATGTTCCCATCAAAAATTATACCTCTGGAGGTCACCGAAGCGGGAGAGCCATCCCTTCCGTGGAGGATCAAAATTGTGATGGCATGTTTCCGGACCACCTCTAGGGGTGCGTCCCAGACCGTCGCCAATTGCCCATCTGCGCAGCATTAGTGCGACGTAAAACCCAACAACAACAACAACTAAACTTTCATTTATGTTCATCTACTAAGCTCTTCTGCACTACTGATGCTTAACTGAACCGTTAATCTGTGTCTGTCTACAGTTCAATAATAATAAAGTTTGACTAGTGTTGAATTACAGCCAAATATAAGAATAATCTAAATAAACCCAGTAGTTAAAAAATTATCTAATGTATTTTTGGCGATCAAAAAAAGATGTACATATCAAAATAATTGGGTGAGTCCAGCCTGTGGATCACTTCGATCGATCCAACTGAGCCCTGAGACATTTGATCCACGACCGGTCGATTGGTCCATTTGTTCTTCACACAGACTAAGGAATCACCTAGACCCGGCAAGGCGGTTCTAAAAATGAAGTCTCAACTGTAACCGAGCCGCCATATTAGTACAAGCAAAACCAGACTAGGAATGACTGTGACAGAGTATTTTTAAGTTATCTGCGTCAAACATTGTTCGGGCAAATCTTTTCAAAAAGACAATATTGACATATTTTCTTATTTACACATAATATGTGCATATAATTATACAGAAATCGATATTATTAGTAAACTGTTGAAGAAATCTTAAATATAAGACACGAGTTTCCATTTTCTGCTGAAATTTAGGAATATCTTATTTTTATGGGCAAATCTCGGCGACAATGTTACTATGTCACATAAATTCTGCTACAGGGTGTATATATTGAATGATTACACAGTAAAAGGAATAATGAGGGTGTAATGAGCCTTCAGTTTTTGTGTGTTTCGTAGGTATTATCAAGGTTGTATAGAGGGGGGGATTTGCAAATATTTTGAAATTTTATGAATTATACAGTAAATGATTTACTAAATTAAAGTATTAATATTAATATACTTGTTTAAATACCTGACCAAAAATCATGTGAATTTGAACAAGAGCAAATTACTATAGTTTGGTATTTACTGTTATTTATGCATGTAATTGCGAATGAGTTAAAGTTGACTTCATTATTATTATTTTTTTTTTTTTAATTAATATAATTACAGCACTTTGTGAAAACTAGTGTGTTGTGGCCACCACAAGACTTTCTTCCATATTTTTTTTAATACAAATTCACCAAGTGTAAATAATATTTTAAAAATTATTATTTATTAAAATTATTTAACATAATGAACGAAAATTATTTTCATCTTTGTGAAAACTAACACTAAATATCCAACGAAAGACAGTTTTACTGTCTGTAAATACCATTTTAAAATGTGCATTTTTATAACGGTTATCTCATATATCAAGTTTCGTATTGTTACATGCCATAGAAATTGAGATATAGCCTTCCCGTTTTCGAGGAAGTTTTCAGTATAGAAGCGCCTCCTATTGGCCGATAAGCATCCAACATTGAATCAGCATAATATTTCATAATGGCCTTCCCGAATATCAAGTTTTGTTTGATGATACGCACCAGAATCTGAGATATAGCCTTCCCTTAAATTTTGGAAATCGCTGTGTAGCAGCGCCATCTGTTGATCGGTTGACAGCAAAAGATTACAGGCGCTAATTTAGGTCTAGGTACAATTTATATGCAATTCTGTGTAATTCAATATAAATTTATATGCAATTCTGTGCAGTAGCTCCTTAGCTATAGCCTTCCCTTAAATTGCGGAAGTCGCTGTATAGCAGCGCCACCTGTTGTCTGATAAACATTTAAATTCAATTAGTATACGGTCTCATAATGGCCTTCTTACACATCAAGTTTTCTTTGATTGAATGCAATAGAACATGAGATATAGCCTTTCCTTTAAATTGCAGAAATCGCTGTATAGCAGCATCACCTGTTGAGCGGTTGACACCAAACGTTGGTAGGCACTAATTTAGGTCAAAGTGCATCTACATATAAAGTTATATGCATTTCTGTGCAGTAGTTCCTGGGATATAGCCTTCCCTTAAATTGCATATGTCGTTGTATAGCAGCGCCACCTGTTGGCCGATAAGCATTTAAATTCACCAGCATAATGTCTTATAATGGCCTTCTAACATATCAAGTTTTGTTTGATTATACGCAATAGAACCTGAGATATAGCTTCCCCTTAAATTGCAGAAATCATTGTATAGCAGTGTCACCTGTTGAGCAGTCGACACCAAAAGAAGAAAGTAAAAATTTCCATGGTTTTCTCCTAAATATGCATAAGTGCAGGCTAGAACCCCTTAGATAGACCCTCTCTAAAAGGGCACTCTCTCTAAACCCTAAACCATAGAACAGTTAGTTGGCCTTATAATGCTAACGCAAACACCGAGAAGCTCAAAATGTGTAAGTATAGCAAAAACTGAAAATCAAAAATTTGACCCCAAAATATTTCCTCTATCATTATATGAGCTAGAGAAAGTAAAAATTAAATTAAATACTATTATATTTGCAATTTTTATTATACAAATTAATAATTTGAATATATATATATATATATATATATATATATATATATATATATATATGTAATAATAAAATTAATATCTCACTAATCTGGATTATTAATTTAATTTAATTATTATTATTTATTAAGAATTTATAATTTTAATTATATATTCCATTCGGGTTTAGATATTGCATCAGCCTTGCCACGTGTCGAAAAAGATGATTGCGTAAGATTTCCAATCCTTTGTCCATCTGTCATTACCATATAAGAATATAAAAAGTAAACGTAAAGCTAAAATGTACATGTACTACCATGTAGACGTAGTCTATATCAACTAGCTTGTATATTTGGCACTTCTGAGTTAGACACTGAACAATAAAGATGTGTGATATATTAGCTCATGAAATTCATTTAATTTTTGATTATTCAAATTTTTATTAATTTCAAGTACCATGTGAAAATAGAATGTTACAAGTCGACAGTCATAGAATGCCATGCGAGGACTATTGTATTTCATCTAAAATAGACTTTATTTAAAAATATAAACTTTAAATGTTTTACTTTCGATTTAAAACAGTCATAAGTTTCGGATGAAAAGTCAAGTCAGGAGAGCGGAAATGCGCTTTGCCCCCCCCCCCCTTTTTAGTATTGCGGAGGAAAAGAATGATTTCGCTTCGATGTCATTGGTAGAAAAAGAGATTACAAGAGATGATTGACAAATTAGATATCACCGATAGGTTTCTCTTGAGTTACGCCGTAATTTCGACGATAAGGTACCGCTGAACGTTTCAGGAATTTTCCGGTGAATTGTGTATCCGCATTTGTAATGATCGATAGACGGCGCTTTGTGAGCACTGCAGTTGTTAGTAAACATTATAGCCACGTGTGTTCCATTAGTGTTCTTTTTGTTTCGTACTATAATTTCTCCGCCATTACATTATGGAAAATTGATTGCTTTTGGAAAAAATACTTCAGTTTATTCAAAGTTCGATCGGAAGTAGATTTTTAACTGAAGTTGAACAAATATTAATTTCAAATCATCTGATTAATTCTTTACTTCCATTAGCCGAAGCAACTGAAATTTTAAATTTGTCATTTGGAAATAAATGGAAGCTCAATTCTGGATTTCTTGATCCTTTGGAGTTACACTGTGGCACACAAAAGTATGCGTTATCTTTTTTACCGTATTTATTCATTTTTATTCAATAAATATATGTGAAACTAAATATCGGCAAGCAATGGCGGCTGTATGGAATTCGAATTAAACCATGTTTATTGTAATTTCACCTTAGCCCACCAGAGGGCGAGCATTTCATTACAATCGCGGATTCTGATATAATTTTAAAAAATAGAAAATTTAAAGAAACAAAGAAGATTACTAAGAACACAGGTGACGAAACTCCTCGGAAAAGAAGAATTAATTAAAAATACAGAAGATATAATGAAGTTAGAAGTTTTAAAAGAGCAATTACAAGAGAAGAAAACAGAATTGAAGAATCTTGACAAGGAGATAATTAGTATAACGACAGAAAAAGATGAAGAAATTTTGAAAGACTGTGACGCTTCTGAGGAATACCAAGAAAAAATTATTGAAGCCTTGAAGAAAATTGAAATTAACTTAAAAGGAGAAAAAATGAAAAAAGAAAAATTAGTAGAAGTTTCAGAAAGTGCCGCTGATGCAACAGAAAGAAACCAACAAGCACAGACGATTTCAGCACGTCTCCCTAAAATAGAACTCCCTGTGTTTGAAGGCGATATTTATACATGGAGCTCTTTTTGGCAAATATTAGATGCAACTATTAACCAGAGACAAGATTTAGCTGTGATAGAAAAATTGACATACTTAATATCTCTATTAAAAGGAGAGCCATCAAGATTAGTAGCGGGCTTTGCCATAACCGCAGAAAATTATAAAGATATTATTCAAGTTTTACAGAGTCAATATGACAACAAAGAAAGAGTCGTAGACTTAAACGTGAAGAGAATTTTGGAAATGAAGCCTGTGACATCTGTAGCACAAGTGAAGGAATTAAAAAAACTTATTACAGAACTCTCTATTAACTTAAGAAATCTCAATAATGTTGGAATAAATCTTCAAAATTGCAGTCCTATTAATACTAAAATTAAACAATTAATACCGTCAGAACTCCTATTAATTTTTGAACGTCAAAAGGAAAAAAAATAAAGAAACAAGTACAGAAGATTTAATTGCATTTTTACAGAAAGAAATAAGCTACAGAGAAAATGCCACATTTAGTTTAGACCCAAACGCTCCAAGTTTTAAGCCTCGTAATTATTTCCAGTACAGATCAGCTCCTAAACAAGTGCAGAATTTGAAGTCCTTAGCTAATTTGCAGCCGCCTAGAATGGGGACTTATCAGCCTACGAATGCCCGACAAAATTATCACGAAGAAAGTCAGACAGAGAAGATTCCTCGTCCAACGACAACAGGAAAAACTAACTTGGTTTGCTTCAAATGTCATGAAGTAGGCCACATAGCCCGAGAATGCCCATCCAAGTGTGATATCGATATACGCCGCCTATGAGCGTGCAAAATGCAGAACATATTTCTGGAAGAGTAAAAAATAATTTTCTACAAACTGAAATATGTTTTCCGGACACTGGACAGATACAGTTATGTGTATTGGATACTGGAAGCAATATTACAATTCTACCATTAAGTTTCTTAACAAATTTACGATACGTAGAAGTATCAAATATAAATAAAACAATAAGGCAAACACAAGGACACATATGGATAAACAAAGTTATAGAGGTAAGTGCACAAATAGGTAGCTATTCAAAGAAGATTCGTATGTATGTCATTGACTCTGATTTACCTTATATTTTATTATCTTTAGACAATTGTTACTTTTTGAATTAGATATTGATTTAAAGGAGGGAAAAATTTACCAAGGCTATAAAGATATAACTTATTATAATATGAACATTAAGCAAGAGTCAATGAGTACATACTATTTGCATAAACTGGATAAAACTAAAATTAATAAAAATCTAAGAAACTTAAACAAAATTATATTAATGATAACTTTATTAAAATTTGTGATCAAAGTATTGATAAAAGTATTTATGATGATGTCAATAGTACTAAGTTTAATTTTGTTGAAATTAGAAATTTTAAAAATATTTATGATGATGTCAATAGTACTGAGTATAATTTTGTTGAAAATAGAAATTTCTCTAATGAAAATGTGAACAATAGTAATTTTAAGTTTTGTGAAGTTGATAAAACAAATATTCAGTGTATTGATAATGCATGTGCAGCAAAGGAGAGCGTTGGAGATGGTAGCTTCCCTCACTTGGCTGAAAACATTGAAAGTCATTTGGCTATTCAGGAGTATTTACCTGGATTCGCTGAAATGGATCAGGTGACGGAGCTGGCATCTATAATACGATCCTTCATTCATATTTTTTCTAAAAATAAATTTGATATTGGGAAAATTAGAATGGAACCAGCTAAAGTAAATTTAACATCAGAAAATCCTGTATCTTTGAGACCCTATCGGTCATCGCAAAAAGATAATGCTGAAATTAAAAAACAAATTGATGAACTTTTAAGATATGGTATTATTCCACCATTCTATAGCCCTTACAGTAGCCCAGTGACATTAGCACATAAAAGAGGGGAGGGAAAAACAAGGTTATGTATTGACTACAGAAAAATCAATGAAATTTGTAAAACTGATAAAGAACCAATTCCCAGGATTGATGGAATATTAGATCAATTGAGTCAAGCTAGAATTTTTTCAACTTTAGACATAACATCGGCGTACTGGCATATTGCCCTAGAGGACAAAAGTAAAGAAAAATTAGCATTTACCTGTAATTTCGGATTATACGAATTTCCAGTTCTTCCATACGGTTATAAAAACAGCCCCGCTATTTTTCAAAGATCATTAAAGCAAATTTTAAATAAATATCATGTAAATTTTGCCTTAAATTATTTTGATGATGTGGTAGTCTTTTCAAACAATTTACAGGAACATTTAGAACACCTTAAAACTCTTTTTCAAATTTGCGAGAAGGAAAACATTAAATTAAAATTCTCTAAATGCCAGTTTGCACAAACAAAGATTTCTTTTTTGGGGTATGAAATTGGGGAGGAGACTTATTCAGCAAATGGGTTTGGGATAATGAATGTCAAAAAGCATATGAAACTCTTAAAATTGTTTAATATCAAAACCTATCTTATCAATATATAATCCTAATTATCCATGCAGTTTGTTCGTAGATGCCTCTGGAAATGGCATAGGGAGTGTTTTGAAACATGCATCCTGACGGTAATCTGCATCCTGTAGCATACCATTCAAGGTCCTTAAGACCGTATGAAAAAAAATTATAGTGCCTCTGAGTTAGAATGTTTAGCTATAATAGATTCTGTTGACAAATTTCATTGCTATATACACGGAACCCATTTTACTATTTACACTGATCATGTAGCACTAGTGTGGTTAAAATCAATTAAACATCTTACCGGTAGATTATTTAGATGGTCCAGTAAAATGTCTATGTATGATTATACCGTAAAATATAAAAAAGGATCCACTAATCACGAAGCAAATTTTTTAAGCAGACAACCGATTTCTCATTTTTTAAGTACACAGATTAAATTATTAGACATAGATGAAATTAAAGAACATCAGCAACTGGATAATTTATCTAACCCTAAATAAAAAAAAAAAAAAAAAATGATATATTAACTATTCAAAAGAAGGGTTTAATTAAAATTGTAGTATTTTCTCTTTAAGATTGAAATTAATGGAAAATGCACATATACAATTTGGCCATCCAGGGGTCCAAAAGATGTTACAAATTTTATCACTTATATATTATTGGGAATCTATAATAAATGATGTTTCTAATTATGTAAAATTTTGTGAGATATGCCAACTAAATAAAATATGTCATCAGAAAAGATTTGGGTTACTACAATCATTACCACCTGCAAAATTACCTTTTGAATTAATGTCTATTGATACAATAGAAGGTTTAGGATATTACCACTCCACCAAAAAATATTTACATTGCATAACTGACCATTGTACAAGGTATGTGTGGACTTTTGCTAGTACTAATGCTACCACTGAGACCTATATTAATTGTTTGAAGCGAATTTTCCAAATTGCAAAACCTAAACAACTGTTGAGTGACAGAAATAGAGCTTTCACTTCTCCTAAATTTAAACATTTCTTTAAAAATAATGGTATCACTCAACTATTAACGCCTTCCCATAGACCACAATGTAATGGAAAACAGGAGCGGGTTGGGGCAACAATTATACAGAGGATGAGATGTAAAATTAATTCCGGAAATTTGAAAACTCCATGGCCAAAATTATTAGAACAAGCGACCGCAGAATACAACAATACACCACACCAAGTAACCTCATTTCCTCCTAATTACACTACTGGCCATTAAAATTGCTACACCAAGAAATAATAATAATAACGGAATGAAATTTGTTGGACACATACATTAAAGTAGGAAGAACAATTGATTAAAATTTCAGGAAATTTGGAGTAATATGTACGGAGAAAACAGTACATAAAGCAGCGACTTCTGTGAGCAATAACAGCACTTATCTGCCTAGGCATTGAATCGAACAGCGATTGGATAACATGTACGGGTAGATCACTTCATGAAGTTTTAACACGATGCCACAACTCATCGATCGAAGTTACTTTTGAGTGGTGGGGGCCAGTCGCTTTTCAATGATTAAACAGTCATTTTCATTGGTGCGAGATCAGGAGAACGCGCTGGGCAGAGCAACAGTCGAACACATTCGGCATCAATGAAGGTCCAGACAATATGGACAACTTGCGGTCGTGCATTGTCCTGCTTAAATGTTGCCCTTCGGAGGCCTTGAACATAGGGCAGAGCGATGGGCCTTAACTCGTCAGAAATGTAATGGCTGGTATTCAGAGTGGCGGGAATGAAAACAAGAGGTGACCGGGACGTGTATCCAATGGTACCACATACCATCAATCCAGGTGGTGACTCAGTATGCGGTTACCAAAATTCTGATTACCCTCAAAACTGCATCACTGATATGGGCGCCATTAATGTGTGATCAACGATGAACCTGGACGCAGGAATGGCGTGTAGTCACTTTTCAGACAAATCACAATCCTGTTTACAGCATCAAGATTGCCTTACCCGTATTTAACGGCATTATGAATAATGCACATTGCCAGCTGGGATTCGACATCATCATACTATCCATCATTCGCAATGAGGTTATGGGTTCCCATTGGATACACGTCTCGATTACTTCATGTTTGTATTCCTGGCACTCTGAACAGCGGCCATTAAATTTCTGATGAGTTAAGGCTCGCCCCTCTGCCCTGTATTCGAGGCCTCCGTTTTTAGGCCGGGCCCTGACAGGGCCCGACTTAGACTACCTGGAGCCCCGGGGCAAGCCTATTTTGGGGGGGGCCCTTACAGTGGCATAAGAGCTCTTTAGGTTGCAGAATTTCTGCATACGCCTCTAGGGGGGCCCTTCCAGAAGGGGGGCCCAGGGCATTTGCCCCGTATGCCCTGCCGTTAGTCAGGGCCTGCCTCCGTAGCGCAAAATTTAAGCAAGATAATGCACGATCGCAAGTTGCTTGTATTGTCCGGACCTTCTTTGATACAGAATGTGTTCGACTGTTGCGCTGGCCAGCGCGTTCTGCTGATCTCGCCCCAATGAAAATGACTGTTTAATCGTTGAAAAGCGACTGCCCCCCCCACCACTCACCAGTAACTTCGATCGATGAATTGTGGCGTCGTGTTAAAACTTCATGAAGTGCTCTACCCGTACATGTCATCCAATCGCTGTTCGATTCATTGCCTAGGCAGATAAGTGCTGTTATTGCTCACAGAGGTCGCTGCTTTATGTACTGTTTTCTCAGTACAATTTACTCCAAATTTCCTGAAATTTTAATCAATTGTTCTTCCTACTATAATGTATGTGTCCAACAAATTTCATTCCGTTATTATTATTCCTTCTTGGTGTAGCAATTTTAATGGCCAGTAGTATATTTACTGTATGGCACACTACCGTATGAATCTCCCCTACCAAATATGGAAATATATCCTCCTTTAGAACAAGCTAGAGAAATTGCATTTGATAGAACGCTTAAAGACCATGAGAAAAACAAAATAAGGTATGACAAAAATTTTTTAGATTCTCCATTTAAGGAAGGATATATTGTCATGGTTGAAAATTTTATATACCCAAATACTAGAAAATTAACTCCCCCTTTCGATGGACCTTTCAAAATCATTAAGAAACTATCAGAGGTAACATTTGAAATAAATAGACCTAATTTTTTAACTAACAAGGAAACCGACATCATTCATTCTACCAGATTAAGATTTTTTAATTCTGCTGACAAAGTTAAATTAGTTCAACGACCTTCAAAAATACCTATTAGGAAGTAAACTTTTTATTTGTTTATATTAAAAAACAGCAACAACAAAAAAAAAAGGATAAAAATTTATGAGAACTTTAATGTTTTAATAGCAGGAAATTTGTGATAAATTTTAAATTATTTTGGTTTGTTTTAATATTCTTTTATTATTAATCTTTTTATATGGAATAAAATATAGAAAGAGATCTATGTTACTCTTTCACGTATAATAATTTCATATCCTTTTTGTGAAAATGCTTAAATTACAGTTATTATTATGAGAAAGGAATACTCTGATAAATTATCTGTAAACAAGTAAAAGTATTCATCTAGATTTTTTTTTATATCATAAGATTATGATAATTATAGGACAAATCTGTTTGATTATTCATGAGTTTGTTTATTTTCAGTGATATATCAGTGTTATATTTCCAGTATTTTAAAATTGTTTATTTTTTAGCGTATTGAAAATATGAAAATATTGATAATTGTTTATTTTGTAAAAGCATAATGTTAACGAACTTAATAGCTCACTCAATGAGAAAATAAAGTACATTTGAGTGACTCAGACGTGATTAGAAAAATGTTATAATAATTATGTTTCAGTAATTATCTGCCAAACTGTATAAACTGTTTGCATATTGTATTGAGTTAGTGATTATAAAGGTAATTTTCTTTTGTGATAAATAGTATTAGGTAAAGTTACAATATCAAGAGATGCATCTCTAACAAAAAGTGTATAATGTAAATAAGGCCTTACCTTTACCTTACCAGTATTATGTATTATTTTTTTTATGAGTACTCATTAATAACTGTTGTAATATTTCATATGTAGTAGCGCTAGCGTATATTTACTTTGATTGTAATTTAGTGTTTTCTGAAGATATATTCTGTTTATTATTATTATTAAGGTTTTGTTTATTTTTTTTTATCCATTGTATACAATGGAAGTTTAATTCAGGATGGGATACAAGCATGACGATAAGAAGACAAAACTTAGGAATCTTCTTGTCAGAGATATTGTCTCCTTTCTTGTATTATCACTATCCATTTTTTTTTTTTTTTTTTTTTTTTTTTTTTTTTTTATGTTTTTATATATTAGTATAAATGGATAAAGGATTTGGAATTTGAAATTTTTGTAGTTTTAGGATTTTTCAAAATTTTGAGGTTATTCTAAGAGTTAATCTACTTGCTCCTGGCTGTCCTCCACCCTATGGACGCATAGGGTGTAGTCCTCTCGGGAGGGGGGATGTAATAATAAAATTAATATCTCATTAATCTGGATAATTAATTTAATTTAATTATACAGTCGGTAACAAAAGTGTCCGAACACTAGCAAAAATTCCTATGTAAAAAAAGTGCACTTCATGCGGTTTTGTTAAATAAATCCTTATCGAATCATGTTCTTACACTGTCTAAGACAAGGATTCGGCAAGGATTTATTTAACAAAACCGTATGAAGTGTGCTTTTTTTACATAGGAATTTTTGCTAGTGTTCGGACACTTTTGTTACCGACTGTAATTATTTATTAACAATTTATAATTTTAATTATATATTCCATTCGGGTTTAGATATTGCATCAGCCCTGCCACGTGTCGAAAAAGATGATTGCGTAAGATTTCCAATCCTTTGTCCATCTGTCATTACCATATAAGGTTATAAAAAGTAAACGTAAAGCTAAAATGTACATGTACTACCATGTAGACGTAGTCTATATCTACTAGCTTGTATATTTGGCACTTCGTAGTTAGACACTGAACAATAAAGATGTGTGATATATGAGCTCATGAAATTCATTTAATTTTTGATTATTCAAATTTTTATTAATTTCAAGTAACATGTGAAAATAGAATGTTACATATATATATATATTAATATTATAAATAATTTAAATTTGAAAATACACTGATGGAAAAAAAAAATCCCAACACCAGGAAGGAGCTGTGCTAGATAAACGAAATTTGGTAGGCGTGTTTATACATCTGAAAGATGACGTCGATTCAAATTTCGAGCTACGCGCATAAGTGTGGCGCTAATAGCGACACTATGAACATGCAAATGAGGTTTGCTTTAAATAAGCGCTGTCAGGTTCGTGATCGTTATTTACAGTTGAGATTTGACGTAGTGGGTTAATGTTAGTCAAGGATGCCTCTAAAAAGACGAAGAAGCCATTATCAACAGCTCACTGAGTTTGAACGAGGTCGTGTAGTAGGGCTACGAGAAGGTGGGTTTTTTTTCCGCGATATTGCAGAAAGACTTGACAGGAATGTATCCACTGTGCATGAGTGTTGGCAGCAGTGGTCAAGGGAAGGTACTGCCTCAAGAAGACCGGGTTCCGGGCGGCCACGTGGCAACTACTGAGAGGGAAGACCGCCGTGTTCGGCGTGTGGCTGTGGCTAATCCTACTGCGTCTGCAGCTGAAATTCGAGCTGCAGTTGGCACCACAGTGACACAACGAACTGTTACAAATCGGTTACTTCAAGGACAGCTCCGAGCCAGACGCCCTGTAGCGTGCATTCCACTGACTCCAAACCACTGCCGTTTGCGACGTGAGTGGTGTCAAGCTAGAGCTCATTGGAGGACGGAGTGGAGATCTGTTGTGTTTTCTGATGAAAGCCGGTTCTGCCTTGGTCGCAGTGATAGCCGTGTGTTGGTTAGAAGGAGGCCAGGTGAACGCCTGCTAGCGACCTGTCTGCGGCCTAGACACACAGGGCCTACTCCTGGAGTTATGGTTTGGGGAGCAATTTCGTATGACAGCAGGAGCACTCTCGTGGTTATCCCACGCACCCTGACTGCAAATTTGTACGTCAGTCTAGTGATACAACCTGTTGTGAATGGTGAGTGAATCAGTGAGTTTACTATATAGATATTTTTTGCCCCCTCCCCCCATGTTGGTGAAATTTTCTTTTAGATATTTTATAATATCTGTTTTTAATATCTTGAAGTTGGAACCTTTTGAATATTTATTTTATTTTTCCTTAAGAAATAAAGCAAATGTGAAAAATATGCTGTAATCTCGTTCTTACCCCTCCCCCTGCTCCCTAGGGGGGGGGCGATATTTAAAGAAAGAAACATTCCAGAAACCTTTGTGGGAATGTACTCAACAACTTCCTAAAGTTTCATTGCGATCGGATGAATGGTGGTGTAATGCATAAAGGATAAACAGACAGACATGCATTAGAGGTGAGTTCGGGCTCTATTTTGGCAATCCGAGCCCGCCCGGGCCCGAAACATTTTTGAACTGAGCCCGCCCGTGCCCGAAAAATTTTGTGTGATCAGAGTCCGAGCCCGATATTGAAAGTGGTACGCTATGCAACGCATACACAATAGTAAAATTAAATACCGTTTTCATTTTCAAATTAATTTTCTTATTATCAATCCTCAATTTAAATAACTATAAATGTTATTATAACAATTTTTAATATCTGTGTCTCGGTATACATGTATATATTTATATAATAGATATTTATAGTGCAGCCCATTGTTTATAACGCGCCTATCGGGGGGAAAAAAAATCCGAATGAGTGATATAATGAGGCCCGATATAACGAAGGAGGAAGGATTACTGTATAACACTATGACATAATATGCATCCCGTTGAAAAAAGAGTTCTATTTAGAAAAAGGAAAGTCAAAGCTACTAAGATTTGCAAGATTATTTTGTGATTTATAACCTATCATGACTATTATGACATTACTAAAGGTGCTCTCAAAATGAATAATTTTTTTTTTTTTTTTTTTTTTGAAATAAACGGAACTTTTAGCTTGAATCCGAGCCCGCCCGGAGCCCGAAGACTTGCGTAAGATTTGAGCCCGAACGGGATAGGGCCCGGGCTCGAACTCGGGCTTACGGGCTCGGGCTGAGCCCGTCTCATCTCTACATGCATTCGTTTTCACATATATAGATTACGTTGTTACTGGTTTCTTGCTTGTACCAATATGGCCGCCGGTCGTTCTAAGCGCCAGATAGTTGTCTGACCGGGTCTTAATCTGTGGTTCTTCAGCTCAGTGGCCTCTCTGCTCTTTTACTTCTATCTATAGTCGCTAGAGGTCGCGCAGTTACCTATGCGTAAAGCTTTAATGTTGTCTCTTATATTTGTTACTATCTATCCTTGTTTAGTTCAAGTGAAGTTTCCAGGGCGAGAGTTCATGTAAACGCTAATGACAGTATTGAAATGTAGGAAGTGTCTTGTGTGCTACGATTGTTATTTGTGCATATTTAAAAAGACGGAATGCTGATATTTATTAAAGTTTATCTATTATGAATTGATTTCACAATGTGATTAATTTTTCTTTTTAATGAAAGAAATATGCTCCAGCAGCAATGGAAGAACGAAGTACCCCTTTAGAGGTAAATATTTAAAAATAAAGTTAAATGCCCTTTAATATTTTGCAATGATTAAGTTGCAGATTTTTACTTTTTATGTATATGTGTGAAATTTGACTGTCCCTTTATATTCACGTATTCAATTTCTGCGTTGATTAGTATTTGATTTTATTGCTATAAAGTGATAATTTTAATATAACATGATTTTTGTGATACAAATATATGTAAAGGTACCTAATATTGCAATCGCTCGGGTAAAAATAAATAAATAAAATAAATAATGTATATATAAATATATAAATATATAATTTTTGTGCAAATTTCCTTCAGTTGTCTTAAAAATAATTCAAGTTTAAAATTAAGTTTATTAAAAAAAAAAATAAAACTTTTATTTAATAGCAATAGTATGAACATGGAAAAATTCTAAATCATGTTGGGAATTCAATTTTCATTAATATTCAGCTTGGTCATTAAATTATTATTAAACTAAGGAATTTTTCTTTAAATTTAAACTTAAATAAGTTTGATTATACTGAAATTGACTATTTCTATTAATTCTTTCATTTTACTTTAAAAAAGTATTTGCAAACATAAACATGCAATTTTTTTAAACTCTTCGATTAAGTACACAAAAATATCCTTACCAAACAATCTATAGCAAAAGCAGATAAATGTTTAGTAAATTTCTTTAACTAGATTAATATAAACATTAATATAATTAAAAAAATTCCGATGGTGTTAGAGTATCATGTATACTGTACATAATTTTTGAGCATAATGATTTATTTATATGTTCCTCAAAATGCATAGCGTAGCGGTAGCAACTTGTTATCAATCTTACTGAAAATGAAAATAGAAAGTTATTTTAAATGTATAATAATGAAAGAGATTGCTAATAAAAGTATCTGATTGTTAACTTTTCCTGTTTTAACTGCGTTTATATTATGACAACATCAAATGAAGAGGAACTCTAAAAAAGTAATTAAAATAATTTCTTAAATTAACATATTATAATACAGTATATTGTACATACAGTGAGATCAACCTGAGAGGGAGAGAGCTACCTGCATGCCATAGAAAAAAGGCCCTTCAGAGAGAGGTGCCTTTTAAGAGATTTAATTTGTTAATCATAAATTAGACAACAAATACTATAAATTGTTTTTTAATCCTTTATATTATTTATTGATATAGCTGTGTAATAGTTAATAATATGAGTTTGTTTAAACTCTAAAGGTTTTTAATGATAATTTTCTTTTCTAAAAATTCTTTTACAAAGCAAATAGTAGTTAGCAGTATAGAGAAAAATTAGCACCCCTGCCACATGACTAGTACTTTAAAGGACCCTTCAGAGACTGGCAACTTAGAAAGCTGCAAGTCGGCTCTATTGATGTGGTTATCTATTTCTTTGCTCTCTATTTCTTTGATGTGGTTTAGCAGATCCACGCTGGCTGCAATCGAAGATCATAAACCTCATAGTGTGATAATTGCATGAGAAGGGGGGTCTCTTTTGTAAAAGAGCAATAAAAAGTAATGTCCTTCATTGTAAATGTGTGCAAATTTTCAAGTGTCACTTTCGGACAATAGATAATTTATGAGTTTTGACGTTCTGTATGTTGCCAGTGTCTGAAGGGTCCTTAACCTGTCTCCCCTCCCAAGGAGAAAAGTTTATAACTTTGACTTGATTGTTTGTCTTGACTGTCTGTTCATTAGTGCTGACTCTAGGCTAATTTGGCAGGGTACTCCACTCTGCTGCCCTTTTAAACACATTTTAGTAACCTGTGGTCCTTTTTTAATCCATTTTAGCACCCGGCAGCCTTTTTAAAAACATTTTGGTACCAAGTAGCCTTTTCGAACATTCTAAATGTTCAGAGTCCTTTAGATACTTATCTTCCTGACTTTTCAACTTTCTAGCAATAGTTCTACAGCATTCCTGTAATAACAAATACATATAGCCTATATATATATATATATATATATATACATATAAAATAATGCTTTTTTCTCATTCCAATTTGCTATAATTCATTTAGATTTTACTTTATTTCTTTTTTTGGTTTGATTTGGGTAGTCTTCGTTTTTTATCAGAATTGTTTGAATAATGAAATTAAATCATCTTTAAATTTCAAATGTTTGCACTGATAATATTATATTAATATATATATATATATATATACACACACACACACACGTAACATTAGTAATTTACTTTTGTCACATACAAAAATCACAACATAGAAGACTGTAAATTCTGCAAATAATGCTCTTTTTGAAAATAGGTTGCCCTTTTTATTGAATTCCCCCCAGCAGCCCTTTTATTCTAGAGTCAGCACTATTCATGTGTTGATTACCATAATATTCTTAGCACATCTCAAAACTGATATATTTTTGTAATTTTGAAGGTGTCACAAAAGCATGTTTCATATTCAATTTCAAATGATGTGAATAGTGCTACTAGTTTGTGTGCATGTAGATACAAGAGATTTTAGATACATTATGGTCTGAGGCTTTTCACCTATGATCTATAAAAGTATGGGCTATAGGGATATTTTTGAGCACATTTTAATTACTTTACAGGCTGCTTAGGTGCTGTCTAAAATAGATGAATTAAACATTATTTTTCAGACATATATGCAAAAGCATGTTTTCCTGTGAAAATAGGTGGAATTAGCATTAATGATTTGTTTACTGGATCACATAAAAATATTCGGATACATTATACGACACAAGATAAGTGGAAATATTTGAAGATAGACTTATAGTAATACTAAGCATTGTTTATGCTTTCCAAAATTGTTTGACAATAACTTTGGTTTGACTTTCTGTGTGTCCATCTGTCAGTTCGTCATCTGCCTTAACTTTGTAAATACCAAAGGGTTGTCAAAAAATTATAGGTGTTACTATACACTGTACCACATTTCTTACTGAAAGTATTTTAGTATTTGTTTTTTTTTACATGGACTTAAGTAAACTTCTTAATGCTGTACAACAGTGAGATCCCTCCCCCATTTCTTCCCATGTAATCCTATGGGATTGTTGTTGCATTGTTTTATAAGGATATCTCATTCAAAAATGAAGTTTTTTGAATATTACTCGTTTTGAGTCTGTGACCCCCCATCGGGGCATACTCCTAAAATCTCTCGGGGGGGGGGGGGGATTACAAAATTTTCAGTTTTTCTATTTTTAGCAGCATTTTTCTTCCCTTGTACAAATTTGGAGCATTCCAGTTTTTCCATTCTATATTCAATAGAAGAAAGTATTGGATTTGTAAACATTTTCAGCTTCCAGTTTTCCATGAATATACACGTTTTGACCACGATATTTTTAGAAAATGTCTGTCTGTGGCACGATGATCTCCAAAACCACGAGGAGTACTAACAAATAGAATGGTACAAATACAGTAGAGAGTCAAAAATCCGCGCAGCTTGGTACCACAGGTTTTGCGGATTTTAGGATTTTGCGGATTTCGGGGCCCATTCACTTTGAATAATATACTGTTTTTATTATTCAAACTAAACACATACTAGTGAATAATAACGCTGAGTATTGAATTACTAGGTACATAAGAATAATAATGAACATTAACAAAAATATATAATGAAAAAGAATATTTGTCAAATTTAGATAAAATCTGTTCACATGTAGCTAGTTTTAAACTAAACTTGAACCTGCATGATTTATTTATTGTAAATAGTAGTAACACAAATTTATTTTTCTACGAATTTTATTGAGTTCTTCCTTACAAATTATGCCTTCACCAGAAAGCATTTAAAAAAAATTAGTTTTTTATTATTTACCTGACTGATATCATCATATCACAATAATCTTTATTTTCTTTTGATGAATTTAATATACTGTCAATAATTTCATTAGCAGTAACTTGGGTCTTGCAGTCTTTCATATTATTATTATTTCATTTTTATTTTTTGTAATCATAAAATGCAAACATAAAATCTGTATTCAAGATCTTTTTCAAAAATTCTGATTTGCAGCTATGTAATTTATTAATAGTGAATTTCATTGTTTGTATCTGACAAGCTGTGCGGATTTCGGACTTCGGCGGATTTCGGGCTCTCTACTGTATTAACACTAACAGTAGTATTATTAACAGCATTGCAGTTTTTGAAAAATACTTAAATAATAAACTCTCTTTATGTAGTGCCCCCCTGTCTGGGAGGTGGTGTCCCCCTGTCGGAGAATTTCTAGTGCCGCTACTGCGAGCTAGGTCTGTTTTTTATGTTGCAAAACTATTTTTTGTATCACAAACTAAATTTTGTGACCTGGAATTTTATATAAACAGATCTGGAAAACTCAGGGATTTTTTTTTTTTTTTTTTTTTAATTAAGGAAATTGTTAAATGTTGATGACTTAAAGGCCAGGATTACAGCCGCAGTAGCCTATGTGGATGCTGACATGCTTGCCCATACCTGGTGTGAAATTGACTACTGTCTTGATAGTCTTCGAGCGACAAACTGTGCATATGTGGAAATCCATTGACAGTGGCCATAAAACTATTTGAGTCTATCTAACTATTAGTGTTATCAATTTAAATTTATCTTCATTATTTTATAAATTATTAAACATCAAAATATGTCCAACGTTAGACACCCTGTATAATTGCCTATATCTATGATCAGTACTTTTGATAATCAAAATTCTATCGCTTGGGTATATAAAATCTCTGAAAAGTAAAAATCTTATAGCTGTACAGAGTACTCGGTATATACTCAGCACTCGGCCAATACTGAGTAGTTGTGGGAATTTCACTATTTTTATGCATTATTGAAAGAAATGTGTTAATGAGAGATATTTGTTTTATAACTAAACTAAAAAAATATGAAAATATAAATACAGAGTCATTATAATTAAAATTTTTGCTATAACAGCTTTCTGCAGTTAAAACGAGCTTTTAATTATAACTATCTTGTATGAATGTAATATGAATGTGCATGATTTTATAAAAACTTAGTACATAAAATTGTATCTATAAATCAGACAAAAATAAAATATTTTAGGAAAAAAAAAAGAACCTCTATGTAATATTAACACAAAATTTTCGTTATACATTTGTGCAAGTAAAAGTAAGATATTTTCAAATCGGTAAGAAAAGATTGATTTTGAATTTTATACTATAAAATAACGTAAAAATCTATCACCTATTCGGATACAGTCTACTGTTGAGCAAAAGGTGCGTTTATTTAGTATTTTAAGAACAACAACAACAACAAAAAATGTGAAAAGAGGAGGGGGCATTTAACCAAGTAAAGGCTTTTATGGCATTTTACATTATATATATAAAAAGTAAATACACTAAAACGCTATTTAAAGCATATTTTCATAATCAAATCTGTTGTTTTGCCACTTATGGCCCAAAACCACCTGTCATTTTACATTTCTATGATCTGAAGATTAATGAAGCCTATCATGTTTGAAATTATAAAAAAATTTTAATGTTCCCCTTTCATATGTGGATTTCATGTATCTTAAATTAAGCCTTAGTGCCTAGTAACTTTTATATTCTCTAAGAATCATCTAAGGATAATAATTTCACATCTATAAAAGACGTTAAGAATAAAGTTATCAGTTATGTTTTTAGTAATTCACTCTGCTGAAAGTATCAAAATATAGCAATGAACCTAATATGTATATACACTACAAAAGTTCTGCATGAAAGCATGCTGTTTACCATTTAACTAAATTTTATGTTCAAAAGCCTTTTTTTTTTTTTTTTTTTTAATTTCAAGATGTGCACATTTCTTCATATATGCATCAATTATTCTTTCTTACAACTACTCGGTACTCGGCCGAGTACTCAGTATTCGGCTACTCGGCCAAAGTGCTACTTGGTGCAGCACTAAAAAATCTAAAAAGTTCATGCGTAGAAATATTGTTTTTGAGCAGGCTAGGCTATACAATCGGTAACAAAAGTCTCCGAACACTAGCAAAAATTCCTATATAAAAAAGTACACTTAATACAGTTTTGTTAAATAAATCCTTGTCGAATCCTGTTCTTAGACTGACTAAGAACAGGATTCAAAAAGGATTTATTTAACAAAACTATATTAAGTGTACTTTTTTTACATAGGAATTTTTGCTAGTGTTCGGAGACTTTTGTTACTGACTGTGCATTTCAAAAAGATAAATGGACTGAACTGTCATCCCAGCAAGCCTCAACATTTCAGCTCATGTAGACCTCTAGTGGGGTAACCCTAGTGTTTAACCTCTTCAGGGGTCTTTCCAGACATTTTCAGATAGGGTCCATTTTTGTGAAAAATGTATGATATAATTTTATGAATCTAAATTTAGTGTGAAAATATAGTTCTTCCATGCTTTTCGTCCAAGGTTATCTTTTTGTGGAAAATTAAATTTTCCAAAATTAAAATTAGAATTAAAACAGGGTTTCACTTTAGACAATGAATGTTCACTTTTATGGAACTAAATTCACATGTATGCACAGAAGTCGTTTTTAAATTATAAGTTGAAAGTTAGTGATATAGAGTTAATAGATATATACAGGGTGGTTAAAAGTCCCACACCCCCCTCCTAACTCGAGAATGAGTCAAAATTTTGGAAAATGGTGAAACACTTATTTAATGAAGTCGAGAAGGACCTCTTTTGGTGAAAAAAGTTTGGGCTAGGGAGGGCAACTTTAAAATTTCAAATGGGAAGGTATGTCTTATGATACATCCCTAGAAACATCTCTTTAAGACAATGTATTTGATGTCAATAGTTTTGCCCTACGATGATTATTAAAGGAGATACATGAGTTTTCAGACTTTTGAAATGTGTATTTTATACTTATGTATCCCCTTTAATAATCACTGCAGGACAAAACTGTTTATACTGAATTCATTGTCTTGAAGAGACAATGTTTCCCGGGATGTATCACAAGACATACCTTCCCATTAGAAATTTTAAAGTTGCATTTCCCTAGCAGCACTCCTACCACCCCTTTGCCTGGGCCCAAATAGATTATAAAGAATTTCTGACAAAAATAATCAATACCCAACAGAAAAGTTAGCTCTTAGTCAGATTTTTTTTTTTTTTTTTTTTTTTTTTAAACTGAGATCATAAAATTTATAATATGTAAATTTAATGGACTGAGGGATTTATAGTTCTTAAATTATATGCACAAATTGTATTGTTTCATATATTGTATTCTTAGCAGTAGCATTATCTGCAGCAAAACAAATGTTATTCAGGAATGCTAGACCAAGTATGGTATCACAAGAAGTATTAACAATTCATAAAATATATAAAATTTGCATCTATAACAAAAATAAATTAAGAATATACAACAAGTACATCAATCTAGTGACATAATACAAAATGTCTTTTTAAGCCTGTATTTTTCAATTTGAGCTGTTAAATGAGATTGCAAAGTTTTAAACAATCTGCAATGTTCCCTGCCATGTTGACTGTTTCTGCTACTGGGTCTTGGAATCAATAAATACACTTCAGATAATTAGACTCTGTAGGATATAATAAAACTTGTACACTTATGCTTCCTTGTTTAAAAGAAGTGTGTAATTTCCTTAATAATCATATTTAGTAAAACTATATAGCACATACGGGAATGGAATTAATAGAAAATCTTATTGGTCAAGAACTTACAAGCCAGCAATATAAAGATGAAAACTTACATTAGAAAAACAATTATATACACAAGATATACCCACTAGCAGAATTTCTATACCAAATTAGAAAACAGAAATTATCTGCGTTCTAAAATGTCAGTCAGGATTTAACATTGGTTTAACAGGCTGATAGCAACTCATGAAATAACCAAAATTTGCGTTTACAAAGAAAAATACCATTACTGTAATCCCAAAACAAATAAATTTGAGGTCTTTTTTAAAGCCCAGCACTTTTTTTTCTTCTTAATTATATAAGCTATTAACTGAAAGTCTTAAAGCACCTAGTCTTCAGCACCCGTCTACCATGCTGAAAATTCCTTTAAAAAAAATTTAGAAACAATTTAATGCCTAGTCTGTTAAAGAAACGAACATAGTACCATGTTTACTTTGTATTATTTAGGATTTGGAAGAAATCAGATATATAGTAAACATATGTGGAAGTTTTAGGTGCTTTTTATTTTCTGGACATACAATTATGTAAGGAAAATATTGTAATCATGAAAAAATTCGACTATGAGACTTGGATGAATTTATACGTCTTAAAGTCTCCCAAGTTCATTTTTGCTATTTTCATGGTGATAAATGTGTGAGTGAACACAATGTCTAAATGTTTTAAATGATTAATCTGGAAGTCAGTATGCTTGTTATACGTCAAACTTGTGTTCGCCATGCGTACGAACTGTATAGACTTTGATGAATCTAACACTTACAGTTTTGTTTAGAGGGACACAAAGAAAAATTCTTTATCATTATGGCTTATGGATTCAGATTATTTAAAATGCAATAGCAATCAAATGCCTTATTTAATAGAGCTAAAAGTTGATAGATATGTTATAGATCACTGTCTCATAATTTGTATAGATTATGATGAATCTGGCTCTTTATAGTTCTTTTACAAGGACACAAAGAAGAATTCTTTATCACTATAGTCAATGGATTCAGATTATTTGGAGTAGAATTCTGCATGCACAGGCTGGGTACAGGCCAAAATTCTCAATTTGGTCTCGGGACAGGCTTGGTGAGGAAATTTCCGGGCCTTGCTAATCTGGAATTTTTTCTTTTCACTTTCTTCATTAATGGTGAAGGAGGTAATTCCCCAAAAAGAACTTTTGTAATATGGTTGAAATAATTGGATCTTCAAATTAAATACACATGTGCCCCTTATGAAATTTCAACTCTGGAAAATACCTAAAATTTAGCTCGTTTTTTTGCTGACAATTTGCTTAATTTTTACTCTATTCAGATGAACTATTGACAAAAGTTGTCCAATATATCTTTCAATTAATGTAATAAACATTTTTCTATCTTTTGCGCATGCGCAGTAAAAAAATATTTACTATAAATGCTCATGTCTCAGCTAATATTGAACGTGTGAATATTATGTTTCAAAATAATGTTTATTTAACATTTTGCCAATTTTTCTGCAAGTTTTGTGGAGATCCGTTCTAGTTATAAGCAAAAAAAAACTTGCCAAAAATAATTTTTGGAAAAAAAAATATGCCTAAGTAATTACACAATTTCCACATCAAAACATATATTGTATATAGTATGTGCAACAATAGTTAAAGTTACAAGTCATCTGTAGCTTTTTATAATACAGGGTGATCCAAAGTATTTTTGCTCTTCAATTTGTGGTGTGTCCTCTGTTTGCACTCTGGGCTATATCGATAGTGGAAAATCTGAGTTTTTAAATGCTCTTTGTATGCCTGAAGTTCCGGGCCACTTTGTCCAGTATTTTTTTTCCCCCCTTAGAATATCGAAAAAGGTGTTAAAAAAAAAAAAAAAAAAATTATCTTCCACTGTACACCAATAACTAAATAGGGAGCATATTTTGAAATATCAGCTTTTTTTTTTTTTTTTTTTTTTAAATAAAGTGCTTACCATCTTTTGTAAACAGAATTTAATTTAGTACGATAGGACTTATTTTAATCTATTCTTTCATATAAAAAGGTATGTAGTAACTGTGAATCATTCCCTAGCATAGGTTACTATGTTCATTTCTTAAAATTTCCGTTGTATAGCGTTAGCTTAGGAGCTCTTTAGCGACTTTTAAATTTTTATTGCCATTTTGGCAATGATTAAAATGACTATCACAATTGCGTGAGTAAAGAGCTTGGCGAGAAGCGTCCGAGCTAATTCGGTGCCAAATTTGAAATTTCGCAATCAGGTTCTATACTGGAGCTGTTCTATTTCTTTTGCACGATTTTTCTCAATTTTATTTTAATTATTAAAAAAAAAAAAAAAAAAAAAAAAAATGCACATTATTATTTTTTTATTTTTTATTTATCATAAAAATAAATATATTCATTTAATAATTTTAAAGTTAAAATGTGGTTTTTATATAATTTTTGAATCAACTAATCCAGTTGAACTAAAAAATATAACGTTAGCTAGATGTTCTGCTTATTAATAAGTGTACCAGTAATAAAAGCTAATAATCCGAACAGATACAATGACAACCTTTCAGCTTTATATATTTAAAATAAAAAGAAAAATGCTTGCACGTTCATTCAAGGCGTAATACAGAAAATGATGACAAAGCGAAATCGCTGTCTGAAAGAAATAGTCTTGTCGTACTAAAAAGATGGTTAATGTTTTACCGTGTCTAAAATATATCATTGAAATTTAATTTTTGCTTTAAATTAAACATAATACTCTGAATTGTAATTTAAACTGAAATCTTTGTAATTGTTTAATTATGTCAAGAGTAGTCTTTAATTATAAAAATGTGAAAAAATGTACTTTTATTTACAAAAGTATTATATAATTACGAAAGGATTATGACTTACAAAGCATTTCATGTCTTCATCTTTTACTGTGTTTCATCTTGAATTCGTCACTTTACAGTGCGTGTCGAAATGATAGGTCCACCAGTAAAAACGAAAGTTATGTTGGTAAAAAAGGTTTTATTGTGTACAAAGTACTATTTTATAAACTACATTATTTTATTCAATGTAAAATAATACATGAATAATATACAAATAATAGGAATAATAAAAAAAATACAAAAATTACATGAAAAAGCTGTTTCAAAAAGATAGGTCCACTGAACCAAGCATCAAATTAATGTTGAATTAATAAGAAATTTTTCCACCTTGTTTCAGAATAAGCTCATAAATCCTATTCGGCATGATTTCTACAAGTTTTTGCAAACACTTTTTCTCCATTTATGACCATTCGGAGGAAATAGTCTTTTTCAAGTCTGCAGTACTGTTGTACTGCCTTCCACCTGCATACACCGCTCTTGCGAGTATACCCCACATGTTTTCTACCGGATTCAGGTCGGGGCTGCAAGGTGGCCAATCGATAACATGTACACCATTATCCAGAAACCATTCGAAAGTGGACTTTGCAGTGTTCACAGGAGCATTGTACTGTTGGAACATGAAGAATGAGCCCCCAATGTGCTCTGCTTGTGGAAGAAAATATTGTTCAAGCAGCTGTTGATAGTTTGCAGCATTCAAACGATTGTCTACAAATGCTATATCAGTTTTTCCTGCACCTCCGAATCCGGCCCATACCATAACGGAACTACCACCAGCTTGCCTCTTCGAGAATATCTGTCTATCGTTACGCAGATCGTGCCAGTAGTACTGCCAGCCATCTGGACCATCCAGGTTGAATTTCTTTTCATCACTGAATATCACACGATGCCAATCTTGTTTCCAGGACATTACTTCATGTGCGAATTTCAATCTCTTTTCTTTGTGCTTTTTAGTCAACTTCGGAGCCGCTTTCCTCTTCATGTAAACTATATTGCCGAAATTCTTTACCACTCTATGGACTGTAGATTTTGATATTGGAGGGTTTTATTGTCTGGCCACAGTGGATAAGCTCATATTTCCAGATTTTAACTCCTTTACGATAGTCCTTCTTTGTCGGGGTGTCACTTTTGATGGGCGTCCAGATGAATTTTTACTGTCATAAGCATTTCTAAGTCGCAAATAATTGTTTACAACATTATGTGATCTGTTTAAAAGTTTTCCTATTTCTCTATTCGATTTTCCGCACGTTTTAAATGCATCAATTTCCCCCTGCTCAACCAGCGAAAGACTGCAACGACGACCCATTTCGTTTGATTACAGCGTGATGTTCAAATCTGTTTAAATACCTCCACAGCAGCCATGATAATCCCGCAGTAAGACTAAGCAACGATAGTTATGCAAATTTTTTGGAAATAAACGTGATTGGTACAAAATTTCTGAAGGCGGACCTATCTTTTCGAAACGGTCTGAAAATGAAAATTTGCGTAAAATAAAAAGGAATTATTTATTTTTAAGAAATTTCTTCATAAATAGTTATAACAATTACTGATTAATTATTTTTACCAAAAAAGTGATTCGTATTTTTAATTAAGAGTCGAAATTTTGAAAAATGCTGGTGGACCTATCATTTCGACACGCACTGTATAAGGCTACGCTATTCAGCCGATGGTGGCGAAGCAAAATCTAGCTAACGCTGTATTTTTTTAGTTCAATCGGATAATTGTTTTTATAGATTGAATAAAAATTCCATTTTAACTTTTAAATAATAATAATAACAATAAACCTTTTTTGTATAAAAGAAAATAAATTTATTTACACGTCAATAACAATATATATATATTTATATCAAAAGAAAGGGAGGGGGATGTGTAACAATTTTCTTTTATTTAAATTGAGAAATTAGACAATTTATTGCATGAAATTGTAAAACTTTTCATAATTAAAGATCAATTGTTAACTACTGAAATGACATGAATATTTCTGGGGGGAATATATATTCAAACCGATCAAACATTAGATTAAAAAACAAGTAATATAAAAAGAAAATTTTTTAAGTCAATTCCTACTTACAAACACTATCGAAAAAGCTTTTTTTTTTTTTTTTTTTTTTAATAATTTTGAATTAGGAAATAAAAAGTGCGCGTGAAAAATGAAATAAAAATAATTATAAGATAACAAAAAAAAAAAAAAAAAAAAAAAAAACTTTATGCACCATGTTTTAAATTTTTTGATGAATCATAGAGCTCTTATCAATGTGCATAAATTCTTTAAAGTGATAATAACGTCAATTTTTGTGAGATGCATAATTTAACTTTTTATAATTTTTTAATGTTCACGTTTAATTAAATGTATTTTTTTATGTCGAAAGAAAATTAACTCGTAAATTTTTTTGGCAACAATTAAATTATAGCTAATATTTTAATGGCTATTGTAACGCTATTAGGATGTTATTATTTTCATATTTTAATTAATTATAAGAAAACTAATCAAAAATTCGAAAATCGGACTTCGAAGTACTGTGTTGTCACCTTGTTCTGAGCAATCCCGAAAGTTTCAAATTTCTAGCTAGTTGGGAAGTTAGTTAAAAATCGATTGCAAGATTTGTACAAGATATAGGGAGAGTGTGAACTAATAGTAGGAATTGAATAAATAAGATGTTCGAAAAAGCCATTTTTCTTACATGCGTCATGAATATTACGTCTGGAGTCATTCATTAACTGAAGCTTTTTGTAGACGATCGGATTAAAAATCATGGAGTAAACGATTTTTCACTCATTCTTACAGTTAAAAAAAAAAAAAAAAAAAAATAATAATAATAAATAATAAAATTAAATAAATTTCAGTTTAAAATTCATTGGGTTTATTTGTTGGTGGGGGGGGGGGGATTTTAATGTAGATAGTTTTGTTTCTTTATCTTTTTATTAATTTTATGTGAATTTAAATTGTTCAATGTAAGTTATAAAAATAAAATTAGTAGTATGTTGTGGCCATCACAGAATTTCTTGTATATTTTCATATCCTCCTAATTCATGCAGTGCAAATTACTTTCCATGATGAATTCAGACGATTTTCATTTCAGAGAAGTATAGCGCTATTTGTACATGTAGGAAGAAGTCGATTTTGTGTCTTAGAAAATGCAAAAATGCTTCCCCCCCCCCCCACACACACTCCATTAAAAGAAAATGGGGGGCGGGGGATCTATCTTTGTTTTAGTTTATCAAAGACTAGTTAGTTGTAGGGCGACTAAAGCGCCCGTTGAAAAATTATCATTTCATTTTATTTCATTCTCACTTCAAATAATTCATTTGATAGCAAGCCCGTGCGAAATTTTCGCACTTTATTTATCTCTTCTTTACTTTTGAAATTTAAAATTATTATTTTATAGACTTTATTTTTTCCCATATGCATGAGCAAATTTAATATTTAATAATTTTTTGTTCCTTTTTTCTCGTGAAAGCATATTTCATTTTATACTGGGGAAAAAAAAAAAGCAACAATTAAAAATTTAAATGTCTATTTTCATATATTAATTAATTTTAAAAAA
>OZ005649.1:169112084-169144584 GCA_963930645.1 Salticus scenicus
TTTAAAAATCAAGTAAAGTGTAGTGGTAGATAATCCTGAAATACTAGTGCTAAAAATGCTTCTATGAAGCAAATTCTGAATTCTAACATACTTTTAAATATTTTTGCATTTAAATTCAATCATTGAAAATTAAAAATAAATCCAAATTACTATATAAATAAGGATTCCCAAAAATTTCAGTCCTTTCGTAGTTTTTGCCTGCAAATATTACAAAAAAAAAAAAAAAAAAAAAATCTGAATTATTATACAGAGATATTTTATACAGTTATCCAGTTTTAGCTTTTTAGCGAAATCCTGACCGACTTGTTTTAGCAAAATATGATACCTTTTAGCAAAATGCTAAAAAAACGAATGGCAGTTTAAACCCTTGCGCACATGACAGTAAAGTCTTTTTTTTTTTGTGTGTGTGTCTTGTGAATGAAATTTAATTTTTTAAACCAATGTAGACTTTTTTCAAAGTAAAATTTTTCTTTCGAGGCCGATTCTACTTCCTATTTTATTTAAACTACGTACGCGCACATCTACTTTCCATATATAATTCCAAGCGTCATTATTTTTATTTTAACTTTAAGCCGTATGTCTGGTTAAAAGTTCCTTTTAATAAGTTCTCTGAGGGGTTTCTGGAAAAGTGGGAACTAAATTGGTTAATTTTTGGCATGCGAATAGAATAAAGTTGTATGATTTCCCAGGATTAGCTTAGTGATAACATTTTACTCCCGGATGATTCATTCCGCATTTGATTTTGGTGCTGTCTGTTTTGAGCTTTTCCGATATCCAATATTCTGCAAAATATTGAATGTCAGTTTTAGATATTTATATACAGTGACCTCTCGTTAATGTACTGACGGTTACGAGGAAAAAGTAAAATCCCCCTCTTATTACGTCACAACAATGATGATTAAATAGGGGGTAGAAAATCACAACTAATGAATGTGGAATAAAACTTATTTTTAAGTTCATCATACTTTAGGTATAGGGAACTTAAGTAATCATGAAAAATTTCGAACTTGGTTTTTTTAAGTTTATTCATGATTTTGATGTGGGTAATTCCCCCAAAACTTAACATTTTCAAATCACGAATTCTTTAAAGTCAAAGTATTTAAAAAAATCTTAATAATAATAGAAATAAAAAAATAATTACTCGTTATAAGACACTTAACAAAGGAAAAATAAAGGGAACTCGCTTTAACTGTGCTAAGTACCTGGCTATGCCAGGAGAATTACATTTTTCTTATAGGACTGCTACTCAGGTCAGGCCTAGCGCCTAATTTAGGTTTAAGAAAGTTTATTACCATCACATGAATTCAGGAGATCTTTTTAACCCTTTCAGGGAGCAAGGTAATTTAGCTCATATAAAATCAACTGCCACCAGAATTTAAGACAAAGGTTAGATAAAAAGAAATAAATTTTTTCGATTAAGTTTGAGTAGTAAAAATTTTTTGAAATTTCCCAGGTTGAATTTTTGCAGTTGGCAATTAAAATTAGGTGGTATATTGTATATGGGGTTGAAACATACAGATACATACCAAAATCTCGAAATCTGAATTGTTCATGATTACATTACTTTTCTCAAGTAGCATACATTCGGAAAGTAATGAAATCATATATATATATATATATTAAGTCTTTGATATGCTAAGCAAGGTTGCCAGATTTTAGCCTGGCCAGCCGTTTTTTTTTTTTTTTTTTTTTTTATGTGTGTGTGTGTGTGTGTTTAAACCGCTTCAAAAAGACTTGCTAAAATTAAAAAAGCCGGCTTTTATTAAAATTCTTTTTTCTTTTTCTCCTTTTCTTTTCTTTTTTTTTAGATGTTAAAGTGATATACTTAGAACATTAATGTAATTAAATTATTACTGTAATAAAAAATTGAATGAAATTAGAGAAAAATTACTCGGTGCATAAAATTCTAAATTGTGTAAGTATGGGTAAACAAAAACACTTTTCGTTAGAAAACTGATCCAGTTTAATATAATTTAAATTATTAATAAATAATTATTATTCAATAACACTTAAATAGGAAAAAAAAAGTATCAATCATTTGTATTAAAAGGAGACTTGGCGCTAGATGAATAGACACGGGAAAAATAATCAATGTCAGTATCACCTGGTATCACCAAAGTAAATAAAATAGCAGACAGCTATTTCGTTTTCTTTATGCAGTGATGATAGTCTGCTATTTTTAAAACGATTTTATTAGCTTCACCTGTATGTATGTTTGTAACCGCTCTGGGAGCAAACAAAAAATCTATATTGTAAAAAAAAGACTCCCTACGGGAACGCTGTGGCTGTGAGGTAAAGCTCCGGACTACGAACCTAAAGGTCTAATGTTCGAGCCCAGTCAGGGGAGATTTTTTAAAAATGGTTTTTGTTTAATTCTAAATTATTTTATTAAAAATTTAAAAGTATGTAAATATTGTGGTGTGTCACTCACGCGATTTTCTCTTGCACTTCATTTTAATACTATAAAGATAGATATTTTGTACTTTTTAGTTCACATTTCAATAAAAGCGTGTTCTTTAATTTTTTAAAAGTGCAATTTTATATCAATTCCTTTTGGCGTTACTGACACTGATTATTTTTTCTGTAATTAAACTTGAAACTTCTTCATACACCATAAAATTAACGTAAGCACTACCAGTTTTGAAAGAATGTGGTCTTTCTTCTTCATGTGCAAAAATCTCGTGCAACCACCTGGAAACAAATACACACATACACACAAAAAGGAGTTATTTTTTTAATATACTTTTTAATTTTTTTTTTTTTTTTTTTTTTTTTTTTAACAAAAAGAAAGAAAATATTTTTAATCGAATTAAACAAATTTCTTCAAGCTATTGACAGCAAAGTGGAATAGGATTTTTCATTAACAATTTTATTACGACTAAGATAACTAAATTTTCTAGGAAATCTAAGTCGGAAACGCGTTTAACATTTGGCTTGCTGAAAATTAAAACTATGGTTAGATTCCCAACTATTTTTCGCTTTTAAGTTTATTTATTGTGCACCAGTTCTTTAATTTATTATTTTTCCTGTGTTTACCAGTTATTCGGTAAACACAAGGAATAACAAGAAAAATAATAAATATGGGAAAAAAAAAAAAAAAAAAAAACCAGGAAAAAACGTTTAAAAATTCAGTTTTTAAATAATACACTTATAACAATTTTTCTGGTTTTTCAGTTTACCTAAATTTTTAGTTATTTTATTTACACATTTATTATTATTATTTGGCTCTTTATCTGTTTGAAACCAAACTGAAAAGGAAAATAAAATACTTTTCGTCTTCATTCCTTAGTTCCACATTCTTTTAGGCAATATAACTTTACAGCTTTGATAGATCAGTAATAGTTGAATTCATTCTTCTCTTTCTATATAAATGTGAGAATAAACAAGAACTAAAAGCATTTAGTATACTACAATTATGAAAGTATTTAATTAAAGAAAGAGAAGTGCTTGCAGATCTAAATATAAAAATAAACTGTATAAATTATTAATAATTTATATATATATTTTTTTGCCTCAATGAACAAATGATTTTATGTTTATAGTATTATGACATATGCTAGGAACAATTATATTCAAATGATAATGAAAAATGCCCTAAAACCTATAATAATTTTTTTTATCACATTTTTACTTATTAGATGCTATAATAATGATAATTTGAATAATTCTTGTTGTTATAATTATAAATTTGATTTTTAAATTTAATAATTAAAAAAAAAAAAACTCATTTTACACAAAATGACATTAGTCACATAAAAACATATATATGTCAAATGCATAGTAAAATATATAAGTAAAAAAACCAATGAAAACCGGCTTTTTTACAACCCTGACTATAGAAAGTTAGTGCAACTAGCGCTATATCGTGCATTGTAACAGGAAAATCTGGATATTTTGTGGAAGTGAAATCCTTTAATTTAGAATAATTGCTATTATTGCATTTTTTTTTTTTTTTTTTTTTTGTTGTTGTTAAGAGTCAAATAAATTATTAAAACACACAACTTAAAAACAATTATATGCGTTTTACAAATGTACTTTAATAGTTCTAAATTTTAAAATAAAAATACAGGTACTCATTATTACTTTTTTAAGAGTCTTGCATGGGTTTCAAAGGCTTAAAAAAAAAAAAAAAAAAAAAAAAAAAAAAAGAGAGAGAGCATATTTTATCTTTTCTTTTATATAATTTTTTTTTTTATTCAAAATTTTGAGCACATAAAAGAGCGACATTTAAACAATATTAAATACATATATATATTAAACAATTTTGAAAATTCAGCTGGTAGGTTCTGTTTCCCAGACAGCTTACAGAAAAGTGGGGGACACGATTTCGCAATCAAAAACTAATGCGAAGATCTTATTGAAACTTTTCCCACTTCAAAATAGAATTGACTAGTGCTTGAACTAAAGATTTTTTTTTTTTTTTTTTTTTAAACTAAATAAATTGTAAGCAAAATCAGTACGAATTTCGGTACATTTTATCCCACGTGTGTAGCCTTGTAAAATAGTTGTAATAAAAATAACTTCGTCAGGCACTGGTTAGTTCTGTTTTTAAGAAGTGTGCAAAATTGCAATGAGATCGGTGTATTAGTTTTTAAGAAATCCTATTCATCGCTTGAAAATTTTATAAAATATTATTTAAATTAAATGTTGCTCTTTTATATTCTCAAAATTTTGAATAACAAATTCTATTTATTATATTAAAAAAGAAAGAAAAAGAAAATATATTTTTAATCCTTCACAATCCATGTAGCCCCTTAGGGGGACATACGACCTTTAAAGTGAAAAATAAGCAAGAAAAATCATCTTTTTACATTTAATTTCTCAGAATGTATTTGCTCTATGACCATATTTTTTTTACTGACTATAAATTGAAGTATTATAATTTAAAAGATATTTTTACTTTCTCTTACCCATAAGGTAGAAAAGTATTGTTTTAGAGTCAAATTTTCGAACGCGAGTTTTTGTTATATTTACACGTTTTGTTTTGAGGTGCCCTGAATCCGAAACTCATGTTTTTAGCGAATGGTCTGTGTGTGTGTCTGTTATCAGCATATCTCAAGAACAAACAGCAGCAGAAAGTCCAAACTTGGTATTCTAAATGTGTATGATATAGTGATGCTACACTAAGCTTTTCGTTGAGAAGAAGCAAATGGTTCGTGTACAGGGACACCCAAGAGAATTCAAATACATTATGTCTATGGGGAAAATGCAGGAAAGTAGAGTTTAACATCTATAGACTGCACTAAACCAAATGAAATGAATATATATTTTTTATATGCGTAAAAACATGTCTCGTGTAGAATATGGTTGGGAAATCATCCACTGTTCATTTACAGGGCTACACAAAAGAACTAGATTATAGTGCGGCAATAGCTGAAAATTAATACAAGTTTATTTCAGGTTATGCCGTGTATAATTATTATAGAACTATATTTAGGTGCACCATGTGGTCTGTAAATAATCTTCAAATGGTATACAGGGCTGCAAATGTTTAAGCGATAACCTTCTTGTTTTTCTGTTAGTGGAAGTGCTGTACTATAATATTTTACCATTTCCAAGAAAGCTGGTCAGGAATTGAAATGAATTCCTCATAGACATATGATAAATAATATCTTTTTAAGCTAAATATTCATCGCAGGTTTTTTGCATATTTACACGTTTTGAGGCTTTCTGATTACCAAAGTCAAGTTTTTTAACGTTTGATTTTTGTCTGTGTCTCTTAGAGTAACTAAAAAACGAATAATTTAAGAGATCCAAAAGTTGTATTTTCAAGTCAATATAAGTTTGTTGCTGGAAAAGTTTGATCAAGACTGATAAGTTTCAAGGAATGTTGCATGTGAAAGTTGTCTGTATGGTTTTAAATGAACTTTTAATTTTAATAACTGGTTTAAATTCTATATAAATATAGGTGCATTAATGAAACGGGGGGTTGAGGGGGTGGTAGCCCCCTCGCACAGAACTAATTATCACATAAAACTCTTCCGAAGCGTAATTTGAATTGTTTAGCATAGGTTTACATAACAGTACTTGTTATCTTACCTCTTAATCTCCAACCTGTATTTATAGTATTAAATTTCAGGGTAAGAGAAAGTCGTGTGAGTGGCACACCAGATTATTTATATTCTTATAAAGGGAAAATAAGTTTATTTTTTGTACAGTTTTAAACAGTAAGTGATATGGCCACTTATTTTTTGTACAGTTTTAAACAGTAAGTGATATGGCCACTTGCGCGCATGATTTCAAACAAAATGTATAATGTAATACAAAAAATCAACTGTAATAACAAACTACAATACTTTCTCTATAATCTGAACCTAAATTTGTTCAAATTTAGGTTAAAAATATATTACAAATTTAGGTTAAAAATATATTTAAAAAAAAAAAAAAATAAAGATCAATTATTTTTTAATAAAATCTGAAGCATTACCTGTATGAAAAATAGGGTGGGGTGGGGGATACAAATCTAGGTTCATTTTGAAGAGAATGTATTGTAGTTTGTTATTACAGTTGATTTTTTGTGTTTCATTATATATTTTGTTTGAAATCATGCGCGCAAGTGGTCATATCACTTAAAAAAAAAAAAAAAAAAAAAAAATACTGTTTAAAACTGTACAAAAAATAAACTTATTTTTTCGTTATGAGAATATAAAAAATATCTTTTAAATTATAATACTTCAATTTATAGCCAGTAAAAAAATTGTCATAGAGCAAATACGTTCTGAGAAATTGAATATAAAAGATGATGATTTTTCTTGCCTATTTTTCACTTTTAAAGGTCGTATGTCCCCTTAAAACACCATGCTGTTCAATAATAGCTTTTTTGTAAAGCAAATAAAAATAGGTAGCAAAATTTCTATACAGTGAAGAAACTATGTGAAGTTCGGAAATATGTTTCATTTTTGTTAAGTTTAATTACTTACGCAAGAATACGAGAATTGTCTTTGTTATGAAGAAAAAAAATATCACACGAAATTGAAATTTTATTAAAGGATGTTTTCAAAAGAATTGCTGTTTTCAGCTTTATATAATTTAAAAAATCGACTTACAGGAAACACAAAAATATACTCACGTATGGATTTCTTATAATTTATAGTTTTCTAAGCAGGTGATAATTTGTGAGTTTTTTTTAATTTATGTTTTAGAAAATTCCAAAAAGAGTCTTGACAAGTCACTGTTTTCCTCATAAGTGTTACTTTTAAAAACATTCTGTAAATTCCTTTGTATCAATAATTAAATTTACAAACCTAGTTTAGTTTATCTTAAACACTTTAAGTTAAAATAGCATCAATATTTATTTTAATAATTATTGGTATTTGAACAGATATTTATCTCATGAGTGTTACTTTGTTTCATAAACAAAGGTTTAAACTTAAAATGTATTATATTTTTATTAGAAGCGTTTTTAAAATAAACGTATTATACATTTATTAATACATTATATTTTTATATCCATAATTTTTTAAATTATGGATTTTCTCTGCAGTTACAATTAATAACTAAAAAGTTTTAATTAGCAAAACAATTCATTTTATATGAATTAACAAATGTATTAATGCAGTGATCATATTTAGCTACAGTAACGGTTCATGTGGGACAGTAACACTCGTGAGAGATAGTAATACTCTTGAGGCAGGCTAACAATCCTGTTGTAATAATATAAAGAAAAAACTTTGTATAAGAATGAGAGAAGTAAAGTTAAAAATTTGTTACAACTTTAGCGATTAGGCTATATTGAAAAATGTAATTAGAACATCATTCATTTTCTGAGGTCTACATAATTTTCATTCAATTTGAAAAAAGACTTCTTCAAAAATGTCACTTCTACAAAAATATTTTAAAGTTACTTTTATTCCTCAATCTTCATGAAGTGACGACTGTTATACGATAAGGTATCTGAATTTAGTTTTCATCCCCCCCCCCCCCCAAAAAAAAAAAAACTCAAGTAGAAAAAATGCGCTAGTTTTGATTTCAGTTGTAGAAAGGATTATTTCTTTATTGTTGTTCTAGAAGATTACATTTTCAACCTAATCGTCCGTTTCCATAAAACTGATTCTTCATCTATTTCAATTTCTAAACTACTGTATATCTTTTCTTTTGTTGGTCTGCTATTATAATTTTATGCAAGAAATTTTACCGCTTACATCTAAAATGATATTGATACAGATTTTCTTCTCTCCAATCATTTTGCATACAGAATTAAAAAAAAAAAAAAAAATGTTTTTTCAAGATTCACCTCTATTATTAATATTTACGATTAGTGAATATTTTATATTCCAATACTGCACAGATATTGTTTTCTTTGCATTGTAGACACTGGTTGTCAATACGCTTGGCAGAGCATTTTGTAGCAAGCTGAAAACTGATTAGAGCTAATGTCGAAATCTTGTGCTAAATGTTCGTTTTATGCATATATATACATAACAAAGTGAAAACTGAATCAAAAATTAATGTAATCATGAGTAAAATCTAACGTAATATCTATAACTGTAGATTCATTTATCATTTGGTTGCTTTAAATCACGAGTATTACTCTCTTCTCAAGAATGTCACCCTTTTCTAAGTAACACTCACATGATTTATTGAAGAATTCTTCACTAAAATAAACTCTGTTTTCTTGAAAAATTTGGAATGCCTCTTAATTAATAAGTAAAAAATACACTATTTCCTAATTCCATTTCTTTTATATTATAAAAAATTGTGTAAAAATAAATGGGCAATAAAAATACGCACTATAATGAAATACACATCCCAATGTATAGCAATTAAAGAATAAAATTATCCAGTTTAAGAAAGCCATATGGTGTTTCTTCTTACATTGTTGCTTACTGCAATATGCAAATATTTTGCAAGTAAATAATAATTTTCTGGAGGTAACACTGATGAGCTGCATATGTGAAGACACAAGATGCATTTAAGTTTTTAAATTATTGGATTAGTATTTTAGTGAAATCGTTTGCATTTTTGTTTGACAAATATTTTATACTTTTTATCATGTATAAAAGAAAAAGTTATTCCAAAATATAAAAAAAGATTTATATTGTACGGGTTTGTTATACAGGACAAGTAAATTTCCACTACCTGCTACTTAAAGCAATAGAAACACTTTTATTTCAGAATTTAGTAAAAATGTAATGAATGCATTGAATTAAAATCTTACACCGTTTCATGTTTTAGTGTCAAAATAATAATTTTATCAACATGAAATTAAGATTGAAAGACTGGCAATTGATTTGAAAATTACCTCAAAAATAAGTTTATGAATTACATAGTTTGTTTTTACTTTCAGTGTACATTCTAGATTCTTTCCTTTTACAATCAGCATGAAAAATGCGCTTTTTTTTTTTTTTAATTTTATTTTCGTCCTGACGACAATTTTGCTAAATTTCCCTTGACGTAGTATTTCAACTAGCGACATTCAATGATATATGGGGAAAGTATTACATGGAATAATGCCGAAGCAAGCTTTTATGGGAGTTTTGACTGATAGCTTTATTTAATAATACATTGAACTTTTTTATACCTTAATCTGCTGGAATAACTCTGCCAACAATTGTTTTATGATCGCCTGGAGGTTTGTTTTCATTCATCGTTGCAGTGACTGAACCGATTTCATGCATTCGAGTGAAAGGCTTGGGTTTTTACTTTATTAAATGTGATCACTTTGAATATTTTATAATTTATTTGAATGCATTAGCTATCGATATCGTTTGATTTTAAAACGTTGCTTTTTCATTATACTTTACAATTACATTAAGCCAGCTCTTTCTTCGGCAAGACGTAATCAATTCTTTTGGTGTTGCATTGGATTTGCTTGAAGGAGTGTGACATAATGTTGAAGGTGAATAATTTTGTTTCTGATAGAATCAAGACATCATAAAAATCGTTTATGCCGAAAAACTAATGGACTGTATTACATATTTTAATGTATTCTCTTTCCATTTAATTTTTTTTTTATAATTGGTCAGACTAATGATGCGTGCCGTAGCAGAATTTAATATCTATTTATAATATATAAAAAAAAAAAGTGTTTGATTCATGAAAGTTTTTGACGTCTGGTTTTCGATAGATTTACTCGTTTTGGGATGTCCGGAGCACGATTTGACCTTTTTTTCTTTTTTAATTTTTTTAATGTTTGTATGTATCAAATTTTGTGGACTGCTATATTATTCGACCAATAGATGAAATTTAACCAAACTTGATATTTAGTTGGACTTTAACCTAAATTGGTGCTGATTACGTTTGGGGATCAGTCTTTCGAAAGGTGACGCTGTCATCCTTTTTTTTTTTTTTTTTTTTAATTATTGATATAACATTTTTTAATAACAGTATTGAATAACATTTTGTGCAAATGTACGTAATGAGAATTCTTTTTGCCTTTTAAATGCGACTTTAAAATTAGTATGTTATGGTCATCATAAAACTTTCTTTTATATTTTCCTATACAAATTCACTCAGTACAAATAATTTATTAAAATTATTTTTCCATTATGAGTGCAGACGATTTTTTTTCTCATGGGAAAAGTAAAACACTAAATGTCCAAAGAAAGTCGATTTTATGTTTAACAACATCTGAAAAAACTTTTTTTTAATTAAAAAAAAAAAAAAAAAAAACGAATCGATAACCTTGTTTTAAATTATCCCAGATTAGTGAATGGCGCAGCCATTCGTTTCAAAGGTATTGACGAGTTTTTTTTTTTTTTTTTTTTTTTTTTTAAGATACCCGTATGGAAAATATCCCCCCCCCTTGGGAGGGGAGGCAGCGCCAAAAAATTTTTCCTAGTTGAATATTACTATTATAAATAACTTTTTAATCTTATAATGATTCGTTACAAATAAGTCTCATTGTGCACATTTATAGGAAATTTTGTCTTATACCTCCTTGTTAAGGTTTAGTAATAAAGTAGGATGGCAATGCCACTTGTAGGATGATTTTCACCAAAAGTTGATAAGCCCTAATTTATCTCAAGGTTCATTTGAATATAAATTTGTATGAAATTGTGTGCTATAGTTCCTGCGATAAGTACTATTGCCACAAAATTTTTGTCGCACAGACATTTTCTAAAAATGGTCAAATCGCGTTTTAGGACTCTCAAAACGTGCAAATCCATCAAAAACCCGAAGTCGAGAATGTTTATCAAACCTTTATTGAATATAGAAGGAATTAAAAATATCTATAATGATAAGATGTCTGCCTGTACATCTATATGTTCAGCCCTCACTGAACGCAGAAGCACAAAATTGACATAGGACTGTGCAGAAGTCTTCTGATGAAAAAAGTGAAAATAAATAAATAAAAATAAGTAAATAAAAGTTTTATTGGATACATTAATTGAAACGTCAAAGTATGTGAATTTATAAACGAGTCAATTCTGAGTTTAAAAAAAAAAAGTTTAAGGAGTTTGAAATGACTAAATAGATTAGAAATTGCGGTCCGATTTTTTAAAATTTGGTATCAAGTAAAAGGGGGTGATTTTTCTGAATCCAGGGGCGCAACCCCCTTATCGATGAGATAATAATAATAATAATAATAATAATATATATATATATTTTAATATATATTTAACTAAAGTATGAAATTTTAATGGCAACTCTTCATTTCAATGCAGACTCAGTCTGTATCCTAGACTTTTGTTGCGATTGACAGGAAATTCTTTTCCCTCATAAGAAATCTTTTAATTTTGAAGTGGCAATAAAAATTGCAATTTTCAAACTTTTTCCAAATTTTAACCGATTTACACAGAAATTAATAATCGGAAAGGATGTGAACAGACTACAGTTCAATTTTCTAACAATCGGCTAATAAATGAAAAAGTTAAATTTATTTTGATATGGTGGTGACTATATGAGCGGCAAAGGATATGAACAATCGGCCAATAAATAAAAGTTAAATTTATTTTAATATGGTGGTGATCATATGAGCGACAGAGGATATGATTTTCTTTTTTATTTTGCAGACTTCAAATTCAGATACGCCGTTGAAATTTCGTACAAAGAAGGAGAGGTCACGACATGGAAAAATCAGATCGGGACGGAGTTGCGCAGGATTGTAGTATACTATGAAGGTAACAACATATTAAAGCAGTAGGACCCACTAGCCTCAGAATCAGGGTTGGCAAGGTTTTTCCCACCCCCGGTAAATACCGTGGTAAAAACCGGTATTTACCGTCCTGGGAAATACTATGTTTTTCCCACATGGGAAAAACTGATTATTAAAAACACAAATATAAATTCAAAGCAACTTTTTGAAAAGGTTAAAAATGAGTTCTAAGTATATAGCTTGAAAGATAGAAAAAAAAAAAAAAAGATCTATAAAGCAAATGATGGATTACATTTATTTAAATATTTACAGACAGTATACATTTCTCAATATTTACCAATCATCATAATCATATTCTTCGTCTTTTACATTGGATTTTAGCATCATGTAACAAAATACTAATTTAGAGGCTTTTTCTAAACCCAGTCTGTTTCTAAGTTTGTTTTGGATGAAAGAAAAGTTAGAAAAAGTACGCTCCAGAGATGCTGATGAAGCAGGACATCCCTGGAGATGTTCCATTAATTGAAGAAAGTCTGCATCTATTCCAGTTTTGTTTAAATTCTTCCACCATAGTGCAGGTGAAATAGTGTTTATAATGTCCTCAGAGAAAAATGTCTTCGGAAAAGGTGCATCTTCTGACTTAAACTGTAATGTGTATTGTAAGTACTTCGGATTTAAAGCCTTCAAATATTCACGCGCAGATTCCTCCCGATCTTGTGATAATTTTTCACCTTTATATTTTGGATTCATCAGGTGTGCCAAAAAATGGACAGGGGTTATTGCTTTATCAAAGGTAGATTTCACTTTGCTGAAATGTGGTTTCAGTTCTTTATTTTGAAGAAGCTCTAAATAAATTTCACAAGCATCAGCAATATTAGCATTATTATCATGTTGTAATTTCATAAGGGCTTTTGCAACTGGTTCCAACTGATCGTACATATTTTTTGCTTCTTTATATAAATGAAGATTATTTATTAAACACTTAATGTCATTGTCAATTTCATCTTCGTGATTATCTACAATTTGAAGATAAAAAGGCCTGTTAGTAATAAAAGTTTTTAAACAAGTTATTTGTGAGTTCCACCTTGTTTCACCTGGAATTTGTGGTTTAACTGAATCAGCATACTCTTTCAATAAACTCCCAGGAATATGGTGATTTCTAAAAACTAAACTTGTAAAATTTAATACATTTTGTGTTTAATAGAGGTCAACTTAAAAAGTAATAAAATTTTTATTTAAATTTAACACAAATTATTTATTGCTTCTCTTGGTGACACTGATATTTTTAAGTTAGTAATTTTATTCTATTGTGTTCTAAAATATATATTTAGGAAATTCATTATTATTAAATTTTATGAGCAAATGTTTTATGCAATACAGTAGAACCTCTATTATCCGAACCTCGATTAACCGAAACTACTCTCCGTTAACCGAAGTCAGTTTCTTCTTCACTTTTTTCTTTTTTTCACTTTCTGCTATCATCCAAAATTTTTCTCTTAACAAACATGCATTTTTAAAGTTCTTTTGTATGCAAGCCGTCCTTTCTAAACTACGAGTGCAGATAAATATTTTGGAATTCCCTTTTTTAGAATTCCTTCTTGCAAGCTCAATTCTCGGTATGAGTGTACTCTTCCCCACTTTCAAACGTCCTTTTTCTAAACAAAAATATACCCCATTTCGAAATTTGGAAGGTCATACTGCCGAGTCCCAGAACAATCTAATGTTATTGCCCCCTCTGATTGTAAGCAAGTGCAAAGAACCTATTCTCTTTAACTTCGGGATAGAACTGCACGGCAAAGGATTGTCAATTTACACCTATCAAGCTTCCATTTAAACCATTGTAAGATTTTGTTTCAGAAATAAATTTATTTTCATTTATGATTTTAATTTATTTAACAGTTAAAATAGCCAAAATACCAGTTCAATGACGATACTACATATTAAACTAGATGATTATTGATGAATTCTCGATTATCCGAAAATTTCGATTATCCGAAGTAGATTTGGTCCCAATTACTTCGGATAATCGAGGTTCTACTGTAATTCTTATTTAGTTATATTCCTTTCCTGGAGAAAAATTTTAAACCTAGGGAAAATTTGTAATAACTATGTATTTCTGACTTGTTTTTCCCAGTTTTTCCCGGTATTTACCAGTTATTCCCGGTATTTACCAGTTTTTCCCAGTGGGATGGGAAAAACCAGTTTTGGACGGGAAAAAGCCAACCCTGCTCAGAATTTCAAGAAAAAAGCGTTTAAAGTTTCAGTTAAATACAAGTTATTTCGCAAGTGAGTCAGCGCCTCAGTGGCGTGAGCGTAAAGCACGAGGCTTCCACCCAGGCGACCTGGGTTCGAGGCTACCTACGGGACTTTTTTTCTTCTTTAATTTTTTATGTAATCTAAACTTTTTATTTATTTTTACTTCATTTTATAATTCAATTCAAAATTTGAAAATTTTAATTAAAGATGATTTATTTTTCTTGAATATAAAATAAATAAATTTTCTATTTTTAATATTTATAACTTAAAAATACAATAAATTTCTATAACTTAAAAAATAAATTTTAGTTTTGTTTTAACTATAAAATAAGGAAAAACTAAAGAAACTGTTTTTTATTATTTATCTAAATATTTTATTTTAGGTATATTTAAAACAATGCTAAATTTTGTTTTTTAAATTACAAAAAATAAAAAAAATATTACAGAGGAATGATGATTTTAATTGCATATATAATTAGTATCCAAATTAAATAATTACTTCTCCAATCAATACAGCTTCTTGAAAAATTTATAGTATATAGGATTACGATGCTATTAAATTATTACAGGAAAAGAAATGTTATTTTAAAATGTAGATTTTAAATGTTAATCAACATACCTTCTTCGACAACGACTTACTTTTTTTTTTTTTTTAAATCCTTCTGTTGCACGAAATAAAATTTCACCTGCTCTCTATTATTAACAAGCTAAAAGCGTTTACGTAATTTATGCACATTAAAGCCAAATCAGGAAGCTCAAACCAAGATTTAAGTACACCTGCTAACTATTTTACACTTTGTTTTACAGCTTGCTTATTTTTTAATTTTTTTTTGTCTGTTTTCTTTTATATTTGTTATTTAGGGTTTTGTAACACTAAACTTTATTTTTTAAGTTATAGAAGTTTATAGTATTTTTAAGTTATAAATATTAAAAATAGAAAAAATTATTTATTTTATATTAAAAAAAATTAAGTAATCTTTAATTAAAATTTTCAAATTTTGAGTTGAATTATAAAATAATAAAGTAAAAATAAATAAAAAGTTTAGATTACATAAAAAAATTAAAGAAGGAAAAAAATTATTCCCGTAGGTAGCCTCGAACCCAGGTCGCCTGGGTGGAAGCCTCATGCTTTATGTTCACGCCATTGGGGCGCTGACTCACTTGCGAAATAATTTGTATTTAAAGATTACTGAAACTTTAAACGCTTTTTTCTCGAAATTCTGTGGCTAGTGGATCCTACTGCTTTAATATGTTGTTGCTTTCAATAGTAACCCTGCGCAATTTCGTCCCGATGAATTTTCCATGCCGTGACCTCTCCTTGTAAGATATGATCAGGATTGGGAAATCGATGTTTTTTGGGGCCGAGGATTTTCGAATGTGTAAATAAATGTGTTTTTACCCATTTGGGGGGGGGGGATTATTACGGGGCAGATTAAGGAAGGTAAAAATTTTAAATGGTGCCTTGAAAATTGGTATTTTTAGGACTTTGGTTATGAGAAATTGATTGCAGAAATTTTCGAAAGTGTAAAATTATTAGGAGGACACAGAGGCAAAAATGTAGAGTTAGTGCGTCCATTTTTTTTTTTTTTTTTTCTTTTTTTTGGGGGGGGGGGGAGAAATTGATTACTGATATTGTTGAATGTGTAAAGTTTTTAGGAGGCAGGAGAAGGGAGCAGAAAAATTTAAAACAGAGATAGAGCCTTGAAAATTGGTATTAGGTTTTTGGTTGTGAGGAATCGACTGGGAATACTTTCGAAAGTGTAAAATCTCGATTATTTCACCAATGAAAAATGCTTTTTTTTTTTTTTTTTTTTTGTGTGTGTGTGTGTTGTCTTTTGACTAATATAAATATAGTGATTTGTTAAGAAGGTCGAACTTAAACGGGCGCGCTTATCACGCACGGGCTGCGCTGCCGAAGGCAGTGTGGACCCGGAGAGAGTTTTTTCCCTATTATTAAAGATTTTTTTAAAATTTTTATTTTTTCTGTCTTATTTATAAATATAATAGTAATTCATTTTAAAAATACTGGCAGGACGGTGGAGGTTTCACCAAGAATTTAATATGGACAGATTTATCAAAGTTCGTGAACTAGCTGGTCGCCAAAAACTGTTAGTATATTTATTAATAGTAATAGTCAACTAGGATTTTTTTTTTTTTTTTTTTGTTACATGTAGGGCATCATGCATTTGTGATGATTTAAAACAATCAATTTTATTTATTCTTAATCAGAAAACAAAGGAAAAATCATTTAAATGTCGACTCAAAATTGACTTTCTTTCGACAGTTAGTTATACTTCTTCGAGAGGAAAATCGTTTGCATTTATTATGGAAAATAATTTTAATAAATAGTATGTACTGCGAAAATATAGAAGTAAGTTTTGTGAAGGCCATAGCACATTAGTTTTTGCCCATGCGCTACGCAGAATTTATTAATGTGTGGTAGACATGAACGCCACATGATTGTGGAGAGAACTGCCTATTAAAATTTGTTTACAATTAATACAATATATAAGGGAAAAAAATATTAAGTACTATTGTATTGTTTATTTTTTCTACAAAAAGTTTGGTAAACAGTTATCTGAATTATTTAAGTTTATGCTCATACAGGGATGAAATTTTTCAGGTGCTACACCTGAATTCATGGTTTTTGAAAATTATGTTGCCTCCGAATTTCACTTTGATTATTTTGTTTTAATAGAAGTTTCTCATTTTAAATGTTTAATTTATTTTATAATATATTAAGAACTCTGTAAATAACTATCATGTGTTATAGGTAGTATAAATATTTTTGATAATAGCTGTGTGATATACCATTTATAATGTCGTCCCTTGTCATTCGTTCTGCATCCAAGTAGCAGTTTTCAGGGTTTGCATGTTAATACCTTGTTTCACGATCAATAAATTTGATCGGAATTTCTCAGACATTCAAATTTTATATATGGACTCTCTCTGTATGACTAGGTGAAATATTAGATCCAAGTTTGGGTTGGCTTGTTTTAATTATTTGCAGTTTGTGCCTGTCCAGAATCAAACGAAAATAACCAAGTTTGGTTGGGGTCGATTTATGTAAATTTTACACGCATTGCCTACTTTATAGATATTTTACAAATGATTTTTTTTGAGCAAATAGTGGGTGCATTTCTGCACAAAAATTTTAAAGTGTAAAAATTTTCAGTTTTGTTAAAATACCAATAAAATGTTTATTTATACAATAATCTATATATATAAAAGAACACTTCCTGAGTGAGGGGGGGGGGGTGATTCATCATCGCCCAGACCAAACCCCTGGACCTAGAAGCATGAAATTTCGTGACAATGTTCTTTCTATGACGTAGGCATCCACTAAGAAGCGATTTTACAAAATTCGCCCCCCCCAAGGGGGGGGGAGGGGGGCAAAACGTGATTTCACAAAATCCTTCATATCTCAAACAAAAAAAACAGATATCCGTAAAATTTTTGCTTTAAAATATAGCTAATACAAATGTCTAAAAACCAATTTCTGGAATTTTCCAAATTCGGTCCCCAAGGGGGGCGGGGGCAAAACGTGATTTCACATGCGTAAAACGTGATTTCGCATAATCCTACATATCTCAAACAAAAAAATAGATATACGTGAAATTTTTGCTCTAAAATATAGCTAATGCAAATATCTAAAAACCAATTTCTGGAATTTTAGAAATTCAGCCCCCAGGTGGGGCAGCAGGGGGGGGGCGGGGGGCTATGGGGCAAAAACAAATAGAAATACAGTTAGGGCGTTCAAAATTGATACAGATAGGTTTTTAGAGGCCTGCAATTCAAATGAGGATATTTTCGATTGCGTAAAGTTATTAAGAGGGCCGGGAAGGTGAGGGGGGGGGGGGGCAAACAAATAAAAATAGTTAGATCGTTCAAAATTGGTATATAGAGGTTTTCGATACGTACAAATCGATTGCGGATATTTTCGAAGTTGTAAAATTATTAGGTGGGGCGGTAAAGGGGGTTGAGCGGTAAGGGGGGCTATGGGCAAAAACAAATAAAAATACAGTTAGGCCGTTCAAAATTGGTACAGATAGGTTTTAGAGGCCTGCAAGTCGAATGGGGATATTTACGAAAGTGTAAAGTTATTAGGAGGGCCGGGAAGGTGAGGGGGGGGGCGGGAAGGTGAGGGGGGGGCGGAGGGGCAAAAAAAGTAATATAGAGTTAGATCATTCAAAATTGGTACATAGATGTTTTCGATACCTATAAATCGATTGCGGATATTTTCGAATTTTTTTAATTATTGGGAGGGGCGGGAAGGGGGGGAACGGAGGGGCCAAAAAATAAAAATAGAGATAGATAGTTCAAAACTGGTGCATAGTGGTTTTTGATACCTACAAATCGATTGCGGATATTTTCGAATTTGTAAAATTATTAGGATAGACGGGGGGCGAAGGGGGAAAATAATAGAAATAAGAGTTAGAGCATTTTGGGAATTTTTTCCGAAGGCAGTGAGAACCCGGTGTGACATTTTTCCTAATCAGATTTTGTTTCTATTTTCTTTTCACGTGATAAAAATGAATGCAATTTTGAGAATTCAGTAATTAGAGTGATTCATTTAAAAATAGGGACCAGCGAAGCGGGCGTTGCCTACTAGTATACAAATAAATGAAGCCCTAACTTATTATGATGGCTTGGTATTTGGGAGATTTTTTTGAACATGCAAATGAATAAGCTTTAAATCTATCTAAGATATAATTATATCCCCTTATTTGTTTTTCTATTTAATTTTGTTTGTTCTCTCCTTAACTTGATTCTCTTTATCATATGGATATTTTGGTCATTCTTCCGTAATTTAATCCTCTGACAAGAGATTCACAACTTTGGTGTGGCGTCATATCCCACTGGGAAAAGAAAGAAAGGAAAAAAAAAAAAAGAAAAAGACTGAGAACTTCCGCTTCTTAACTTTTTGTTATGATATATGATGCATTTTAAACTCAACAAATTACAAAAAAGTTAATATTCACAAAGAGCTCATAGCATGTTCCACACAGTATGTTCAGAGGATGTATGAATTCTCTAAATAGTGTTAAAGCAGAATTTATTTAGATAACGTTTACTCACGATATCTTTTGATCAGAGATAAAAGTGTACAAATGTACAACAAACGTCGAAGCAGCCGCAGAACTGTAAAATAAATGTGAACTCTCTCTCTTTTTATAAGAATAAAACCTGACTGTATCTCACGTAAGTATTACCGCTTTCATTTACTTTTATATACTTTTTAAAGTTGTCAAATTGAAATCATTTCGCGCTCCACAATTATGCAAAGATAAAAGTGAGTTCATATTGTTATGGATTTTTAAGAATATGGGTTAACTACATAAATCAGCTGTCTCTTCCTCAATGCCCTGTTTGCATTTAGTACCTACATTTATACAGAATTCAAGCTGTTTATTAAATTTAAAAGTTAATAAATTATTCAGACAACTTTACCTGCACTAAGTCTTTGAAACTTATCAATCTCAATCAAACTTTTCAAGCAGCAACCTCACATCAACTTCAAATACAGTATTTATTTGAACTAGTATTGCCCAGTGGTCGAAACTCGACCATTTTTTTTTGCAAAGCGAGGCAAAGCAAAGTTATTGCCTTGTCCTAAACGGAATGCAATTGCAACACAGCTGGCGGCAATTGTTTGCCGATATTCACTCTAACTGAATCAGCAGAGTTTTACTTAATATAACAACCTATTTATAAGCGCCAATTCTCCCGTCAATAACAAGGTTTTTCTGTTTTTGAGTTTGAGATTGTTAGTTTTAATATATTGTATATCGTTTCTTTCAATTGTATTCGAATAATTATTTATAAATGCTTTCTTTTTATGAATGTTTTTATATTTCTTCTATATTACATACTATTATCTGAATCTCTATACAGAGAACATGCAAATAAATAAATCACAACTTTGAATTTTTGTTAATGCGTAAATTTGATTTCATTGTTTATCTAAATTATTTATTCTAAATTAATATTCAGTTGCGGTCTTGAAATACCCGCAGAAATCTGAGAAAATATTTTACCAATTATCTCTGTCGTTCTTTCGGTTAACGATCTCCGCTTTTTGAATGCTTTCCAACAAATTGGAAAAATGTATCATTTAATTTCGCCTACGTGTCAGCTAGCACTCTTCAATAAATATGCTGTTTCACTGCTATGTGTTCCTTATTGAAAATGGTGCATGTTGTATTTTAGGGTTCATATACAAGTACCAGGTGTCTCATAAGTCTGTAGACTTCTAAAAAATCACAAAAATTGAAGGAACCGGTAGAATTAAACGCGGTTTGCGAAAAAGATTTTTGTGAATGGGATTATTATTATTATTATTATTATTATTTTGTAAAGAAAAGAAAAATAGTTAATTTTTCGTTGATAGAGGGCGCTGCACGAACGAGAAATATGGGAATCTGAGTACTGTAAATTGCACGATTTTACGATTAACACAGTTTATTTTTTTATTTTGCTTCATACTTGTGCATACATGAAGTTTTATTTGCAATTCTGACATGGTGGATAAAGGGTTATTGGTGAAGATGTTTTCCCTGGGCTAAGAACTGCCGACTGAAGCTGTAATAAAGGTGGTGTATCTCGTTTGCAAACTGTAATTTGTGGCGATAGCCCCAGTAGCAGAAACAGTGCAGCATGGCAGCGAAGCGCTGCAGATTTTTTGAAGCTCTGCAGATTAATTTAACGGCTCAAAAATAAATGTCAAGCTAAAAAATACAAATATAACTTACATTATATAGCTGTATTACTGTACTTGTTTGTACATTCGTAATTTTCTTTGTACAGATGCAAATTTTACATTTTTATGAATTGTATGTTTTGCGATAACAGACTTCATCTGGCAGTTCCGGAACGCAGACAAATTTTGTTTTGCTTCAGACAGATACAGAAAATTCTGCTACTGGGACGATAACGAGATATAGAATAGTATTTACATGCCTGGACATATTTGCATGGGAATATAGTTTTTCATGGAAATTTGTGATTTGCTCACATACAGCCCCCTCTATCGACGAAAATTTTAATTTTTTTCGTATAAAAAAAAAAAAAGCCTTTATGAGAATAATTTTTTCGCAAACCGCGTTCATTTCTAGCAATTTCTTCAATTTTTATGATTTTTTAAAATGTCTACAGACTTATGGGACAGCTGGTATATGCAAAAGAAATTCGATACATTATGGCTATGGGTGTTGAGTTGATAATTATTTGTATTGCATTTTAGTGGTATGTCGTTATTAAACAAAGGGAAGTTAACACATTGAGATGCACCAAAGTGGTAAATAATAAGCATAATATTCTTTCGTTACGGTGTTACATTTAATGAAAATCAAATACATTGCTGTCCGTTTTAAGTAGTAACTGCAGGTATGCAAGTGTCTTACATATATTTTTAGCTGAACTAAATTTTTAATTATGGTGTGTTGGAAATTTGTAGCCAATTTATATTTTGTATTTATCGCATACGGTTTTGCACCAAATAACAAAGTAACTTGCCTTTTATGAATATAAATTGATGGAAATGTATTTTCAATAATGCTATTCATTTTCTGTGTGAACATTTTAGTATTGTGTTAATGTGAAATCATATACTATAGGAACGAAATAATTCTAATCCTCAGAATAATTTTATCATTACTCCCAAAGGCGTAGCATTTCAGATACCATGGTAGAAGCGCAAAATCCATTTCAGTATGGATCGAAATTATTTTCAAGAAAATCAATAATGCTAATTACTATTTACTTAGTATAATATTAATTCCATAATTGATAAAATTTTAAAAGATACTATTTTCTTTTGTCATCAAAAGGAAAATTTTGCAGTATTCAATAGGGTTCCCAAAGCCAGGGCCCGAGTTAGGCTAACTGGGACATGGGGCAGACTCATCTTCAGAGGTCTTTTACATTTACTTAAACTTAAAATCAAAAACGGACATTGAAGTTAGTTTTAGCTTGAGTGTTCACTTCGCCAAGGGAGCTACCCAGGGCAGTTGCCTCAAATGCAGTGGCGGATTTAAGGGGGCGGGCTAGGGTGCTGAAGCCTCCCCCCGAAAACACTGACATTCACATTTGAATATTGCAATTGTAAATTTTTTATTGGTATCGAATAACATTTTGAAAAGTCTTAGCCCCCCCCCCCCCCAAAAAAAAAAAAAAAAAAAAAAGTTCTGGATCCGCCACTGCTCAAATGATCTTGCTTTAGTCAGGCCCTGTCCAGAGCCTTTCCTATATTTCTGATAATTCCTTGCATCCTGCTTGTGTGAAACTGTCTTTGATCAAAGCAGAGATACAAGCATTTTTGGCTATGTTATATAGCGCAATCTTGAAAATTTTTAAATTTATTTTGAATTATTATTTTATTGATATTTCTTTTATTAAAATAGTTTTTTTTTTTTTTTTTTTACTTAATGGAATCGGAATTTTTGTTTCTGAAATTTGCATTTATGAAAAAGTGCTGGTATTGTTGCTGGTTCAAAATATGAAAAATTATTATTTTTTCTTTACTTAATCACCTTTTATTATGCAAAGAAGAGCGCTGAAAGAGGCTGTTTTTGTTGATTGATAAGCAGCCTTCTTGTTTACGCCGGCGGTTTCAACGGTTGGTTGGTGGTGCGACGTCAGAGAGATTCCATGAAAATTTTGAGATTGGGCAGGGAAAGAGCAAAAATGCTAGAAATTGGTGTCAACAGCCGTGCTTCACTTGCTCGTGCATGTCCCACATCGTTGAATGATAGGTGAGGAATCCCCATATTGTGCGTAATATTCTTTAAATTGATAGGAGTTTATTTTTTTAGAATAGAACTTAATTGGTTCGTTACTCGTTTTTGTAAACGGGGAATGGTAAACTTGCACGCATTATTACAATTTCTCTTAGGGTATTAATATCTTCGTGCGTCCTGGAGAAAGTGTTTACTTTACCTCTATCACTGAATGTTGCCTTTTACACTAACAAATTGAGGGTGCATGCGCTTAATTGAATTAGCCCTTATGTTGCATTGAAGTTCAATTGACTTGTTTACGTTTACAAAATTGGTTTATTTTAAATAAAATGATACTTTTAAAAAATTAAAGAACACGCTTTTATAGAAATGTGAACTAAAAAGCACAAAATATCTATCTTAGCATTAAAATGCAGGGTAAGAGAAAATCGTGTGAGTGACACACCATAATACTTACATACACTTAAATCTTTAATTAAATAATTTAGAATTAAACAAAAAACATTTTTAAAAAATCTCCCCTGACTGGGCTCGAACGTTAGACCTTTAGGTTCGTAGCCCGGGGCTTTACCTCACAGCCACTGCGTTCACGTAGGGAGAGTCTTTTTTTACTATATAAATTTTTTGTTTGCTCCCAGAGCGGTTACAAACATACATACAGGTGAAGCTAATAAAAGCGTGTTAAAATCTGATACAACATAGTTGAATGTCTGTTCACTAATATTTTACAAAAAATGAAGTTTAAATGTTGATTTGTGAATTTATCGAAAATTCTCTCTACTTGCAATTTCCTAGCTGAATATATTTATCCCACTAACTTTCATTTTGTGTAAATTTACCTGTTCTTTGAAAATGAGTCAGTACGTTTTGCGAGTATATAAGGCGTGGGAAATCTATCACATATCCAGAACGAAAGTTACTACAGAACAATTGACAGGAGTCACGATCATTTAGTTAAAATATCTACTGACCACACTTCTTCTCTCAAAAGAGTTTGTGGTGTAACGGGTAAAAGGAGCCGTGTGATTGTTGAACACCACATTTTTTTTAGGTAGGCGATGGCTATATATGGAATCCATATACATCAGAAGACAGCTAATATTTATGAAATCTGTATAAGTATTGACTGATGTATGGGGATTTTACTGTAATGAGAAAGGATTAAGTTTGTAGAATTCTTTTTAAGTTTCACTAAAATCCAATGGAAATTTTCAGAACTTTTATTTTCTGTTGTACCCCATAGCAGAAAATGCGAGACGCGCGACGTACGTCGCAGATTTTTTTTTTAGTCTGCAGATTATTTCCAAATCAGCATTATGCAGAAATTCCACATCTCCCGATTTTGGCAGGAAAGATAGCGATTTTCTATCTTTTTCCATCCAGAACATAAATGTTAATATTCATTTTAAACACGCTTTATTAAATTCTAGAACTTATAGAGAGGTAGAACTGTTCAATATTTCTCACTCATATAATTTTTTTGTGACCCCTCCCCCTTATCCCCTGTTAACAATCGGCTATCATGCAAATCGCGAAATCCTTGCGATTTCCATTTTTTTCCCCCTATCAGTAACATAAATATCAATATTATTTTTTAAAACTTACTTAATTAGATTTAAGAACTTATAAAGAAGTAGAATTGTTCAATATTTCACTTATATTTGTTTTACCCCCCCCCCCCCTCCTCCCGCTAACGATCGGTGATTAAACGTTCCACAAAATCAAAGCGTTGTAATTTTTTTCTCCATCCACAGCTTAAATGTCAATATTCATTTGAAACATGCTTTATTAGATTCTAGAACCTATAAAGACGTAAAATTATTCGATATCTCTCATTCATGTAATTTTTTGTGAACCCCCCCCCTCCCCCCACTAACGATCAACAATCAAATGGCTCACGGAATTCTTACGATTTCAAATCTTCTCCATCTGCAACATAAATCTCAATGTTCTTTTTAAACTTATTTACTTAGATTCCAAAACCTAAAAAAAGTATTGCTTACTATCTCTCACTCGTATAGTTGCTTTATATCCCACCCCCCCCCCCCCCCTCTCCACTAACGATCAGCAATCAAACGCTCCATAGAAGCATTGTAATTTCCAATCTTCTTCCATCCAGAGCATAAATGTCAATGTTCATTTTAAGCTTACTTTATTATATTCTGAAACCTATAAAGAAATAGAAATGTTCAATATCTCTCATTCATATAATTTTTTGGCCCCCGCCCCTTTTTTTAGCATTTGCTACCGATCGGTAATGAAGTTCCCTGCAGAAGATTCCCATTCTTTCTCCATATGCAGCATAACTGTCAATATTCTGTTTAAATTTGCTTCATTAAATTGCAGAACCTATTTAGAGGTAGAATTGTTTAATATCACTCACTACTCATGTAATTTTTGTTATTGCACCTTTGAATATATATTAGATTTTGTGTCAACTTCAAAATTTGATGATCTTGACACACTTTTGTTTGAATACCAGTATTTTTATAAATGGATCGCTAGCACTATAAAAAAAGAAATTGGATCTGAAATGATCACATGTTTTATTTGAAAGTCTTTTATTGAGCTGTCAAAGAAAATACCCGTGCTCATTAAGTTACTTAACTCATTGATGTTACATAACCCATTAAGTTACTTAACCCCTCTATATGAATCTCACTCAAAAATTTTGCATTTTCGTACACTTTGGTAACAAAATGCATTCCTAATCATATATAATTTAAATAATTAAAAAAAAAAAAACAGTTATTTTGTTCAAAGATATGATATAGTTCCAAAATGGGAGACATGGCACCTAATGGAGGTAGAATAGATGTTGATAAACTGCATAACTCTTTTAAATTTTCTTGATCCCTGTTTGTTATAATTTAAGAAACGAATTTTTTAATTAATATCCATAATTTTAAACCCCTGCACTTGAAAAATAAGTTATATTTTTAGCGATTTTCTCTTCTTATGCAGTAGAAACAGATGATTTTGTTTGAATAATTAAACAAATAAATAAATAAAAGTACACTTTGCATTACAAACTTTTTGAAAAATTACCAGCGAAGCTAGGCACTTCAATGTTTAGTGTAAAAAATAAAAAATATATATTTATCTTAATTATTGTAGAGAAAAAAAATTCGTAATTAAATGTTCCTGCAGCGGGAGTTTTGGCGCCTAATGGGTTAAATACAGTTTCAATCCCAGTATTACAAGTTTTCTGTGAAAGTTGGGGCTCGGCCATTGAGAAGGTGAGCAAAATGCAATTAAGATGTACAGATGGCAATGACGAACAAACTGTAATTGCGTTGATAAGAGAAAGTTCATACGTCTTAATGTCCCTCCATCTGGTTACACAGGAACCAGAAAATTTTAGAAAGTTGCATTAATTTCAATGTTTAGAGTCTCCTGCAAGTATTTTACTAGAGTCAGTATGAACAAAATCAAAAACAAAATAGTAGTTCTTATACAGTATGAAAGATAATTGCTAATGCTAACTCTTTATCTAGCTATATCTATATGTAATGGAATTTCTATAACTACAATGCTTTGACATATCTGACAGATTAATAACGTTATATAAATGCAAACTTGTGATAAAAATATGCTTACTGAATCCGGTAATTGTTTTTTTTCCCGTAACTCATTATGAAATTATACTGCAGATTATTTTCTAATGCGTAAATAGTTGTCGCAGATTGACAGAAAAATTTCTGCTACTGGGCTGTTGTAGATAGAACTTCAAGAACCCTAAATTTAGTCGTCAAGTTGTCGCTAGGACCGATGGAAGTGAATGGACTGCCACTTCTTTCTAATTTGATTGTAAATCTACTTTTACTGCATCAGCACAATTGATGCAGGAAAGTGGTTTAATCTATTGCAGTCATCATCATCCATTTCAGCCTTTATCAATCCACTGCAGGATGAAGGCCTCTCCTAGGTAATTCAAATCGGCCCTGTTGTCTGCAATTCAGAGAAGCATAGAGAGATGCATGTTAGGATTCACTCGAAGAAAGCGAATCATATGGATTAGGAAGCAAACCAAAGTTATGTCATTTGTACAGTTAAAAAGTTAAAATGGAGCTGGGTAGGGCACTTGGCCAGAAGAAACGATGATAGATGGACCACAAAAAACTTATTATTTTGGATACTGAGAGATATTATTTTGGATACTGAGAGATAAGAAAAGACCGAGGTAAAGACCACAATGCCGTTGGAGCGATGAAATTGTGCAACAGTATACAGGTACAGAAATGCAGGAAAATTCAGTGCACGTACAGAAGAAGATATAAATGAATATGAAAATTAAATTTAATATTGGAACCTAAAAATGTTTATATATAACTGGTTAAATACATAGATAATTTCATTGAAAGTTTCATTCAAAGTTAAAATTTATTCTGGAATCGGTTTATGTTTAATGCGGCCGTTGTTCTGAACATTTAAAAAATGTTTTTATATTAGATTAACCTAAATTTTATTTGATTCATCATCTAGTACTATTTTTCTCTTTTTAATAGGTTAATTTTTTTTATAGAATATTCTTAATTATTTTGTTTAACGTTTCTGCTATATAATTTGATTAAATATCATCTAAATATTTACATACAGGAGAATATGAATTACATATTATGAATGCTTCCTTAAAGGAATTTTAACTTTTAAGATTTTTGTACACCAATCACGTTACTGCCAGTGCCAGTGTGGAATTTAAATCTTTTTAATAGAAAGATTGCAGAAATGAAATTTCAAGATTTATTCTTGCAAGGCATTAGCAATATCAAAAATTCAAATTTTTCCTGTAGTTGTAGAATGTCAATTTTACTTTTTCTGGTTTTTTTCACATCATTTTATATTTTTTTAAATATAGATTACAATGTACATTATTTTACTTAAATTACAATCAAAAGCTGCATTCTGAAAAGTATTTTCTTTCTTATAAAATCTAAATAATAAAAGTCCATGTTATCGTCTGAAGAGGACGTCATAGCTACAACAATGTATTGAAATAAAGAAAGTAAAATTTTACCCATGGTTTCCATGCATGCATTTGCATTTCAAATGAATAAAATAATAAAAAAGAATAATTTAACGAAAATCTTATATCACAATCGCAACAATATATTGAGATAAAATTATTTTTATCCATTGTTTGCATGGTTTTGGAAGATTTGTTCATTGATTCAAATAATAAATTAAACATACAAAATGCATTGGTCCATTAACAGAGATCAAAGCGAGTACAAATTAAGCGGCGCAACGTAATGCCAAAAAATGCCCACCCACTAATCAATTCTGTTTTGAAGAAGTGTATAAAATTTCAATAAGATCGGTGCATTAGTTTTTGAGAAATCTTTTTCATCGCTTTTCTGAGGGGGGTCTCCGAAAACGAGGACGCACCGGCTGAATTTTCCAAAAATTGTAATGACTATTTTATAAAATATTGTTTAAATATTGTTCTTTTATAAGTTCAAAATTTTTAACAAAATATTTTATTTTTTATAAAATAAAGAAAATGCTTCTTTTTAAACTTCGCAACCCATGCAACCCCTTGAGATAAATACATAGTAAATATCCGGTGGTGTGCTAACTCCGACGTGCCATCTCCGGACATAGTCAAAGTCCCTCTTTGTAAGGGATTAAAGTGTTGAAGGAATGTGTCTTAAAAGGATTATTTTATGCCTGGCCCACTCCCTAAAGTCTATTGACCGGAAATGTAGCTAAGTTGAATTTTGGCGATAAATTTACTAGTTTTAAGTAATTTGAAAAATTCCCATTTGCGCGAATAAAGTAAAAATACAAGAATAGTACGAGTTACATGCGTTCTCAGATTCATACACAGCTAGGTAGAAGTGTCCAGTGATTTTTTTTTTGGTTTTTATGTGATCGAAGCGAACATACGTGCGTGATAGTGATGGCTTCGAAAACGAATTACATGCGTTCTAAGATTCATGCACAGCGAGGCAGGGGTGTCCAGTGATGTTTTTTTTTTGGTTTTCATGTGAGCGAAGCGAACATACGTGCGTGATACGGATTGTTGCAAAAACGAGTTACATGCGTTCTCAGATTCATGCACAGCGAGGCAGGTGTGTCCAGTGATGTTTTTTTTGGTTTTCATGTGAGCGAAGCGAACATACGTGCGTGATACTGATTGCTGCAAAAACGAGTTACATGCGTTCTCAGATTCATGCACAGCGAGGCAGGGGTGTCCAGTGATGTTTTTTTTTGGTTTTCATGTGAGCGAAGCGAACATACGTGCGTGATACTGATTGCTGCAAAATCGAGTTACGGGCGTTCTCAGATTCATGCACAGCGATCGTAGGGGTGTCCAGTGTTTATTTTTTCTTTTTCTTTTTACGTCCGTGGTAGGGATTGCCGCGGAACAGACTTACAGGCGTTCTCAGATTATCAAGTCAAAAAGGACGAAATCCCCTGCAAGCCCGGTCTTGCAATTTCTGGTCGCGCAAATGGGAATTTTTCAACACTTTAATCCCTTACAAAGAGGGACTTTGACTATGTCCGGAGATGGCACGTCGGAGTTAGCACGTAACCAAATATATCCACTGGACTAGATAAATGTTAAATATCCCTTTCCCTTGCCTTTTGTAATTTTATCGTGAGTGAGTATTCATTTGCCTTTCTTTTATATATATATATATATATATATATAATATATAGCAACCACATAAAGTATGTACTATAGCATTTACAAGGATCAATCCTGGTTTTAATCTTTTAAGTCGCCCCCCCCCCCCTTAAAAAATAAAATAAAATAAATTGTTTTTTGTGTTTAAAAAAATCTGTAAAATTTTTAACTTTAGCAGTCGTTATACTTTATTTGTAATATAATAATATTTTTTCACTGAGCCAAATACATTTAGTACTTCGATATTATATTGAAAACGATTTTCGGCCGACGAAGATTTTTATGAAACGCGAAATTTTGTGAAAAGACCATTTTTATAAATTTGGTTTTTGTGTAAGGGGAGGGGGAGTATCATAAATTTTTAAATGTTATTCAAGGGTCGATCCAAGCTAAAATAGGATTGGAGCTATCCTTTCACAAAATTCTACATCATGAATAAGGGTCCCTTCATAAAATTCAAATTTATAAAACGAGCTCCTTTAAACAATTCAAAAAAAAAAAAAAAAAAAAAAAAAAAAAAAGTCTTTTGCAGGATTTTGTTTCATAAAAGATCATCATCCTTTTTATATCTATAATAATAAAATCAGACTTTTGTCTGTAAATTTGTCTGAATCGAAAAATTTTGCGATATCTTCACGTTTCACACACCATGAAAGCCGAAAATGACTTCAGAAAATTTTGCCTGTGTGTATGTGTCATCGTGTCTGTATGTCGCTTTTTTTATTTTTGTCCGGGCATCACTTGAGAACGGCTGGACGGAATTCAACGGCGCTTCACAGGAATTTAGTTCTTTACGCAACTTAAAATTATATCTTTCAACTTTTCAGAAATCCCCCACGTTCCTCCTCTGGGGGGCAAAATGCAAAAACACGTTTATCCGGGTATTACTTGAGAACAGCTAGACGGAAGTCAACGGCGCTTCGCAGGAATTTAGGTCTTTACTCAACTTAAAATTATATCTATCGACTTTTCAAGAAATTCCCCCCACGTTCCCCCTAGGGGATAAAATGCAAAAACACGTTTGTCCGGGTATCACTTGAGAACGGCTGGACGGAATTCAGGTCTTTACGCAACTTAAAATTATATCTATCAACTTTTCAGAAATTCCCCCATGTTCTCCCACTGGGGGCAAAAGACAAAAACACGTTTATCCGGGTATTACTTGAGAACAGCTTGACGGAATTCAACGGCGCTTCGCAGAAATTTAGGTCTTTACTCAACTTAAAATTATATCTATCGACTTTTCAGATATTCCCTCACGATCCCCTTGGGGGACAAAATGCAAAAACACGTTTGTCCGGATATCACTTGAGAACGGCTGGACGGAATTCAATTCAACGGCGCTTCGCAGGAATTTAGGTCTTTACGCAACTTAAAATTATATCTATCAACTTTTCAGAAATTCCCCCAATGTTCTCCCACTGGGGGCAAAAGACAAAAACACGTTTATCCGGGTATTACTTGAGAACAGCTGGACGGAATTCAACGGCGCTTCGCAGGAATTTAGGTCTTTACTCAACTTAAAATTATATCTATCGACTTTTCAGATATTCCCCCCACGATCCCCCTGGGGGACAAAATGCAAAAACACGTTTGTCCGGATATCACTTGAGAACGGCTGGACGGAATTCAACGGCGCTTCGCAGGAATTTAGGTCTTTACGCAACTTAAAATTATATCTATCAACTTTTCCAAAATTACTCCCATTTCCCCCCCCCCCCTGGGGGAGGCAAAAGACACAAACACGTTTATAAGCATAACTCGGCTCCTAATTACTTTACAGTAAAGAAATTGCACATGGGGAGACTAGATATGAGTACAAATAATACATTATCTGCATTTAGGAATTTTCGATTTTTAAGGGAAGAAAGGGAGGAAATATTGAAAATTCCTCATTTTTGAGTAAACCTGTACCAAAAATGAAACAAATATATTGAAAAAAGGTATGCGAAATCCTTAGGATATTTCAAAAAACACATTTTTTTTTTTTTTAAAGTGTTTACGGTTTTTTTTTGGGGGGGGGGGATTACGAGGGGGGCAAACTTGAGACACACCTTTTAGCGCTAAATTTGTCCTGAGAAATCTATGGGATCTGCAGTCACGAAATTTGTTGCGCAAATTGTTTATATGTATCCGACACTTATTGCAACGGATTTTACGAAATTCGCCCCTTACCTTCTTGGGGTCGGGGGGGGGGAGGCAATAAACACGCGTAAAAAAAGTTATCCTGTTTGAATTTGCCTTACATTATCTTAGAATGATGAATTTTGTTGTGTGGATGTTGATTAGGTGTACGGATTATGTACTTTGGTGAGATTTCGCAAAACTTCTGAATTAGCCGCTGGAGAAGGGGAAGTAAGAAGCAGGTAAGTTGCTACCGAAGACAGTGTGGAACCGGACTCCTCACGTTGCGAACGGGAAAAGGCTCTGAGGAACACAGAGGAAACTTTAACTTAGGTTATTGATAATGATATGAAATTTTGACAACATATTTAAGTATAGTGCTCTGCGAAGCGGGCAAAGCCTGCTAGTTATATATATATTTTCTTGTTTTCAGTATTTTCAATGATTGTCTATACTTGGTTCAGTACAACACTACTAACTTGTTAATAAACATTATATAGAATGACTGTTAAAATAAAAGGTATTTTTTTTCTCCACACAAAAATAAAAATTTCACATTATGTTGTATGTCACAAAAATGGGCCCCTAAATTAAAACATAGACCCCTGTTAATAATAATATTAATGTTATTTTTAAGACTTTATATATAGTTATCCTCCAGAGTTGTACTACATTGCCTCCAACCTACCCCCTCCTCCGTGTTTCTAACCT